>JANBPO010009603.1:89804233-90358467 GCA_024336825.1 Amorphophallus titanum | reverse complement strand
CTGTATTATGGCGGCAGCGGAGGAGCGAATTTGGGAATCCGACAGTTGGACACCAATACCATGACCTCGTTCAGCGGCTCGCTCAATGTCGTTACGCCATTGAACTTCACAGAAGCTTCGTTTATGAGCAAACGCAATGGCATTTACTATATTTCTTATTCAAACGGCAGTTGGCAGACCAACACTTATAATGTGCAGTATGCAGTCTCAAGTTCCCCAATGGGGCCGTGGACTTACAAAGGGCAGATTCTTGCTTCGGATAGTCTGCATAAAGGTCCGGGCAGTCATGCGTTCTTGCAAGTGCTAAATACCGACATCTGGTATATTTGCTATCATTATTGGGACAGTGTTTATTCGGCGCGTCATGTCGCGCTTGATTCTCTCAACTACAATTCGGATGGAACGATAAAGCCCGTGACGATGACTGGCGGCGGGATAGTCACCAGATGGGAATCTTATAGTGTTCCGGGGTATTATATCGTTCATACGAATGGCGTCGGAAATCTTGTCAACAGTGACTGGACGGATGAGACTTCGCAATTTCTCATGGTGCCCGGCCTTGCCGATAAATCACCGAATTGCGTTTCATTTGAGTTGATTGACAAGCCTAATCGGTATTTGCGGCGGAATAGCAGCGGACAGTTCGTGATGGATTTATGGACTGTCGGGGGCACGTTTAACGCCGACGCGACCTTTTATTTACGCCCCGGACTGGCAAACAGCACTAATGTATCTTTTGAATCCTATAGCACGCCTGGCAGTTATATCCGGCAAAATAATTCCCTTGTCTATGTGCAATCCGGCAGCGGCTCATCGTTTAACAGTGATGCGACGTGGAAACGCTGGACTGCCAGCGAGTTGTTAAATCTTAAAATCGCTCCGACCAACGGCAATCAGGTGGCAGTTACTTGGAATGCCACGTGGAATGGCATGGGGACGCTTCTTGAAGCCACTAATATAAATGGCGTTTGGGCGACGAATAACTCATCTGCGCCGTTCGTGGTGACTCCAACCAATAATGCGCGGTTCTATCGGGTCGAACAGTGATATCTACGCTGATTTCCTTCGGTACTGTGGTTATGGTTCCGGTTGCGGTGTTGTTGTCGGTATGACCCGCGGCCCTTCCGCTGCTTAAATACCCATTTTGATTGCATAAATACTTTAGCTAAATGGATTAAATGCCAGAAAATGCCTATAAAATCCATAAAAATAGCCAAAATTCACAGAATAAGTTCTAGATCCGAACCAGTAAAAATTTGTTAATCCACGGGTCTTACAGCTACTGACAGCATGCCTTGTTGTAGAGAAGCAAATTCGACAGCCTTTCGCTCCTTGACATGCTCAGAGAAGTACTTTGCTCGAAAAAGTGTGAGAAACCCCTACCAAGTGTGTGGTGCATTTGGAGGCGGCACTGGAATAGACTTCCACCAGGTACGAGCATCTTGGTTTAACTAAAATGTGGTGAGACAGACTTTCTCCTGATCAGTGTATTACATTACGTCAAATATCCTGGTCATCTCGTCGATCCAGTTCTCCACTTCATCTGGGTTGGATGATCCAAAGAACCGTGGAGGATTCAAACTCTATAAATTTCCGTGTAAATTACTCGCGCCAGCCCTTGCGCCAGCTTGGGCTACGGTTTGTAGAACCTGGGTAAGACCGACAATAGTTTGTTGCATCTCGTCCCAGTTCACACAGTGAGCCATCGAGAATCAAGGTACAGAAAGTAAACACTTAGTTAATTTCCTTAGAATCGGGAGATTTTATCATAAGATAATTTCTATATAACTAGCTCATCCCGGGTTCAACCCAATTCTTGCTTGGGTTCGGAATTTCTTCCTAATTCGTAGGTATAGGCCCTTAACCTTGGACTTAACCTATGACGTGATATTTTCCTAAGACTTTCTTAGGCCTAGACTCTGATACCACTTTTATTGTCACATCCTGAGCTTTTGATATAGCGGAAGGAATTCTCAGAAAATGAGAGCAGTCAGCATGGTAAGTCTCTTGCAAGCAAGATAATCAGAGCGCAAGACAATCACATATAATGAGACTTTACAAGTAATTTACTCAAAATTTCAACTTTATTTTATAATAATAATGATCACAAGTACATGACTTTTGATAATCTTACATCATCTGACTCAAGAAAATAAAAAATTACAACTTGACTTGACTAGGCATATAATGACTAAGGCTTCTATCATTTCATGAACCATTAATCACTCTCGGACCCGCTACTTGCATAATCTGAATCCGATTAACTAGTATTTCCTGAAAAATTAAGAAAGTAGGTATGAACACACTTGTCCAATAGGTATCTTCACATCAACATGAAGGTAATATTTAAATGATTAATATCTTCGCTCTAGAAGATGAGTAATGAAGATACGATAAATCATGCAGATAAATCAAAGTCACAAAAGGCAAGAATTATAAAGATACTAGATAATGATGAATCAAGATTATGTAGAGACAAGTTTGGCCTTTCATGAACAAAAAAGTATGAGCATGTAACTAGAAAGTATTTTACATAACCTCAAGAAGGCCATGTACTAGAAAGTCATTTATCAAGTATGTAAATTTCTTTATGAGCCTCGTGATTTTCACTGACATATAAAAAAAGTACTCCCAGCGCAATGTAACGCCAGTACTCATCGTATCCCATGGTTTATAGCATGTTTCTGGCCATCTGCCGAGGGGGCTAGTATAGAGCCTTTGGACACCATCCGTGCCTGCCCTGCATCTTCAAGTTATAAGTCAAGCTACTTCCACGAGATAATAATAATTTTGGCTAGTAGATTCTCAATTTCAAATAATAAGTTCATAATAAATAGCCAAGGCATAGAATGCTTCAAAACTTGATCATGAGAGTTTAAGGATGATTTAGAAAAGATATTATGCTACGGAGGCATTCCGGTAGCATAACAGTACATTTAATTAAGTTTCATAACTTATCCATGACTTATAGGTTTTAAGATCCAGTCAATCCTAAGATCATCTGGGAACTCAAGAAACCAACCCCAAGGGTCAAACCTCGGGTTAGATAGAAATAGGGACCTTGCGGTCGTTTACTGGACCGTTTAGCAATCCAGGCTGTCATGTCCCAAGATATGCAGCGGAAACAATCGGGAACGTGAACAGCCAGCATGGTAAGCCTCTTACAATCAAGAATAATCAGAGCACAAGAACAATCACACCAAAGTAATTGCATAATAATTTAATCAACCTTCACTTTCATTAATAATTAAAATCCAAGTACATGAAGTATTAAACTCACTTGAATCTACTAGACTCAATAAAAGAAAATTACATAGACTCAATCTAGACATAATTGACTTCCTAGGTCTTCACTCAAGTCCATAAGACCTTCAGTTGCTCTCGGACCCATCACTTGAATGACCTGAATCCGACTCCCTGGTACTTCCTGAAATGTTGAGAAAGTAGGTAATGAGCACACTTGTCCAGTAGGTATCTTCGCATCAACATGAAGGCAATCTTTAAGTAATTAATGTTTTAGCTCTAAAGAACAAGCTAAGAGAGAAAAGAGAAGAGTGCAGTTCTAAGATAAGAAGAAAAAGAAGAGAGTATCCAGCCAGCCAACCATGATGTCTTTGGAGGAGTGATCCTCATTGCAATTCATACAAAGCTCTCCTTCTGGCGGTAGTGCATTGCTCCTCCACACATTTGTGTTTTTGTTTTGAGTTCTCCTATTACTTCTACCTTTTTGTGTGTGGGGCATCATCCCCTTTCATGAAGCTGTGAATCAGCGGTAGCAAGCTGTGTTGCTCAACGGATAGCAAGCTGTGATGCTCAACAATAACAAGTTGTGAGGCTCAGTTGCTGTAAGGGATTTGTTCCCTCAACACTGTGGATCAGCGGTCAAGCTGTTAGTCGGTAGGAAGCCTCACCAGGTTGGTGAGGGGTGGACGTAGGCGTGCTAGATAGCAGCCGAACCACCTTAAAAATCTTTGGTGTTGTGGTTTGTGTGCACTCCATTTCTTCTATCCCCTTCACTAGTGTGTTCATTTTGATTAAGCCCATTTGCAGCTTTGTGTTTCTTTTGACGTTATGAAATAGAACAGAACCCTATCTAAATCATGCCTCCATTGTCTTGGTGATTTCTACGGGTCTTGTCTTGCATCGAAAAATTAGGTGTCGGCTCTATTCACCCCCCTCCAGATCCTCTCATGCCATCTAACACCCTCAACTACATAGACATTTAAACTGACGTAACACAAAACCTTCGAGCATCTGAAACCCTATCTTGATCCCCACGAGACAACTGAGACACTTATAGGGTCAAAAGTCAACCAATATGTCACAACTGGGTTGACCGGAGACCATAACAACTCTTCAGAAGACTCTCAAAACCACACGGGCACCGTATTCAATACTACGACACTTTCAGACACCCAAAAACATGGTCACAGCCCTTACGGGACATCCAAGACATCCACAGGATCAAGGGCTAACCAATGGGTCGAAAGCAACTCATCCAGATGCCAAACTAACCTAAAAAGAACACACAGAATAGGTGGCAATCATCATATGTCCGCTACCTTATAGCCCTACCATGTGGCAGTCTCAACAGGGCCACTACATGTGGAATGGGTAGAAGGCGGTCATCATAGGGCAGCCACTAGAAAAAGACGATCTCCACATGGCCGCCACTTGAAGAAGGTGGTCTTCACATGGCTACCATCTAACAAAAGAACCTTAACACAGAAACTAGCAAAAAATCAGAAGAATGCGATCACCTGGGGACCGCAACAAGTAGAAGGTGGTCTCTTGGTAACCACCACCTGCAGAAGGTGGTCATGGCCGGATCGCCATCTGTAGTCTACCTTGAAAAATATTACTAACTCATCCTGGTTGTGGTCCTCACTTGACCATCAACTTCAGAAGGTGGTCAGTCGCAAGACCGCGACTAGGAACTGACTTACTCAATCAAATGGCGGTGTCCAAAGGGCTACCTCCACTAGGTTCTGATCAGTCGCAAGACCGCAACCTAGAACCGACAATAAAAGCCCAAATAGTGGTCGCTAGAGGACCGCCTTAGCATGTAGAGGTAGGTGGCGGTCTTTGGTACGATCGCTACCTCATCCCGAGCCAAATTTCACAAATCCGTGAGGGACCTCCATTCCACACCTCAAACACTTCCAAGTGAAGGGTAATACATCCACAAACTTCATACCAACCTTCCACAAGCCAGAAGGGGCCAAACAAACGACAAAATGACCTCAAAATAGGCAATTTTGACAAATCAACCCAAAACGACTCACATGGACATCATGCCTCATACTGGCCCCAAATCACGAGCAAATGCAAGCAGACTGGTTGGAATCACATCCCGACGTTCCAAAGGTTCAAGATCTACCAATTAGATCAGAAACGATCACTTGGAACGACAATTTTGTCTCACACCCCCAAAACATGCTTTTTACCCTAACATGGAAAAATCTGCTCAAACTCACACTAATCGGCACAAAATCATGAGGGAATATAGGACAAAGGTACAGAATCCATCCCCCTACCTCTATCATTAATCTGATGTGTCGAAACGTCGATTCCACGCCAAAAATATCACACGAACCCCGCCAGCACTTCAAATCCACGAATGGAATTGTGCCAATGCCATGCCCCAATCCTCGCGCCATCACATAGCTCGTCATCTCCACGGCGTCCCCAAGCTTGTCCCGCACCTCATCTATCAGACGCGGGAGTAACTTAAGGGTTGAAACTAGTGTTTTACTAGAACGGTGCCTTGGACATTGATAGTGAAATATCTGATCCCCAGATTTCTGAAAAATCACTTTCTTTCCACGACAGTCTAGAATGGTAAAATTTCTATCTAACCAATCAATTCCCAAGATGACATCAAAATCAGTCATTTCTAGCAGATACACACATGCTGGCATAATCCTCTCCTGAATCACCCCTCACGACAATCCTTTATCCCTTTAGGGGCTTTTCCGCCCTTCGGAGGCCTCGCGGGTTCCAAGTGATATCAGGTATACCTGGTATCCGGGATCCGGGTCGTTACATCTTTTGTCTATGCCAAGTGTTCTATAGCTAAAAGATGCAATCTGTGGGCTACTCTGAATAATGTAAACTCTCATATCAATGGCCTTTGGCTTGTGGCTAGTGACTTTAATTGTATCATGGATGTGGATGAAAAGCTAGGGGGTAACCCCCTTAATTTGGTATCTATTTCAGACTTTAAGGAATGTATGTCGGACTGTGCTCTTATTGATGCTGGTTTTATGGGCTCTAAATTCACATGGCATAATAATCAAAGTAGGGGAAAAGGAATCTGGGGAAGGCTAGATAGAGTTCTCATTAATGCTGCTTGGATGAATCTCCACACTATTTCTGTTGATCATCTTTTTAGGGAAGCATCAGACCATGCTCCTCTTCTTATTAAATTACCAGCTCGAGGCAAGTTTAAAAGTAGATTCTACTTTCAAAAAATGTGGACATTACATGATCAGTTCCTTGTGGATATTGAGTAACATTGGCGCACCAGCCCTCTGGCTTCATCACCCATCACTACTCTCTATTTGAAATTGAAGTACATGAGGAAAATATTAGGGGTGTGGAATAGGGAAGTGTTTGGCAATGTGCGTATGAATCTCATGGCTGCTGAAGATGCTGTTTTAAAGGCTAAATACCTCTATGATATTAATCCTTCAGAAGCTAATTCTGTTAACCTAGACAAGGCTAAATCTATTCTCTCTGACTGTTTAATTCAGTAGGAGTGTTTCTGGAGACAGAAGTCCAGAATTCGTTGGCTTCTTGAAGGGGATAGAAATACAAAGTTCTTCCATATGACAACTATGGCTCATAGAAGGAAATGCTTTATTGCTCAGCTCCGTAATCCTGCAGGAAATCTCACTTCTATTCAAGAGGAAATGAAGGTCATTACTGCTGCTCACTTCCAAAAAGCCTTTTCTTCCCAGGAGCATTATATTGATGACAACATTCTAAATTGCATTCCTTGGTTAGTTTCTTTCGAAGAACATGAGCTCCTCTATGCTGTCCCTAGTGAGTCTGACATCTGTGATGTGGTCTTCTCCATGTCTGCTAATCGTGCCCCTGATCCAGATGGCTTCATGGGTGCCTTCTACCAAAAAGCTTGGCCTGTCATTGCTGGTTTATTGCTAAGTGCTACTCAGGAATTTTTCTTACATCGCCAAGCTCTTCCAAGAAGTGTGACCTCTACTCTTATTGCTCTCATTCCTAAATGGAATAATATGACTGATATCTCTGACTATCGGCTGATTAGCCTTTGTAACTTCTTTTACAAGATCATTTCTACCATCATTAATAATAGATTAGCCACTATCCTCCCAAGAATTATTTCATTGGAACAGTCGACTTTTGTGAAGGGGAGACAGATTGTGCAAAACATTGCTCTTGCTCAAGAGATGGTCCATGAGCTTGGCAGGAAAACTAGAGGCAACAATGTTATGTTTAAGCTGGATATGGCCAAGGCTTATGATCGGCTTGAATGGGATTTTTTATTTGCTGTCTTGAAAAGGTTTGGTTTCAGTCTCCATTTTATTAGCCTCATTGAAACTATGGTTAACAATTGTTGGTTCTCTATTCTATTGAATGGTGATTCAGCTGGTTTCTTTAAATCTTCAAGAGGTGTCTGTCAAGGAGATCCTATTGCCCCGTATTTGTTTATTATTGCTGAAGAAGCATTGAGTAGATCCTTGCGGGAAGCTTTTTGTAATGGCCGGGTGGAATGGTTTGCTAGTCCTCAGGGTTGTCCCACTATTTCTCATCTTCTATTTGCTGATGATACTGTAATCTTCAGTAAGGCCTCATCTATCTCTATCAAGAATTTACTCAAGGTGCTTAGAGTCTATGAACGGGCCTCTGGCTAGCTCATTAATGTGGGGAAAAGTGGTTTCTTCCTTCACTCCAAAGTTAATGTAGTTGTAGCCAATTGACTTGAAGATATTTCTGGCTTTTGTCGCCACTCTTTCCCCCACAAATATCTGGGATTCCCCTTGGTGCTTGGTAGGAGGAAGAAAATTTCCTTTGTAGGCATTATCACTTCCATTCAGAAGAGCATAGATGGATGGCAAGCTAGCTTGCTCTCTCAAGGAGCTAAATTGACATTAATCAAACATGTTCTCACTTCGATCCCTGTTTATTCTTTTGCCTCTTCTCCTCTTCACTCTAGTATCCAAAAATAGTTGGAGAGGTCCTTTGCAATTTTTTTTGGGGCTCTTCCAATCATGGCAACAGATGACACTGGAAATCTTGGCAAGCTATTTGTAAGCCGATCTGTCACGGGGGCCTTAGAATAATGTCTCTTAGACGGATCTTGGTTCTCCTCTCCGGCGGTTTTCATCGCCGGCATCTGCTTGTCGCCGCCGATGTCGAGCGTGCGGACGACGACCGGCGCGGGCGCGAGATCCTCGATGACTTTCCGGTACGCGGCGTATTGCGTCTCCTCGTCCGGGAACGCGTTGTTTTTCAGGAACAGCGCCTCCGACCGGAAAAGCCCGACACCGGAGGAGCGCACGCGCCGGTGTTCGGCGATGTCCTCCGGGCCGCCGACGTTCGAGCAAAGCGTGAACGGGTGTCCGTCGGCGGTGACGTCCGGCCGGTCGATCTCCGCATCGACAAGGTGGTCGAACGCCCGGCGCGATTCCGCGAAACGGCCGTACCGGGACAGTGTCTCGGCGGACGGACGCACATAGACGACGCCTTCGAAACCATCCACCAGCACCGGATCGTCGCTGCGGATTTTCCGCGTCGCGTCGCGCAGGCCGACGACGGCCGGCACGCGCATCGAGCGCGCCATAATGACCGCGTGGCTCGTCCGGTTGCCGCCGTCGGTGACGATGGCGAGGACGTGGCCGGACGAGAACGTCGCGGTGTCGGACGGCGAAAGATCTTCGGAAACGACGACGCGGCTCTCGGTCATTTCCGAAAAATTATTCCGACCGAGCCCGAGCAGATTGTTCATCACCCGGCCGGAAACGTCGCGGATGTCGGCGACGCGTTCCTTCAGGTATTCGTCGTCCATCTTCGCGAAGAAATCCATGTAGCGCTGCGTCACGAGGTGGAAGCAGTGCTCGATGTTGCGTCGCGTCTTGGAAAGCGTGGACAGCGTCTCCTCGATGAGCGCCGGGTCTTCGAGGACGAGCAGATGCGCGTCGAAAATTTCGGCTTCGGTCTCGCCCAGTTTCGCGCCGACCTCCTGCCGGAGCCGGGCGATCTGCGAACGCGTCGTCACGAGCGCCTTTTCGAACCGTTCGCTTTCGAGGGAAATGTCGGCGGCGGCCACCTCGTAGCAGGGCACTTCGGGCGTGTCCTGAAAAAAGACGAACGCCGGCCCGTGCGCGACTCCCGGCGAGGCGGCCACGCCGGTCAGTCGGATTTCGGGAGCGTTCCTGTGCGGCATCGGTTGACGGGCATTCGGGAGAAACAAAAAAATCGCCGGCCGCAATGCGGAACAGGCGATTTCCCGACGTATGAAAAGCGTTTTACTCCGCAACCGGGGCGGCGTCCGCTTCGTCCGGCATGTCCGGTTCGGAGGCTGCGGCGGCCGGAATGGTTTCGATCGCGACGACCGGCACCGGAGCGGCGACCGGCGGGATGGCGGTGACTTCCGGTGCGCCGGCGGTCGTCTCGGTGACGGCGCCGAGGTCCACGGGCGATTCGAGCGCGAGCGGCGCGGAGAGATCGCCGAAATTGCGGACGGAGGCCTCGAACGCCGTCATCGCCGAGTTGGCCGCGTGGCGGACCACGCCGGCGGTCGGGAGGCCGCAGGCGACGACGGCGGCGATGACGTTCGCGTACACCGCGCAGGAGCGGCGGAGCGAACGCAGCGACGGGCGCGCGAAACGCACGCCGACGGCGCGGCGGACGGCCGCCTCGATCAGACGGTTTTCGGCGGCGATGTGTCGTTTGTCATTCATGACCGATTTCGGCCCGGAGCGCGTCGCGCGCACGCGAAATGCGGCTCTTGACGGTGCCGATGGAGAGTTCGAGTTCTTCGGCGATCTCCTCGTAGTCCTTTCCTTTGACGATGCGGAGGACGAGGATTTCGCGGTAGTGCGGTTTGAGTTTTTCGAGGCCGGAGGCGACACGGACGACGAACTCGTTGTTCGCCGCCTCGCGGCCCGGGCCGATGCTGTCGTCGGCGATCAGGTCGTGCCAGCTGCCGTCCTGCTCCTCGCCGACCGGAGCGTCGAGGGAGAACGAGGCCTGTTTGCCGCGGGCGCGCCAGTACCAGTATTTGTTGTGCGAAAGATTCGTCGCGATGCGGTAGAGCCACGCGCCGAAGGCGGCTCCGCCCTCGAAGCCCGGGAGCGCGCGCTGGGCGCGGATGAAGGTGTCCTGCGCGACCTCCTCGGCGTCCTCGCGATTGCGCAGGAGCGAGAAGGCGCGGCTGAAAATGCGGTCCCAATGCTCGGAGACCAGTTGGTTGAAAGCCGTCACGTCGCCCGCGCGGGCCTTGTCGAGAATGGTCTGGTCGTGCGCCGTTTTCATGGGATGTCCGTGGGGGTGATGGGGTTGGCGGGATGGTGAGGGGTGACCCGAGTTGAGCGGTTTTGTTCCGGGAATCACGTCCTAATTTTACGATTCCGGAACTTTCCGACGTTTGAAACGCCGGAGAGACGCCTTCGTTTCAATTTCCCGCCAAGTCCGCCAAGAGCGTTTGTAAAAATCCAACCCTCAAACAGTCCGAAACGTCTTCCTTGGAACACAAGTCGCGGGGCGGAAAACAACGGTGGGAGCATACCACCACAATAACAGGAAATAGGCGGGATAGCGCAGCAGCCGCAGAGATCGCATCTTGCCTGACTACCAAACAAACAGGCCGAGAGGAAGTGCGTGCTATCCTCCCGGCCCTGACCGCGATGGACCATGGGGTGGCAAATCACGGCTCCGGGCAAAATACACCCGACTTCACATTCAGACAATGCGGGAAAACCAATAGGGGGCTTCGGCTCCCTTTTTCATGGAGTTTCAAATGGCTACACCACGCACCGCTTTCCGCCCTGCCTTAGCGGCGACGGTCAACATCGACGTTTCGAGTTCATCGCAGGCGGTGTCGCTCGCTTCGGGTTCGGACAAACTCACCATTCGGGTGATGAACAACGGCACCGCAACAGCGTGGATCAACTTCGGTCTATCGACCGTGACGGCCTCGCTGACGACCGGTATTCCGATTGGACCCGGCGTGACCGAAGTGCTGACCGTCGAAGGAAGCACCGGCACGCTTTACGCCGCTGCCATTGCCGCTGGCTCTACCGGCAAGATCTACTTCACCCCTGGCGTAGGCCTCTGACATGAGCGTCCATTGGGGTGGCAGGGGGCCGGGGCACGTAAGCCGAATGACAAGCCCCGGCTTTGGCTGGCGCACGCCCGGTTCGGTGATGGATGCCGATTTCGCCAATGGCCGCTATTACTGGAACCAGCAGGCGTTTCCTGATGAGACGACTTTCAACGCGGCAATCGGTGCAACCAAATCCGGCAACGTCCGGACCTTCGGGCCTTATGTCGATCCCGCCGGGACGGACATCGCGGTCAACGGCGACATGTCGGACGGGACCACGGGTTTTGCCGCGTTCGGGACCGGGGCGTCGATCGCCAATGTCTCGAACGAACTGGAGCTGACGTGCGGTGGCGCTGCACTTGGCGGATTCCTGCAACCCGTTACCGGATATGCGGGCAGGGCCTTCAGGACGCAAATCACCGGCAGGCGCGGAACGAACGCCACCTCCATCTCTCTCGTCGCTGCCCGCGATGCTGCTGCGGCAGGACTGCACGGCATCGGCGCGGCCAATATTTCCGGCACCAGCAACGCCACGATTACCGGGACCGCCTCGATAGGCCCGGATCCGACCTATGTAGGCGTGCGGGACAACAGCAATTCAGCCGGCACGTTCCTGTTCGACAATCTCTCGATGGTCGAGTGCTGGCCGTTCAAGGGCTGGACGCACAATGCCTTTGCCGTCGTGATCGACGCGGTCGCGGCTTCGTCCCATGCAGCCCAGCAAACCCTGTGGCAGGGGGATGCGGGAGGGGCGGACAATACCCGTATCTGGATTTACCGCGACACGGACGGGAACATCAAGGTCGATATTCGCGCCTACGCCTCCGCCACGGCCACTTTCAATCTCGGCAACGTTGCCGATAGCACCGAAGAAAACCCTTCGCCTATTACTGTTGCGCTTTCAGGAGCTCCCAACAATGTTGTGGCCTCTCTCAATGGCGGTGCGCCTTCGATCGACACCTCGGTAACGCTTCCCGGCTGTGCATATATGCGCGTCGGCAACAACATCGCCGGGAACACCGGCTGGACCGGCTCGATCAACAGGGTGACGGTGTTTTGATGACTACGCTCTCCGCGCTCGAATGTCAGTATTATTCGTCCCGCAATGCTCCGAGGCGCTTGTTCACGGTCGGCGACAGCTATGTGGCGGGGGTGTCCGGCTCAGGCCTCACCTACAGCCTGCGATCTGCCGGTGAAGTCGTTCTCGACGCGGCTGCAGGCGGCGCTTCGATGGCCGACATTCGTGACCAGATCATCAACAATGCGGCGATGATCAATCGCTGCAACTGCCTCGTTGTTTGGGACGGTTCGGAAAGTCCCGGCTATTCCGACGCCAGCGCCTATGCCGACATGCTGGCTACTGGATTGGCTCACATCACTGTGCCGTTTATCGTCATTCCCGCTGCGGTTCCTTATGCAGGCAGCACGACCAATCCAGTGGCTATTCGAAATGAGTTTCTCTCTCGTTGGCCGACGCGGATGCTCGAATGGCGCGATTACATCGCGAACACTGATGGAGTCGTAGATCAGGACCGGATGCTGAACTACCCTACCGATCCCACGCACCTCAACACCACGGCAATGGATGAAATCTCCGTTGGCGTGGCTGCGATGTTTTAAGGAAATAGGTCATGCCGAAAACCGATCCCCCTCCCACACCGACGCCTTCGCCAACTCCCACCCCGACACCTACTCCAAAGCCCGGTGGTTGAGCGCCTTTATTGGGTAGCAATAGCCTGTGCCTGTGTGGCGGCCATCATGGGCACACGCGCGGCATATCCGTTGCTGCTCGATGCCGCGATTGCCGAGCGCGTCCGGCCGCTTGGGCTGCTGCATGACTGGAAAGAAGCACATGGAAATTGGCGGTGACAGATGAGGGGCCCAGCCCTACCTTCAGTGTAACCATGCCCATTGGCGGCTTCTTGGTATTGTCATATGTCGTTACTGTGATAGATGATTGTCGGACTTCACTTTCTGGGATGCCACATTTCTTCAGGGTGCTGGGTGGCAGAACATTAATTGATGCGCCAGTGTCCACCAAACACTGGCTGACGGCCACTTTATTGATGTCAACAGTAATACACAAGGTATAAGTTCTTGCTGGCTTTAGTGCTAGCTCATGTTCATGAAAAATAATGGCGGGCTGATCCCCTACTGGTGTTAACACTGATGTAATCTACTCGACTGAAATGTCCTCATTGACCATCACCTTCTATAGATACTGTTGTAAAGCCACCTGGTGAGTGGTCGATCTCCTGATCAGCTCTAGAATGGAGATCTTGGCCGGTGTTCTATCCAAGTGCTTTAACAAATCATATTCAGTCCCTAGAATGGACTCTGGCTCTTGTGTCTAATCTTCTTGCCACTACGTGGGCTCTTGCTGTCTCTGCTGAGGGAAAACACGATGAAACATTCATCCATTACGGAGCACCATAGTATGTGATCCCTGCGCCTCCGTCAGGTTAGCGATGGCTGGAGGGTTGGTGGAGGATGACGGGATGTCAGGATTACTGATTTGGACAGGCAGAGCCGATTGGGGAACCCTGATGAGGGGCCTTTCTGGCTAAATGTAGGTAGGAATTGGTACAACTGATGTAGAAGGAGGTGGATTAGAAGGAGTAGAAGCAGGTGAGGGGTGCACAGGAAGGGGCACCTGAGGTGTAAAATCAGTGGTAGGAGATGTGTAAGGATTTGAAGGAGATCGGAGGAGCAAAGACCTGGGAGTGGCAGAGTTTTGTGTGGATGGTGACAATGGTGAAGGGCGCAGAAGGAGTGGCCTGGGAGGCAAGGGGGTGATGGAAGTAGACGGGGATTGTGGTGCTGGTGAAGAAGGAGAGGGGTGGATGAGTAGAGGCCTTTGGGGCGGAGAATTGGAATTGAAAGGGGTTTGGTTAATTGTGCGGATCAAGAGTCTAGAGTTTTGTTGAACTGGAAGGGGTTGGTTAGTTCTCAACAAATGAGAAAACTGGTTGGAATTTTGTTGGTTAATAGAAGCGACGGAGGCACTTTCCATATGCCACCCCTGACCTCTCTCCACCTCATGGAAAGTGGTAACGGGGTTAACTTGTTGATTCTGGTGCTCCGGTAGAGGGTTCTAGATGATTCCCATCTCTGGCTATGGCACTTGTACTTGTTGCTGCTGAACTTGCTGTACTGGCTGCTGCGGAGCTTGCTGACGTAGTGGCCTCCTTGCCTTCATGGTAGTGACAAACTTCCTCATCTCATCCTAGTTGATGCCTCCCTGATCATTCAAATCATTAATATAATCCTTGAAATGGAAATAATGATCTATGTTATGCCCTGGCTGTCGATGGAAGACACAGTACCGAGAGGTATCCACATTTGGTGACCACGTCATCCTTTCTTTCGGTAGAACAAGCAGATTAGTAGCCATGAGGGCATTGAAGATATCAGGGAGACTTTCAGGCAATGGAGGGTACTGGGCTCTTTTCGGCCCTACCGATCTTCTGGGTTACTGAGAGTCATAGTTGGCCGGTGGAGGCACATTGTGGTACTACTGGGGAGCTGGAGGGTTCGGTTGCATCATTTGGTTTTGTGGAGGAAGCTGAGGCTGGAAGGGTTGTTGGTGTGGTGCTTGGTTGGCAAAGGAGGGTTATTAGAATTGTTGTGGCGGCCTTTGATTGGTAGGGTTGCGGGGTTGCAAGGGATGGCCGACTGCACTTACCTGCTCGTTCACAACTACTCCCTCGGTAGTGGCACCACTGTTGTTCATCATATTGCTCTTCCTCAACACTCTCGGCTTCTGGTCGAACATAGAAAGAATAGGCGAGTCCTTCATCTGAGTTTGTATGCACCTCGCCCTCTCATATAGTTCTTCCATAGTATTCAACTTGTTCATCGCCAGAATATGATGGAACTGGGGAGTAGCATTGGATACTATCATCTTTACTTATTCCATCTCCGAGAGCGTGCCCCTCAGCTTCTCAGCCATAGACCTCCACCTATCAGCAAATTGAACAAAATCTTCTTCTGGCTTCATCTTCTCAGCAACCAGATCAGTAACAGACAAAGAAGGACCAACACGGTCCCTGTACTTCTACAAAAACTTCTTTTTTACCACATCAAAATCGCCAGCTTCAGTTGGCTCTAGAGAATAGAACAACTCGAGAGCCGGGCCATCCAAAGATCTCCTGAACAAATATGCCAGTGATGCCTTATTGTTCTGCCAAAAGGAAGTCTCATATAAAAAGTCCTTCAAATGAATAAATGGGTTTCCCGTTCCATTGTATCAGCAGAAGGTTGGCATCTCTGATGGTGGCAAGTGGAAAACTGGCAAGGCTGGCACAGTAATTTCCGGAGCATCTTTTGGAATGGACATCTTCTTGATCTGCTCTTCCTTACTAGCTATCTTCTGCAGTAGGACGTCCGTGTTGGACTCGACTGGGGCCGGATAGGAGGGGAACTGATTTGGCAAAGGGTTTCTCAAAAACAACTGAGCTGGGGGATTTTGGGGTTTAGCAAAAGAAGAGCCTGTCGGAGCAGGGGTGGGGGTTGTAGGACGGGAAGAAACGACAGCTTGATTCACTTGATGGACCGCCTGGTCCTTGGGTGAACTGATTCGGTGGCCACCCGCGGCCTGGAGGGGGTTAGAAGAGGAGGAAGGGACAGACTTTCCCTTCAAGGCAGCCTGGATCTTTTAGCGATGCGCCTCATCCAGCTACAAAAGGGAGTTGATCAGGTCATCAACATTGAGGGAGGAAGCGGTTCCTCCGGACGTGGACTGGGGTTGCACCTGGGATGACGCAGGGTCTCCCACTTGGTTGGTGTCAACCATGTAGACCTGAGGGTTTTGAGGTTGAGGAGTGAAGTAATGGGTGGGAGCATGATCTCCCTGGTAGTGGACCTGTTGATGGGGAGAGGGTGGATAATAGACAGGGACATAGCTCCCCTCAGCCTGGTACTGCTGTTGGGAGAGCTCAATGGTCTGCTCATACTGACCAGCTTCGTTCTCATCCTGGAACTGCTCTAGGTTGGCCATCTCGAGGGTTCTACCTGACCTGAGCATCATATCTCTAATGACTGTCTAGAAGATGTTTTAACTCAAGAAATTACAATTGGTCCAAGACCACAATCAATCACACTAAGCAGTAGGGACACTCAGAATCAATACAACCACCTAATCAAATGTCCAGTTTCAAATTTCAACAAAGAGGTTGTGATGCATTAAACGCCCTAACTTTTAAGGATTTTGCCAATTAAGGGTGTTTCTTTTTCAATGTTCACAATGGGGTTTTAACACACAGTGAAGGGCTAAGTTCCAATTTGAGTTCACCGCCAGGAGCCTAAATTTTCGCTCTCTCAACCGCAGTAGGCCAACTAATCACCGGGGTACTCCAAGGTACAACCTACCTAGCTTCTGTGTGGGAATCCACGGGTGCGAAGGCTTACGGAGGTCTTAGACAAAGAAATTCTAATCCAAAGAGACGGAGTGCTCAATGGAGGAAATTTTTAAGTCCAAGAGGGGTGATGGATCCTAGTAGTGTGGAGGGAGGAGGTCTCTCAGCCGTATGCAACAATGATGATATGACAGGTGATAATCAGCAATATGGCAAAGCCAAAATACAGCAATAATATGACATGGCAATAGTGATAGCAAAACAACAGTGATAGCAACAGTCTCAGCACAATGAGGAAACCAACTTAGCAGTAATAGCTCACGGTCAACAGTAACGTAATGTGTCACTAGTAAATAGGTAAGTCAACAGGCATATTAGAACATAGCAGTAGCAGGATAACCAATCACCCGCACAGATAATAGGTGAAGCACGCCGCAAACTGGGAGGTGCCCCAGTGCGTGATGAATGAAGCAGGAAATGACATCTATGAGGGAGGATGCTAAGATAAATAGCGTCTACCTAGATGGACGCTGAATCAAAAATAATTTTTTTTATTTTTTTAATATTTAACACAAAATAGCATCTGTGAAGAAGGACACAGATAACAGAAATATCAGAATTGAAAATATGAATAACGTCCTCCAAGAAAGACGCAGATCATGCAAAATCTCAATAACAAATATATCATAGCTTAAATGGTGCCTTCTGGGGAAGACGCTAAAATGAATTAGTGTCTGTGTTACGAGACGTCAATTCCTCAACAGTAATGAAACACACAATCAACCAAATAAATGATCGAGCAAAGACTTCACAGATCAGACACAAGGTGAGGTGCACGTGGTGCACAAAGGGAATAAGGGAAAGAGATTGCCACGTGGGGAAAAAGGGGAGTGGCACACGTGGGTGCCAATGAAAAGGGTAATCAAAAAAGAAGAAACAGCAAGAGTCCCACCGTGATCGTCAATCTGTGAGCGCCATCACTTGACATTTGTTTGAATGCAAGTGTAGTATTAATAAACGAGCCGTGAAATATGGAGATGTGAACTAAGAGGGAGAAGAGGGAGCACGTGGTGCTCAATGGAGGGTGATGAGCACGTGGTGCTCTAAGTGATCGTGATCGCCAGAGGAGGTGAAACTCCTCAAATGAAAGAACAAGAGATCGGATAGTACTTGTGAAGGGAGATTGATGGATCCTTTGCTTCCTCTTCAATTAGCCGGCCAACAGAAGAGGGCTCCTTGTCAATTTGATTACCCTAAAAATAGTGGCAAATCAAAGAAAAAATGCATGGAATTAGTTCAAAATGATGTGTAGTAGTTGTTCCAAGCGTAAGTAAAGCATATAATAAGGAGAAGAGCACACATGGGTGTGTTTTAAACCCCTAAAAGTTAAGGGTGGGGTATATGCATGAAATGACTAACATGGTGTGTGATGATCTGGCTCTGTCAGAATGTGTGCTGTGAGTGACTATGAGCCACGATGAAAATGCAATGACATGCAAATGGCCAAACAGAAAAGAAATGGAAGGAATGAAAGGGAGAGGAACGGAGGTATCCCCTCCACCGAGCGATGTTGCTGGAGCATGAGAGAAATGGAGAAAAATTAGAACCAACGAATGTTATTCTGATTCCCTACCCAAATGCCTCTGTACGCTCTCTGTGATCTCTCTTTGTGCCCACTGATTCCTCCTCCCCGATGTTATTGTGCAGAACAGACTCGGAACAGACTATGAAAACTATGATGATTTGCAGAAAGTATGAGGAAAAATAAATATGCTAGCGACAAGGGAACATGCCCAAAACAGGCAAAAATGAAGATTATACTTCCCTTAAGATCCTGGAGCCGAAGAGAATGATCAGAGGTGCGGCACGGCTTCGCCCCGGCCACGCAAACGTGCCCCCTCTTCGCAGAGAAATCTGGGTTTCAGATTTGCAGAACAGAGTGGTGAAACCTAAAAAGTTGGGACTTGGGAATAAGGAAAAGAATGAAGAAAAGGACGCCTAAATATAATAAACACGAAGTTAATTTTAACGACTCGGGAGATCTGGATACCGATAAACCGATACCCAGAACTCGGGGAAGCCACCCAAGAGGCTGATGAGGCCCCGTAAGGGTTGGAGGCGTTTGTCGAGGGGATGTATAACGAATGAAAATTACACAAACAATATTAATTAAAGTAAGAATTTAAACTTTAATGCGGAAGTAATTTAAATATATCAGAGTGGTAAATATATATAACAATCTAGATCCACAATAACCACAAGTCCGACACTGAAATAAAAGTCCAACTGTACAACTACACGGGACATACCTCGGCCAAAAGTACAAGAAAAGGACTAACTGACAAACCGACTACTGATAGGCTATTGTTGGCTGCTAAGACCTACCGTCGAAAACACGAGAAGCTTTGGGAGATGGCTGTCGCAGCTCACCTGAAAGAAAAAGGGTGAGTTACAGCCAGACTTAGTAGGGGTCACGTGGATCCCTACCTTGCAACTAAATATGCAAAAGCAATAAAGCATGCATCAAGAATTAAGCATGCATTGGCATAATTAAACACAGTTGTAGTAAAGCTATAAAACCTATCTAAACAGTTTAAACAGCTAAATAATATGCCAGTTTAATTTAAATATAAGTGTCAAGAGCTAAATCTACCAATAGAATAAACCTCAGCTATCCAAGTGACAGGAGAGAGAAGGACCACCAGAAAGAGGAAACCAGATGCGTCCACTGATGGCTTACACTGCGTCTCAAGCATCTGCGCAAGTCTGGATCGCGACAAGCGAGAAGCGTAACAATACTAAAACTAAGTAACTAGTCAGAGTAACACTCGTTAGTGTCAGTCCAAGCCTCTGACCACGTGTGCACACACCGGCTCCTACCTAGAGCCAGACCTTTAGCTAGTTTCCCCCCCAGTAGGACACTACTGTTAAGCAGGGGCCCACGAATACTAGCTTTAAAACTGTACAACGGGACTACCCCACCACCTCTCCCAGGTGGGCCGACACTAGAGGTCGCTAGGCTACGACTAGTGGTTCCATCACCAAGAAAGAGAAAGTAACTCTATTGGGATCTAAAAAATATGCCATAGTTTGTAAAATAATTTAAACATGGCGAATGTGCAACATGGAATGCATAATGAAATGAACATGCATAAATTTAAATTCTATAGGAAATGGCAGTTGAATATTAGCCCACCACAGTCTCTAGCGATCGATGATTGGGCCGCTACAAGGGCTGTAGTGCTCCACTAATGGGCCACTAGGCTCCACTGCCATATTGTTTCTAGTATGTTTAACGCCCTCTAGCGGTCCAGGGTTGGCTCACCAAAAGCTCTCTGGCAGTTTTACGATAAATCACCAGACTGGCTAACCTTGGGGTCAAAGTCATCTAGCCTAGTCAAAGGGTTCTAACGGTCGAAGGTTTAGCCGCTAAGGGTCAGTAGATGGTCCAAGGATGGGCCGCTACAAGGCTTGAAATGCATGGGCTGTGGACCACCAAGGTCCACCGCCTCACTATTTCACAGAAATGGTCTCTGGTAGGACCGCCACCCTACCAGAGAGCCGAATCCGCGGGGATCATAACCGGATCCCCTCTCGTTAGATCCAAATCAACGGGAAACTCATTTTTAACCTGTTCCCTGCCATTCCACCATCGCATAACAACAGTCTAACATCCAAAAACCCAGCAACAATGGCCATGGTGGATTAAAACATAAATACTATATTCATGGCACGAAAGCCAAAATGATGAGGTTCAGGCTTATGGAAGACATAAAGATGATGGGCATGATAGGGAAAATGATCCTAGCGAGGTAGGGCATCCATCCCCTACCTTGATCGCGATGAAAATCGTGCTACGACGTCGTACAAACTGAGGGTCGCCGCGGCTCTCCTCGCTTGGTCTCGTCTCCACGCTCCGTGGTCCATCTCGAAGTTGACGTCACCACGCTCCTTACGGCACGAGCTTCCCGTTGACACCACCCACGCGTCCTTCTGTGACCCGGTCTGGCCGCGCCACCAAGAGAGGAGGGAGAGTGATCGCGTGAGAGTGAGAGTGTGTGTGTGTGAAAAAGAGAAATGGGGAGAGAGAGAGAGGGTCGACGGGGTATGTACTCGTAATGGGGGATCATCAAGGTCATTAATGTCATAACAGATAGAGACAAAAGGCGTCGTTCGATAGTTAATCAAAGGTGCTCTGACTTTATACTGATGTAAATTAACACCGACTCCAGTCAGTGGTGAAAAGTCCAGTACACGAATTCTAAATCATTTGATAAACCCAAAATGTGAAATAAATAAATGCAAATAAACATGCTGATGATATCTAAAACTTCTAAATTTTAATTTATCATCAGCGTGTCTGCATTTTTCGCGTGTTAAACAGATTGACACGCTTGGTGGAACTTTTCCTATCTTTCATCTCTATGTCAGAGAATAGTCTCATCTCTATGAAGGTTGTGACTCCTTCATACTCTTGCAAGAAAGTCAAAGGATTCTAGTTGTTGAAGTTGTCGTCGGGGGTATCAAGGTTAAGGCTGCCCGGGGCATCAAGGTTAAGCAGTTCCTTTTGAAGCGTAATGTTGACACAAAGCACATCTAAAGTTACTCCCGCTAACAGGGGGCAACGCCATCCCGGCCGTTACTGTTGCCGTTGTGGGCATCAAGGTTCAAGCTTCCTTTAGAAGGCCAAATGTCAACGCAACACATGTTGACGCTGCTCTCACTAACAGGGGGGAACATCGCCTCGTCTATGATTGCCGTTGTTGGGTGCGTCAAAGTGAAGGCTTCCTTTTGAAGGCCAAGTGCCAACAAGCACCATGTTCCGTTCCTGCTAGCTGAGGGCAATGCCGCCGTCAAGATACAAAACCTATTGTGGCTATGACCAAGTCTAATAATATTAGTTATTGTCGAAAAACAAACAAAAAAGAGAAGAATACAATCGACTAGATGGAGGCGAGCCAATCTCACAATAATGTTTTGCCGAATACATCAAGCTAAGGTAGAAATGAAATCAAATGAAAGAAGTCAATGCCTAAGTTTCGTTTCCGAAGCCAGTGCACTGGTGGAAGTCAAAGCCTCTAACTTGAGCAAGGGGGCAATCCTATTGCCGTCTGCATCAAGCTAAGGTGGAAATGAAAGAAGCTGACGTCCAAGCCTCACGAAAACAAAAAGGGAGGGGGGGTATACGGAAGGAAGCCAAAGCTTTTAAGCCTAGGCGAGGGGTCGATTCCGTGGAGCAACTTTCTATCAAATAAATATGAGTTACTAAGTAGGAGGCCTGAGCAATAAAAAAGGCAAAGGTAGTTCAATCTGCCCAGTCGCCATCCCAGCACCAAGCCAAGAAGTCGACCATTCAAGATCCCTGAACCTCCCATCATTGGGGGCAGAAGAAAAAGTGGTCTAATAAAGTCCTTCAGTCTTCAGAAGCAATCCGAACCAAGGAGACTAATCACCTCGGGGCTTCCTCGTTCCAGGTGTCGGGTTTTAATTGAATAGGGGCGCTCACTCGCTCGAGTTTAGAGCCTCAGAAGGAAATGATAAAACATACCCCAAAATCGCTCACAGAAGCAAATAGGGGGCATTCCTTGCTTCTTTAAACACCATACTTGGGCATGTCATCCCACATAGGTTGCAGATCTAAAGATACAAAAAGTCAATCCTGACAAAGAAATTGCCAAGAAAGGTCAACATCGATGAAACAACATAAATAAATTGTACAAGTGCGGCAACAAGAGGTCGACTGGGTTAGAGAGGCCTCCAAGAACCTAAGCCTTGTATGGTGAGAACCCGAGGACGAATTTCAACCTTGGGGGCATGTTCTAATGAGTCCCAAAATGGATTCTCTTTTCCCTCAAGACTTGACTTGAGAGGAGAAAAGTAAGAAGAATAGAAAAGAAAAAGGAAGAGAAAAGAAAAATCGTTGAAGAACTATGCTGCCATCTCAGAAAGTCAAAACAGAGTGTATGGCGAAGAAAACTCCAATAAAAGGTAGGGGTGAAGCACTAAATAGTGCTTTGAACGAAGTCTGAGGCGAAATCTCAAGCAAGGTAACTCTGACAAGCAAGAACCCAAGAAGAAGTCCAAAGAAGAAAGTTTCAAGCCAAGTCCCAAGCAAAGCCAGAGAGGCAAGTCCAGGGAAGAAGGCTCCAAGCAAAGCTCTAGGCGAAGCTAGTAAGGCAAGCTTGAAGGAGAAAAAGACCAAGTAAAATCACAGGCAGAGCCAAGAAGGCGGATCCAAGGAGGACCTTTGTCCTTTCTTCCCCTTCCAATTTCAACACTCCCTCAATGGAGTTTGCCTCAAAACCTTGATGTTTTAAACCTTTTATAGTTCTAAATATGTCTTTCTGACGTCAAGCCATCTATGCATGGGATCCAACCCATGCTTTCTTGGCACCTAAACCGGTGTTGAACACCAACTTATTCCTTGTTTTGTCAGTTTCAGGTCTTGACCCACTTCGGGCTCTAAGCCATCCTTTGTAATTAAACTCATTCTTTGATACACAAAACTACCAGAAATAAAATTCAAAAAATTATGCATAGTTAAAAGGCCTGAATGAATAAAGCCCAACCCACTTTACTATGAAGCCCTTTTGACCTTACGGCCAAACCCATTAGCTAAAACCCAAACAATGACCATTACCACCCATGTTTTAAGCCAAACACATTTCATTAAAATAAAGCCTTAATGGGCTTCCTGCACCAAAATGTCCTGTTCGAAGGGATATAGGTCAACCCATGCATGAGAACTTAGGGTTTGAATCAAACAGGGGAAGCGGCTAAGAATAAGGAAGGATAAGGCCGATCGGAGGGGGGTTTGTATTTTAGTTGCATTAGGAATCCTTATTAGGACTCGAAAGACCAAAGTCCTTATAAATAGAACCCCTACGTTCCACAGATGCATATTGCTACTACTACTATTTGTGACCTACTATGGGAAGAGCTCGATGCATCTTCCTCCCTGCTTGCGGGTTGTCTTCCTCTTCTTCGTCCTATACACCTTGATTCGTGCCTGAACTGTTCATGGAATTAGCAACCACCCTAGTGGACATGAATTCTATAATTGACGGTGGTTTGAGTGGAGGCCAATTTGTCCTAGATTCCTAAATGTCCCAATTTTTATGTGACTTATTGCCATGTCATCATTACATAAAGTTCTGTCCTTGAATTCCTGAAAATCCATGAATCTACCTTAATGTTCCTACAATGGATTATTCCCTTGGAACTCTATTGGCTACAAACTATAGTGCATGTCTAGATATTTACATGACTCAATGTCTAACGTTAATAGGGCCTGGTCTGGTCCTGGGAGGAGCACCCAAAAGTACTTGTGGCCATGGGAGTTATATTAACCACGATGTGGCATTGCACCGAAGTGCATGACTTGCTTGATGGATTGATGACATTCTACTCTCTCATGCTTGACATGATACTTGACATGATGTGCTTGGCCCGAAGTGGGTATTTACTTGTTAATAAATAGCCAATTCTATTGGCATGACATGGTACTTGTTTACATGATATTCTTGATTCATCTTGAAATCTTGCTACTTCAACTCTCTCATTCTCTTATTCCATGTTATCTTGCATTCATTCATGTATAGCCATAATGCATTTCGTGTAACGTGTAATTTACTCAAAGCAAGCTTGTTATTGAGATGTAATTCCTATTGAGCATTCACTCATCTAGTATTTTCTCTTAATTTTTAAGGTAATACCAATGACGAGACTCAATCAGATGGGGATGGACAAGAGTGATGAGTGTAGAGCCATCCCGGATATCGAGCTTGGTCGTCAAGTCGTGTCATTTATTTTCTTAGTCAATTATTATAATTTTTCTTTATTAAGTCTAGTGATTTTAGAAGTATTGGGAAGTTGTACTTTGGAATATTAGTTTGATGAATAAAATGGGCCTGGTTATTTCTCTTTAAGCACTCTCTGTCTATGTGTTGATTACCACGTGCTTTGATTGACATGAAGGATATAAACTCATCATGCGCTCCCAGGTTTCTTCCGCGCTCAGGGTGTGACACAAGCTCCATCCGAGAAGCCGCAAGGGAGTCTGAAGTAACAAGGCAGGCTCCAAGCCATTCAAGAAATGGAGACTGAGGCATTGAGGAGGGTGGTATTGTTGAAAGTACTCTTACTATTCTTTCCAAGCCAACTTTTGTAGTTTTTGACACTGGAGCTACTCATTTGTTTATCTCTTAGAATTTTGCCAAGTGTTTATCTGTGAAACCTGTGTTAATGGACTCTCACCTGGTAATCACAACCTGTATTGGTTCGGGGTCAAAAATCAAATACTTCTATCCCTCTAGTGACGTTCTGGTTAATGGTTGCAATTTGCCTGCTGATCTAGTCTGTATGGAAATGAAAGATTATGATGTAATCCTAGGAGCGGATTGGTTAGCTGGACATAGAGCTAGCGTTCATTGTAAGTTAGGGTCGATGTCTTTTTCCAGGCACCTTGAGCTTTTCTTTTCTGGCTCTAGGCATTCTAAGTCAGTGCCACTTATTTCGGCACTTCAGGCTGATAAGTTGTTAAGAAAGGGGTGTTAGGCATTCTTTGCCTTGGTTAGGTTGACCGATAAGAAGGAATAAGAGTTGAAGGACATCCCTGTTGTCTAGGATTTTTCGAAGGTGTTGCCCAAAGATTTGCCAGGTCTTCCTCTAGAAAGGGAGGTGATTTTCTCCATTGATTTAGTCCCGGGCGCGACACTTGTTTCTAAGGCACCCTACCGTATGTCCCCTGCGGAATTAAAGGAGTTGAAGGAGCAATTAATGGAGTTGCTAGAAAAGGGTTTCATTCGTCCAAGTGCATCCTGTTGTGTTTTTTCCCTGTTGTTTTGATGATGCTGACACTATATAAATCACTATGCATTTATTTTGCCAATATTTTAACCATGATGATTAAGCTACCATGTCAGATTTGAGTATTTAACTTGTCATTGTAAGTGGAGATCAGTCTATAGATATTGCTTCTGTTAGTTTGAATATTGTTTTATCCTCCAAAATAGATGGATAGTATCATAACATGTTTTTTTAAAGAAAAGAGCCATCGGTACTGTTTTTTTCTGATTTCTTATGTTGTTACTACAGGTGTATCTCCTGGTGAAGGAACAGGTGCAACCATGTCTGATGATGAAGATGACCAGGCAGATAGTGAGACAAATCTATTTGATGGGGGCCTTGATGGTCCAGAGAGCATGGGCTTTGGTCCTCTTATACCCACGGAAACTGAAAGAACCCTGATGGAGCGCGTCAGGCATGAACTGAAGCATGAGCTGAAACAGGTAAATGAGGAACAAGGATGTAGGCAGTTCATAGAGAAGTTGGTGGCACATGAATTTAGAAGTCTTGAGTCATATTCTCATATTTGTAGGGTTACAAAGAGAAGATTGTAGATATCAGAGAAGAGATTCTGCGCAAGAGGAGAGCTGGGAAACTCCCAGGGGATACCACATCTGTGTTAAAAGATTGGTGGCAGTCCCACTCCAAGTGGCCTTATCCGACTGTAAGAGACAACATGTTTCCTCCTGCACTGCCGCCAAAACTTGGGATTTCCTGTCACATTCACTTGGCGTTCACTTGGCTGTTCCACATTATGCTTAGTCTTTCTTGATTTACCCACATCTTCCTTTTGTCCCTCACTGAGATTTTGAGCCCTACTCAGGAAGATGACAAGGCAAGGTTGGTGCAAGAAACTGGATTGCAGCTAAAGCAGATAAATAACTGGTTCATCAATCAGAGGAAGCGGAACTGGCACAGCAACCCATCATCTTCAACCGTGCTCAAGAGCAAACGCAAAAGGTACTTCACATTGTTTCTTTTGGTTCCTGCTTATTCCTAGAAACTTCATGGGCTTCTAGCCAATTCCAATTTCAAAAAAGGAATGCAGGTGACAAGAATGCTGAACAATTCATGTAGATGATGGAGCTAGCTAGCCATGAGCAAGTCATGTATGCAGGAAGAAGTCATTTTGCCATCCCATCCCTCACATGATAGACTCAACAGATGGAAGGGCCACAAGCCAATTATGAAAGCTATGTCTAGGCCTCGAGAAATGTTCCTGGAGATGGAGAGAACAAGCTTAACTTTCAAACTGTTGATTTAATCTTGGGCGGCATGAAGCTTGAAGTGGCTCCATCAGAAACCCTTTTACACATATCCAAGTTTTACCATGCAAAGAACAAGTTTTGTCAATTTCCTCCTGGTTTAAAGAGTCTTTATATTGCTCATGTCTTTGTATAAGAATATACAGGTGTACAGAACAGTGTAGTAATTTGTTGGTCAGCAGTGTTATGAGAGGATGGATTTACGTGGGTATTGAACCAAAGAAAGAGACGAGCGTGTAAACGGATGGTGGCTTGCTATTTTCATATGTGTATGTTATTTTTGCATCTCTCAAGTGTGCGCTTGTGTGTATGTCAAGCAGCCTCCGTAGGTGCATGCATTGGTTGGTGGTGGATGTTAATCAGAATCAAGACGAGGACGGCATTTGTTGAAGTTTACTAGCATTGGGTGATCTTTTTCTTGCTAAATCTGTCATAAAGTCTGAAACTGTAAGCTGAAAAATATATATATATATATATGATCTTCATCCTTTCAGATCGATTACCATCTTCGAAGAACACAAGGTCGAAAAACCCGTATGTATGTAATCGTATTCATGCACACATTCACCGGGAAGAATAGGATAATGCTAGCGAGGGAGTTCTTGCTCTCTCTAATTGGCCCCGTGCATCCACAGGACGGCCACAGATGTAAGAAAATAGCTGGTGATGGGTTATGCCCATTCAAATTTCCGATAGCATGGTGCGAATGGTTACCTAATAGTTCTTATTGGGCCTTTCGTATCGGCCCATCATGAGCGCGCGAAGCCGACAGGAGCAATCAGGTATGATTCTGCATGCTTTGACGTCTTCTTCGCCCTTTCCTTTTAGTTTACTTCGACTTTCGAAGCATCCGTTTGAAATACCTAGAGAAAACACGTTACGCTGATGAGCGGTAACCTGCTTGGTTAATTAGCATATGATTAGCGATTGGTGAGTATATATGTATGAAAGTATTCTCTATGGACGTAAATGTTGTATAAATTAGGGATAATTACATGCATACTCCTGGAATCTTATACATTCTGCTCTGTACCTTTATATTCTTCGTATTATCACGTATACGTTCGTAATAATCATCTCATCATGTGTACTCATGTCGTTATCTACTGTTTGTTTAATTTATTTTTAAGTAGATGAAGATGAAAAAATAACTAATCTACCCTTATTTAATCTTCTCACATGATTAAAATAATGATATATATATATCTTTTTCTGATTATGAACACTTATCTGCCAGTTTAACCGTTGCAGGTCTCTCCCTGTCATTAGCATCTATAGACAGATGAAGCAGTCTCGTAGGAAATTGCAATCTCATGGAGAGAAACTTAGATAATCCATAAGCTCCCTACCGTTGGTTATTTCTTGTAGTTTTGGGCTATCCACTCTGGTGGACCAGTAATCTCTCCTCCACCCTCTCGGTTGTACTATCTTTAGTAATAATAGTGCAACCACAATTTCTTCAAAAAGTTTCCAGATAATTACTGATAGCAGAAGACATATATTGCCCCGGGTAGAGAAAAAAGGGGAAAATGAAGGGTTTTCTTACAGGGCAGTGGGATGGGTAAGGGATGGCCAGAGAAAAATGAGAAGAGATGGGCGTTAAATGCTAAAAGAGCGAGGAAAAGTAAGAAAGGGTGAGAGAGACGAGAGGCGCTGCTGTGGACAGAGAGAGGAAGGGGCACAGAGAGGAATGTATGCAAATGAAGGGTGAGGGGGGGGGGCTTGGCTATGTGGGGGAGAGGATTGTGTGGCAACCCTCCGACCCAAGAAGATGCCATCACCATACGTCGGAAAGGCTTAACAACGGAGGTCAGTGAAAAGCTCTCTGGCCTCAATGTCAAAGGTTTCGACCAGCTCAACTCAGTTCTTGTTGAAATTGAGGTGTTCTTTGTTGACAACCCTAACTACACTCCCGCCTAAGGCAAAGCAGCAAAGCAAAGAAGTAAATGTTGTTGACTTTTGCCCAAACAATGGAAGTAACAGAGGGACAGCTCTAGCAGCTTGGGCAAGAACTCTGAAGGTAAGGCACCAGTAACTGCATTAGTAGAGTGCATGAAGACACCTCACTTCTACGAGAAGGAGCATGCAAAGAAGCTCTTCGAGCTATGCATGAAGAACAAGTTTATCGTCTTGCCAGACCCAAGGAGGCCGACTGATGCAAGCAAAGCAAATGAGCCCAATTACTGTGTATCATCGCATGTTGGGCCACGCGATTGAAGATTGCTCTATCTTTAAGAATGAGCTAGAAAAGATGATTGAAGATGGCTTCACAATGCAATGTTGTTTGGTGAATCCGTCGTAGCCTCGTGCCTGGAGCAGACTAAATCAATTGGCCAATGTGATCCATTACTCTGTCAATGTGATTCACACCATGAGGGCATCTCAATTCCCCGGGCATGAGACAGAGGAGGCCAGTCAAGTTAAACCAACTTTGTGGCGGCTCGGTTGGCGGTCGTGGCAAGATCTGGAATCATTGCCTTTTCCAAAAGAAGACACTAGGAAATTGCTCAACATTCTTCTAGGAAGAAGAGAAATTTTGGTGTGGGACTTGTCAAAAAGTCATTCCAGGGCGAGTAGAGGGCGTTCTCGTCACTGCATATCTTCTCCGCATGTGACCAATGAAGGCCGGGAGGTCTACAATTGGATTGAAGGTCTTGCCCGACAAGGAATAATCAATGTCGAAAGTGCTTCGTTGGCGACAAATCATTACAGAGAAGTCCTCGAGGAGTTACAACTCCTTTGGGGGGCCCACATTTGTCAACCAAGCCTCCCGCTCATCTGGGCAAGTCAAGTACTTCAGCAAGACGCTTGGCTCGTATAACCTTCCCAAAAAGGGGTAGGGAGTTGCACCCCAAGCAGCACTTCGTGAGAAGTCAAAAAGACGAGATTATGGTGAGAAGCTTCGAGCAACAAATCACATGAAGCCAACAGAGCCAACCCAAGGGTGAAAGCTCTGGGTACAGCCGACAAGGCGAGCTTAAGGACCTTGGGCAAAGCTAGAAAGGCCCAAGGTGGGGGATCTTGTGCCTAATCGCTGGCCCCGCGCTGAGCAAATCAAGCCACAAGCCAAACAGAAAATCGAATTGCACAAACATCTCAAGACTTCAGTATTGGTCTACCCGAATATCAGGAGCTGCCACTTGAGATAATCGAGTAGGCAATCAATGTCACATTCCAAGCATAGGAAGAAAAAAGATGTTTGGGTCAAGGTCATGGCAAAGAAAACCTCTTAGTCTGGGTCTTTTAATGTCCGAGCTCGGGACAAAAGATATGACTCTTGGGGCACATCAACTTCGACCCTAAGGTCGGCTATTCCCTCCTTACAAGATGCGGCGAAAGTTAAGAAGCAGGAGAAGAATGGAAAGAAGAATCTCAAAAGGATGCCAAAGAAACAGGCCGAGCAGGCGGTGGCCATGCAAGCTCCATGGGGGTTAAGACCTCTCCAAAAGTTATAAAAGCTCATTGATGAGTTGAAGGAGTATATTTCCCCTCGCCCCACTGGGGTGGTCTCCCTAGACCAATACATCCCATGGGAAGAGATTGAGCGTAAGACTTGTCTGAGTAGTTAGCTCGGTCACCAACAGGTAAAAGAGGGAGAGAAACTCAACCTATAGGAGTTAGCCGCCGACTTCGGCCCAATCGGTTCGCGCTTGTGCTTGCTTGTGTAGGTCCGAGGTTCGTTTCACATCACTTCTCTTAGAGTCACGGCCTCCGCCCATCTGGAGAAGTAGTCTGCAGCTGCTAGAATATATTTACACCCTGATGAGGATGCTAGTAAAGGTCCCACCACGTTTGTGCCCCATTAGGTGAACGACCAACTTGGGATAGTGGGGTGTAGCAGCACTGGTGGCCTCCTTGGTATGGTGGTGTGCTCCTAGCATTTCTGACAAGACTTAGCAAATTTACAGCAATCATCAAATATAGTGGGCCAATAGTAGCCCAATTTCTTTATCTTAATCTTCATCTTCGGACCAGCCTGGTGTGCCCTGGCTGACCCGGTATGGACTTCTTTCATCACTTGCCATTCTTCTGCTATGGACAAGCAATGGAGTAGAATCTTTTTCTGGGCATCTGCCATTATTTAGAACAAATTTTCGTTCCTCATCTCATAAGAATCCTTGATCCTGAGGAGCTTCATTCATTGTTCTTTCTCTTTCGGGAGCTGTTGGTGCTAGAACAATCATAGGAGATGCTCCCGCCAATCGAGCTGTTGGATTTCCTGCACAGCTGTCACTTCATTTTCTTCTTCATTGGTCAGGGCCTCTGTCACACTAGGGACTTGACGTCGATTAATCACTGTTATATTCAGACTTGTGTTTGACAGGATTACCAAAGAACTGGCCAGCTTTGCGAGGGTGTCTGCCTGGGCATTCTATCCTCGGTTGATGTGCCCTACCTTGATGAAATAAAATCTCACCATCAGACGCAGTGCCAATTGGTGATAAGGGAGGAGTTCCTGCTTCCGCACATCGAACTCCCCTTCCAATAGTTTCACAACTAGCATGGAGTCCCCAAATGCCTCAAGCATCCGAATTTCCATGGACAGAGAAATTTGTAGGGGGATAATCAGGGCTTCATATTCTACTTCGTTGTTTGTACAGGGCTTGTTTATTGAGTAGGAGGTATATATGACCTCTCCCTTAGGTGACTTCAAGACTATGCCCGCCCCGGCCCTAACTCTAGCTGTTCCGACTGCTGGAGTGTCAATTCTAGACGCGCCATCAAAGTATAGCTGCCACAAGGTGGGATGCACTTGGTCGACTTCCAGTGTCTCATCTTCAGGAGCTCTGTCTCTAGTGGACAGCCTTTAGGTACCGGGTGCACAGCAAAGAAGTCTGCGATAACCTGGCCTTTGCCAGCTCTTTGCGCCACATAGGAGATATCAAACTCCATGAGAATCACTGCCCACTTGCCTAAGCAGCCTTTGAGTGCCAATTGTGACAAGATGTATTTTAGTGGATCTGCCTTAGATATCAGCTTCATCTCATGCGACAGCATATAGTGCTGGAGTTTCTTGACTGCGAAGACTAGCGCCAGGTAGACCTTCTCAATGAAAGTATATTTTTCTTCAGTTCTGACCAATCTTCGACTGAGGTAGTAGAGTGCTTGCTCCTATCCTTCTTTATTACTCTGGGCCAATATTGCCCCCAGGGAGTAGTGTGTGACTGCTATATAGATGATCAGCGACCGTCCATTCACCGATGCACCTAACACTGGAGAGGATTTCAGATAGTCCTTTAGCTTGTCAAGAGCTGTTTGGCATTGTTCATCCCAATAGAAGGGAACATCCTTCATCATCAGCTTATGAAAGGGGTGACACCGCCTTGACAAGTTGGATATGAACTGTCGGATGTAAGCCAAACGACCTTGTAGAAATCTCAGCTCGGAGAGGTTCCTTGGTGAGGGTAACTCCTGAATTGCCTTGATCTTTGCGGGGTCTATTTTAATCCCCTGATATCTGACAATGAAGCCCAAGAATTTGCCACTCAACACTCTGAATGCGCACTTCATGGGGTTCATCTTCAGTTCATACTGCCTGAGCCTCTGAAATATTACTCGGAGGTCCTACAGATGGTCCTCTCTTTTCTTGGTCTTGACCACGAGGTCATCTATGTAGCACTTGACCTTATGGTAGAGCAGCTCATCAAATATTCTGGTCATTGCGCACTAGTAAGTCGCGCTGACATTCATCAATCCGAACGGCATCCTTTTATAGTGATAAATGCCCTTGGGGGTTCGGAAGGCCATGTGGATCTGGTCATGCTCCGCGATCCATATCTGATTATAGCCGGATGACCCATCCATAAATGACAGAGCTTCGTGGCTAGTTCTGGCATCGACCATGACTTCTGTTATTGGCACTAAAAAGTCATCCTTAGGGCATGCTTTATTTAGATCTCAGAAGTCTACGCATATCCGGATCTGCACATTTTTCTTTTTCATGGGCACAATATTAGCTAGCCATGTGGTATATTGGTTTTCTTTGACAAAACCCACATCAATGAGTTTGTCTACTTCCTGAACCCATGCCATTCCCCGCACCCGTTTCTTAAGCACGATCAAGTCTTCATCCTTTTCCAAGGCACACAGCGCCGCTGCACTCTTTTCTCCATCCCTTTGGCATTGTTGCAACCTTGGTGGCGATCATGATCAGCTCCCTATATCTTCATCGCCCCTTTGTTCAAACTTCCATGCTTTCATGCATATGATATTTATTATAGTTTGGGGGTGGGGTAGATAAAACATCTACAGTCACATTCATGGCAAACTTCGTGGTGATAATAGGAATGTCGACCTATAATGCCATTTTTGGCCAAGGTATTATCGGTTGAATAAAGGCAGTGCCCTCCACTTATCACCAAAAAATGAAGTTTCCTACTAAATATGGCCCAGGGGAAGTCTGAGGTAATTAGGCAATAGCTAGAAGGTGCTATGTAATCTCGGTAGAAGCCGTAAGGCCTGAGGGCAAAAACAAAGAGCTTAAGGTAATCGAGGACAAGCCGACGGCAAGCAAACCTAGTGAGGAGGTGCTATTGATCTTTCGTAGGGATGACCCGACTCTTGAAGTTCAAATTGGAGCAGATTTGTCACCCAATATGTGGACTCAATACAAAGAATTTCTTTCAGAGTATATTCAAGTTTTCACATGGTCTAACGAGGATCTTCCCAGGATTCCCGTGGAAACAGTAACACATCACCTCAATCTCGACCCAGCGGGAAAACCAATTCAGCAACGAAGAAGGAAACACGCCCTTGAAAAATAAGCGATCATTAAGGAGCAAGTCAATAAGGGGTAGAAAACTGGGCTATTTAGCCTGGTCTTGTACCCAACATGGCTCCCTAATGTTGGCCTAGTACAAAGGCTTCAGGCAAATGGCATATGTGCGACCTCAATGAAGCCACTCTAAAAGATTGCTATCCATTACCGAGCATCGACCAACTGGTTGATTCAACCTCGGGTAACAAACTATTGAGCTTTCTGGATGCTTATTCTGGATATCACTAGATCTGGATGAACCCCAAAGACATCGAGAAGACTGCCTTTACTACTGACTATGTTAAATATTGCTACACCTGAATGCTGTTTGGGCTAAAAATGTCAGAGCAACTTATCGAAGGCTGGTCAACCAAATCTTCGAAGACGAGATCGGGTGGAATGTCGAGGCCTACATCGATGACATGCTCGTCAAATCACCCAAGGTCGAGGACCATTTCACCGATCTGGTCGAAACTTTCAGCACCCTTCAGAGGTACAACATGAAGCTTAATCCAGCTAAGTGCGCCTTTGGAGTTAAGTCTAGGAAATTCCTGGGCTTTCTGGTGACCCAATGAGGGATTGAGGCCAATCCTGAGAAAATCTAGGCCATCCTGGATATGCGGCCACCCTCCTGCGTCAAAGATGTCCAACGCCTCATAGGAAGAATTGCTACGCTCAACCGATTCCTATCCTAAGTGGCAAAATGATGCCTCCCCTTCTTCAAACTATTGAGAGGGCCAAAATTGGCATCCGCTATCTTCACTTGGGACAGTGAGCGCCAGATGGCATTTATCGAGCTAAAGGAATTTCTAGCCTTACCTCCGATATTTTCAAAGCTTGTGCCCGGAGAGACATTATACCTCTATCTCTCGGTAACTCCCTCTGCAGTAAGCTCAGTCCTAGTTCGAGACGACCAAGGAGTGTAGAAGCCCGTCTATTATGTCATTAATGTGCTCCTTGAGGCCGAAAGAAGGTATCCCGCAATCGAGAAACTCGTGCTAGCATTAGCGCCTTCGGCCCTACTTCCAAGGACACCCCATTGTGGTGCTGACTGGCAAACCCATAAAGAAGATTTTGACCCATCCAGAAGCTTCTGGCTGTCTCGTTAAATGGACATGATAAGCGGAATAACAAATATAGAAGGGGGGATGAATATGTCTATTAATTAAAATTTTAGCAAACAACTCCCCACGATAATCAAATATAAATGAAACAGTAGGGGGATCAAGTTCCACACACAAAAGGGACACAAGGCAGACAGAAAGAGTGCACGAATGAAAGCAAAGAAGTAGTTAAGAGTAACTGTGTAGCAACCCTGAATTTTTGAAACATCTTATCAAAATATTTAAATAGTGACTTATTGAAAGTTGCCAATTAAATAAATAACGCCCTTCAAAATTGGCGTCAATTCATTTTGGAATAAGCGGTAAGAGTCCTATTTGTAATAAAACAACTAAAGAGCGTCCCCTTCAGAGGCGCCAATCATTAAAACGGAGCGTTCCCTCCAAGACGTCAATTTATAAACAAACGCCCCTCACATAGTCGCTATTTAAAACGTGCCCCTTGACAAGGCGCTATTCACCTGAGCATCGTAAAATGAAAACCGCTTGCCATTTTCTGTTCGAACCAGGAAACTTAATATGTAAGGATTAACTTGGGGAAAGGATGGAGTGTGTTTTGTGATTTACGTGTATTTTTCTCTGATTCAAGATTCAAGATTTTATCTGTCTGATACCAATCTCTGTCCTGGTCCCTGGCTATTTTGGGGATGATAAGCCCATATTACCTATGATAGTTGTCAAGAAGAGTTCTCTTGCCTTGGTGCCAGTTTCTTCTCGAGCGAGGCCGGTGGTAATCTCTTTGCTGACTGGAGATTCTATTATTGATGTTGTTATTTCCTCTCACTCCATTGCTATTCAGATAACTGGTCAAGAGGGGTTCTCTACCCTGATAGTGCTAACTCATACGGTCGCCAAGAGTTTGATGGATTCCATGTTCAAGGGGCAATTGGTCATATTCTCAGTATTCTCCAAGGACATTCTGCACATTCTATGCAATCTCTCTCAGTTTATCAGTACACCGGCCACGTCAACGTCATGTATTACTCTCCCTCAGTTTTGTCCTTCTCTTCTATCGAGGGTGTTATGCTTCATGCCAGATTGCCAAGTGGAGTTTTCAAACCTCATGCTGCTTGTGCCAAGTGACAAAACTCCATGGTTTTATGATGCTCATCACTCTAGGGAGTTCATTGATCAAGAATGTCCACATATTGTTAGCACTGGATGTCTAGGGGCAACCGCCCCAATGAAACTGCATATTCATAACTGGGTCAGGCCGTCTACCAGGTGGGCCCATTATTTGAGAAGATATTTCAAGCCAAGAAGTTTGAAGGTCTAAGCCCGTGCCAGGCAGGCCCGTTTCCAAGATGTTTTAGCCAAGAAGAGGTGACGGCGCAAGTTCAAGGGCCACATGTTGTGCACTCAGGGGTCCACTTCTTCTTCCTCTCCTTTCTATTCATTGTTTCTTCTCTTAGTTCCCACCCTTGGGTGGTGTACCTTCGTCCATCTAATCTTGTTTCCATCATCTTCTCCTCCCTTTCTGGGTCCACAAACTCCCATTCCTCTTCTTCCCATCCGGAGCCTCTGGATTCTCCCTACTCTCATGATTCTAGCCCTCGGCCTATGTCTTTCTCTCACCCCGATTTTGGGACATCACCTGATTCTTCTTCCCCGAGACTTCCAGGTGTTGTTTCTAATTCCTCTCTAACCCTGTCAGATGTCTACACTTCTTCTTCTCTGGCCCTGCCGGACGCTACTTATGATTCCTCTCCGACTCCGTTGGATGATTCTTCTTCTCCTCTTTCTACTCACTCCTCTTCACCCTTTCAGGGTTTTCACCTTTTTTCTTACTATTTTCGTCCGCCTTGATCTCAGATGATCTTTGTTTATTCTATATTTAATTCCTTGTTATCAAGGTCTCTGTGTCTTAATGAGGGAGTTCTAGCCCTCCTCTCTCTTCCTTTTATACTTCTTCATCCAGTGTGGTGTCTACCGCTCCTCCGTGTAGAGGAATCGTTGATCTTTTACTATCCTCTTCCATCTCGCTCCTATCAAGCAAAGAATACAAAGTTCGTGCTACTCAAAGCTCGATGATCGAGATTACTTCAGGACGCTGGTCCTCACGCCATGGATTTGCAAAGTATATTTGGTTTGTGCAAAGAACATGATGCTATTCTCATTAGTTTCATTTATCATGCAAGGTCATAATGTTGGTTCCTTAAAACATGGTTGAGTGGCTTTAGGTTTTAGTTTAGTTTCAATTTAATTAGGTTAAAAGTGAGTTTGCTTTTGTAGCACTCTTAGGCTAGTGATAGCTCCGCGCTGGGAGTCTAAGTTCTTTCCCTGATCATTGAGGGTGTCTCCCTTGAGCATAGGTTTACACACACTTCACGGCAAGCCATAACCGATTCCTCTGGAGTAACACCGTTGTTGCTTTGGCCATGCTTAGGATGCACAAAGGCCTTTTCTCTTCTTTACTCGGCCGAGTGTAGGGGCAAGGGATTGGTGGATGAGATGACCAACCTAGGTACTCCCCAATACGGGAGAAGTCTCAAATAGGGGCAGTCTTGACCCTCAAAAGTGAGCTTTATTGTAATATCTGGCCAATAGGGGCCATCAAAATAAGAAGCAAATTCAATCAATAGAAAAATTATAAAATTAAAGGCATGGCAAGAGTGGCAAAGTCCCGCGGGACGTCATGAGCCCGGTCGTACGCGTGCTTAAGGGCCCAAAAATCAAAGACACAAAGTCCTGACGCAACAGACTATCTTTTTGAGGGGTAGTGCCCTGGAAGGAGGTTCAAGTCGTGATATCTCTCATCCTGCATAAAGCTTATCTCCTATTTTCTTCTATTTCTCCCTCTTAGGCTGGGTTGAATCCCGTGTATGACCTTAGTAGGGGCACCATTCTTTAAAGGTAGTTGGTTGTCAAAAATGCACGCCCTGCTCAAGAGAAGTCTTTAATGAGAGGGGTGGAATGACGACCCCTAGCTAGTAGCTTGAGCCCGTCCTTGGGCTGGGATGCCCCCTGGAGGAGTGGTCGCGACGGGTGTTCCGAGGCTATCCACCTGCAAGTAAGAAGGGTGAGTCACAGCCAGACTCAGTAGGGGTCACGCGGATCCCTACCTCTCAACTAAACATGCAGGCATGTAAATATAAAAATAATTAAGACATGCATTTAATCAAAACGTAGGCAGATGGCATAATCAAACACAGATTTAGTAAAGCTATAAACCTATCTAAATAGTTTAAACAGCTAACCTATATGCCAATTAATCTATATGCCAATATAATATAGATATAACATCAAAAACTAACCCCACCAATAGAAGAAAGTTGAGCTGACCCAGTGATAGGAAAGGGAAGAGACACACTAGAAGTGAGAGACCAGACACGCCCACTGACGACTTACACTGCGCCTCAGGCAACTCATAGGTCGGCTAAACACAACCAATGAGAAGCGTAAACAGTACCGAAGCAAGAACTAGTCAGAGTGACACTCGTCAGCGCCAGTCCTACTGCCTCTGACCAAGTGTGCACACACTGACTCCTGCCTAAAGTCAGGTCTCTGGCTAGTTTTCCCCTCCCGTCGGACGCAATGGTAACCACAGGGGCCCACAGTAACTAGCTTAAGAACCGTCAACGGGAATCACCCCTCCACCTTTTCGGGGTGGAATGACACCCTCGGTCATAGGGCTACGACTAGTGGCTCCATCACAAGGAAAGAGAAAGCTACTCTATTGGGGTCTAAAATAATACCATAGTTTTATAAAATAACTTAAACATGGCGAGTATGCACTACTGAATGCATTAGGAACTAAACATGCTCTTTTTAGAATGCCAGAAGGTATAACGGACTAAGCTGGGACCATTACTTGGCATAACGGACTAGGGCAGGGGCGTTATATGGTACATAACACACCTCCCTCCATCCGTTAAACTCACCCGAACACTCAGGTGAACATAGACGCATAGACATGCAGACCATAACGTACCACCACTGGGGTGTTATATTCAGTATAACGCACCTACCCCTGTGTGTTATACTCAATTGAATAATGCAGTGCAACCAGAAACGCAGAGCATAACGCACCAAGCATGGGGCGTTATGCCGAGTATAACGCGCCTCCCATGGCCCGTTATACTCACTCGAGCTGAAATCAGAAACCACAGAACATAACGCACCCAGGCTGGTGCGCTATGAGACTATAACGCATAGGTCCGAGTCCGTTAAAGTCACCCGAATACCAAGAATCAACAGAAAATCACAGTTTTAATGCACCATATAACACAGAAGGTAAGGGGCGTTATATAACCATAACGGATCTACCCTACACCGCCATGCTAACCGCCTTACTGGTCAACGATCAACGGTCAAACCATCGGTCAAAGGCCAAATGGCGGTCCAGTGGGGGTCCGTTAAAGTCACCCGAACGTGGAAAATCCACAGAAAATCTATGACCATAACGGTCAGGAAAGGGTGCGCTATACTAACCACCTATCTACCATATTCATGAGCATAACGGACCTGGGATAGTTCGCTATGTGGGCATAATGCACCAGACAAGGTGCGTTAAACTCATGATGGCCACGGGGCTGACCGCCATGCGATCTGGGCGACGAGCGGGTACGATTTAAAACCGAACCACGCCCCGGTCGATTGAAATCGATGGGTTCGTTAACAAAACCTGTAAAAATGGAAAGTATGCTATGCCATGCATCCATACAAGCCAATAGAAGCAAGAAAATGCAATTAACATGCCCATAAACAATTAAAAATGCTAATTAACATTAATTAACATATTTTTACCATATTTAGGGAAAAACTAAAAATAGACATTAACTAAGCCAAATGGCCGTGGATGGACGTGCAAGTGGTATGAAAATGATCCTAGCAAGGAGGTGTATCCATCCCCCTACCTCTTACACGATGAGGAAGCCGATCCGGTGCCAAACGGACGATGAGGGTAACGACGACCTTCCGACTTCACGTGCCTCCACGCTCTGGGGATCGAGGGAAGAAGGACGTCCACGCGATCCTCGGGACACGACCTTCCCAACGGCACCTCCCGTGCCTTGATCAACGGTCGTTTCGATCAAAACCGAGTGAGGAGAAGAACAATCTCAAAATTAGGCCTAAAATTCACTAAAAAGAGTTTTACACAAAAAATGAGAAAAACGTCCACGATCAGCGACGCATGAGGCGTCAAAATGCTCCTGGCAAGACGAGGAACACATTCCCCTACCTCGATCGCGATGAAGCCCGTAAAACGGTGCAGATTAGACGACGTGACTTCGCGGCTCTTCTCGACCTGTCTCGTCTCCACGTTCCCTGAACCGTGGAATAGAGGGTACCACCTCGACCTACTCGTTGAGCCCATTCTAACGGTGCCTCCCACGACCTGGTCCGGCATCGTTTCTTAATGAGGGATCATTTGGTCTTCTCATAAGGTCTATAAAAGAGTCTTGTAACCCTACTTTGGGAGATAGAGAGATAATGAAGTTGAATCAAAAAATTTTGGAAGATACCACGTGAGGTGTGAAGCCTTGCTAGTATGCTTGTTGTGTTCTCTTCTCCAAGAAGGAGATGGGGTGAGAAGCCCCGGGGGTGAAAAGCCCCAACCACGTCCTCCTCCCCTGGTTACCAACATCGCTGCTTTGCCATCCCTTGCCGTTGCCCACCTTCACCGCCTTGCATTTCTACATGGCATAGAGGGGTCACACTTGCCAGCCGACAGCATCGTAGCCCCACCCTCTCCGCAGCAAATAGGGTCGCTGTCCACTATCTTGCAGAGCACCGCCCACGCCAGTCCACCCATGCTAACTCCCCTCCTCTCCCATGGTCCCCCTCACCCTGTGCGACCACCACCGTGTTGTATCCCTATGATTTTGATGATGTCAGGTACTATGATTCATCTATGAATGATGCCACAAATGTTGATTGCATTCATGGTCTTAATGACATCATATGTGTTTACTTGGCTCAGTATAGTTTGATGATGCCTATGTCATATCTGTTAGATAAGTCAGAGTCTATGCTCAGGTATTCATTTCATCGAACAGATGTGTGCATATGCATTTCATCAAACAGATTGCATGCATTTACACTTTGTCGAACAAATTGCATGCATATGCATTTCATCAAATAGATTGTGTGCATTTACACTTTGTCGAACAAATTACATGCATATGCATTTCGTTGAACAGGTTGTGTGCACATACATGTTTTCACAGGTTAATAGTTAGTGCATACTCATAAAGGTTGGAGCACCTTCAAAAGCATGAAGGTCGAAGCATCTTCTCCAGTCAAAGCTCATGCATGAACATATGTCCAAATTGTGCATCTTAAAGTCAAAGCACACCTTGCTTCTGGCACACTCAATGTCGGTGCACATTACTATTCATTCATATAAGGTCGATGCACGTTTTTGTATCATGCATATAAGGTCGGTGCATATCTCTCTTTGCATGAAGAATGTCGATGCATGTTATGGCATGTAGTCATGGAGGTCTGTGCACATCTGTTCATATGCTATTAAGGTCTGTGCAAATCTATTTACCAGGTTTGTGCATAAACTGTTTGAGTCAGTGCATTCACATACACCAGGTCTAAGCATACATGTACAAGGTCAGAGCACATTTCCCTTACGCATATAGAAGGTCTGTGCATGTTTGTCTTGTTCACATATAAGGTTGGTGCACATCTTGCTTAGCTGCATATAAGGTCGGTGCTTATTTTGCTTGACTAAATACAGAGTCGGTGGACATAAGGAGATTATGCATTATAAAGTCTGTGCATGTTTTCATATAGCACTATTAGGCCTGAGCAAATGTGCTAGCATGCACACTTAGGTCAGAGCATATGTGGTAGCATGCACTATAAAGTCTGATCGAGCACATGCACCATTTAGGTTTGAGCACATATTTTGTCTATGCATATGCATTATCTAGGTCTGTGCATGTTTTGCTTATAACATTGTTAGTCTGTGCTCGTTTGCTCACTATATATTTGTGGTCTAAGCATATGTGTTGTACATGGTCAAAGCACATATCTCATGCAAGTCTAAGCATGTGCATACTCAACTCTGAGCACATGTACTATTTGCATATTCAAGTCAGTGCACATGCACCATTTTACTCAGACAGATCGATGTAGATCTTATACTTACCTGAAATATTTTAATGCATCTTTGTCTGACTTATACCATGATCATATCTTCTTATAAGTCAGAGCACAATGACTATTCACTTATGTTTACAATATGTTTGACAACATGCCTTTTATTCTTTTACAGGAGCTTAACTGTACAAAGGGTTATTTCACTAAATAACTAAAGATCGAGCACCTTAAGTGCCATTCCAAGTCACGTGCCTCCAGGATCAACTTAAAAGGGCACGTGATCCAAGACAAGCCTGGAATCTCAACTGAAGTATCTGCCATATGAAAAGTAACTCATGTCCATTTGACACATGGCTAAGTATTCTCCAGAAGCTCGTTTGGGCGGGAACTTGTTTCCCATGCGCCAGGAGAGAATCCAGTAGGGGCCACCCTATCTGATTCTCTGATATAAGAAGGGGGATCTCTGAAAGCAAAAAAGAGAGGCAGACTATGAAGAAGGAGATATCGAAAGAAGGTGAGATCGAGGGAAGAAAGAGGACAGATCGAGAGCGTAGAGTGAAGTAGAAGATAAGCAAGAGAGATCGAGAGAGAACGAAGCCAGTGAAACAGAAGAAGAGTTCAGAAAGGAGAGAGAAGAGTAAGAGTTAGAGTGTTGAGAGAGAAAGAGAGCTCGCTGAAGGAAGAAGAAGGAAGAAGAAGGAGAAGCTGTGAGGTCCTTGCCATCATCATGGATCACTTGTATCCTCACCCTGAGAAGTTTCCCATTTTCAGACAATGCATGAGGGCATCATCTCCTTTCTCTTGTTTCATATTTGTGCTGTCACTCTGTGAGGTGCTTGCCATCATCATGGATCATTTTGTATCTTTTCTATAATAGAAATTTAATTGCATTTTCCTTTAAATTTTTTGGAGGCAATAGCTGATGTTGGGCATCCTCTCTTTCTCTACCTCCAAATAAAGGTAAGCAGTTTCCGTGTTTGATTCAATATCCATCTGTTGTTGATCTTTCATAAACATAGCACTCATTCAGTGTATGCTGGCTGAGTAAGTCAAGTTCCATGTTTGGATAAGAAATGGAATGAAAATCATTGGAGAATTACCACATGGAAGTAGAAGCGCACATCATTGTGATGTGGGATTCCACTGCGTTGATGTTTTTTCTGACCTTTTCAACATCAAAAACGTTTAGCTACCCTAGGAAGCTTGTAAATGGGGAAAGATAAGATTTTTAAGATAGATTGCTTGCTGCTTAGACTGGTCCAGAGTTGGGGTGGAATTGTGAATTTATTTGCAATTTAGCATATTAGGCCATGTTTTAAGGTGAAACTATGCATATGCCTCCTAGGACGTTGTATAGGAAGAGGAACAGCTGATGTTTTTCACATTTGTGCAATGCACAGACTTGGGAAAATTTTATCATATTATCTTTTGGGGCAAAGGCTATTAACCAGGCTGTACACATTATTTTTTTTGGTATGAACTTTTTGGGCAGTGACTTAGAATATGGGTGTCTTCAAGGTTTGGGGTCTGTATGGTATCGATTTCTTATGGATTTTTAGTTACTGACATTATGTATCGTTAATGCCTTTCTTCTTTGCTGCTTTGAATGAATAGCGAAACGATGAGTCTTGGATTTTTAAAAAGATCTTTATGAATAGAGGGAACTTTTCTTTGTAAAGTGTTGGTGACATGGTGTTTTCTATTCAGGTTGATCCTCTTAGATTCTTGTGGGCATAATAACATGGTGGTTCTGTGGCCTTTGTTTGCAGTATCTCCACTTTCAGATTCTGAAAGGATAGATTTTTTGCTGTCTTGAAATAATTGAAGAGTGCTTTAATGGTTTCTCACAGAACATAATTTCAGAAGGGGAAAAATAGGAAACCTGACATCATAACTTGTCTGTGATGCAGGTCTAGACGCACTTGGAAACCAAATGTACAGGAGAAACGCCTCTTTAGTTACATCCTTGATCGACACATCCGTGTCAAGGTGACCACACATGCTCTCCGGTGCATTGATAAAGCGGGTGGAATTGACGAGTATTTGCTGAAGACACCATATGACAAGATGGACACCGAGATGGGCTTGTTATGGAAGGCCAAAATTGAAAAGATGTACGAGGACCTTGGAAAGATGGAAGTGTGCTTCTTCTCCCCCGAAGAAGAAGCAAAGATTGAGGCAGGCTTCAAAGAATACAAGACTTCCAAGACAGAGACTAGGAGAGCGGCCAGAAGAAATTTCACCCAAAGCATAATGGGATTTAGACTTCTGGGCAATGAAAATCAGCACGCAGATGAAGTGACGAGGCAGGATCAGACGGAAGAGAAGGCTTCCAGTGGATCGTGAGTAATGAGCTATCAGCACTGTTGTTTTCTCCCTCCTTTTTTTACGGACCAGACTGCTAACTGGCACCGACCAGTCTTGAACAGAGACCACACCTTGGTTCTGCTAGGAGAGGTGGAGTAATGTTATCACCAGTTAATTGCCCTACCCTTCCCTTTTAAGTAACATTTTGAGCTTCCTTTGATGTCTTGGAGACCTAATAATAAAGTAAGCTGCAGGTTGCGTGCTGTAATGCTTCTGGGGCAACTAACGTGACTTATTAAGAGTGTGGATTTTGATGCTCTAATGAATGAGGAGGAAATGATTCCGTAGGCTGTGTTGGAGGCGTGAACAATGCAGTTGAGGTCGTGGCCCTCGGGTCTCTTCTGAGCTGCGATGATAGATACAACAACGAATGCTTTGGATTCAGCTACATGGAACCATGAAATGAGAATGTGGTTTTTAAGTCAGCTTGTATCTCCTCAGTTAATGTGTGACATCAGAATTTAACTGGCGTCCTCCATTCACTCATTATCAGTATTAAATCTTTGTCATCGATTTTAGTACCTCGTAGAACTGTTTCTTCTCTCTCTCTCTCTCTCTCTCTCTCTCTCTCTCTCTCTCTGCGTGTGTGTGTAACGACCCGAGATCCGAATATCAGGAAGATCCGATACCATTCGAATTCTGGCGCGTCGCCCACGAGTTGGAGGGTTCGAAAGGGCTAAAAAGATAGGTGTGGTGTACACAAAGATAGGAAATAAAGTAAGACAATCTAATAATTAACAAAAGTGACCTCCTGCCGAGGATGAGCGGAAGAAGCCTCTTGCGACTCCCGCCGGGAGCTGGGTCCCTAGTGGGACTTACGCCCCCGGTGGCTGGTGTTGCGGAGACTTCCACGGGGCGCCATAACCTTTTGCCCGAGATTCCCACAGGCGGTGCCAAGAAGTGTAGAGGCTGAAAAATGGTTCCTAGGCCACATACCATCTTCTCTATTTATTTGTTGGGGAAGTCGTCTTGCACCCGTGGAAGCCTGCAAACCACTAGGAAATCAAAGCGGCGTCAGAAGGAGTCCCGGGTGTTACCCCAGGGGACAACCCTCCGATGCTTAAGTCAGCAAAGGATTAACAGAGTATAGAGAAGAGCAGGAGAGAGGGAGGGAGAGAGAGAGGCTACCGCAGGAAGTCGAAGAGCCGATGGAGGTCTCCCAAACGAGTGCTCACCGGTCTCAGGGCTCACCCGCAGAGTGCCCACTGGGTGGTAATGTCACTGGGGGGAACTCCTCTCAGAGTGTAGGCAGACGCTCTATTCTTCACCTTGTGTAGCAGAGCTAGTGGCTCTATTATCTGAGGTAGCGTAATAGTGGAATGAACCACCGTGTTCTTCTGTTCTGTCGATCTCCCTTTTATATGGGGTTGTCCTGGAGTGAGGGGCCTCATCCCTTGATAGGGAAGGGCACTCATAGTGGAGTAATGTTTCTCCACTATTCCAACGGAAATTTCTAATTGGAGGGCGATTACCCCGGCGTCGGTCGATCCCGGGGCGAGTCTTACGGCGCTCATGGGGCATGCTCGCCCGTTATGGGGTCAAGGCCGGCGTCGTGGGGACAACGGTCGGTTGTTGGAGAGTCTTCCGGTGATAATCGTGCTTGGGACGTGGCCATTACGCATTGCAGAATCCGATGCTTCCCTTGGCTGGGCCCCCTCTTATTGGGCCAAGTGCGTGCGCCCGTCCCTTGGGAGGGCTTGTTGCGCTCGATTTTCAGTGGGCCTACCGTTACTGGGCTATTTCTGGGCCTAACCGGATTTACCCTCCTCACTTCCCCCCTACTCTCAGTCACCGAGCACTCGGTAGGGGGCTGAGAGTCGATCAAGAGAGGGTCTCTTTAGAGCGCAACTCATGATATTGTACTCCTCGTATCGGGGGTGTCGGAGGCTTCTGGGATGGCTTGGTGCGCAAGGCACTTTTGGCGGTGGCAGTGGCCATGCGGATAATGATGACCCAGGTCTTGTCTCGTTCTGGGAGCACGGGCTCCGAACTGTCGCCTGACTTGTGACAGGCGCCATCTCACCTGCCTCGCGAAGAGTGGCTCTGGCCTATCATGGGTGGTTATAAAGGTGGTTGCGTGGTCTACCCGCAGCCTCCATCCACGTCTTGCCGGATGCAGTGCTCGTCGTAGGCATCTTCCTCCCCTGACTCAGTGAGGGTTCTTCTTTTTCCCTTGACTCCCATTTTCGTAGTCATGCCTCCACGTAGGGGAGTCTCTCGAGTTGGTTCTTCTTCTCCTGAAGAAGCACCTCGTGGCCGAGGTAGCGTGCCGAGCACTTCGGGTGCCGGCACTAGTCGGCCCAGTTCTCTGCCCATGGTGTCATATATGGTGATCCATGGCCTGCAGGGAGCTTTCCAGATTCCCCCCGAGTATGACATCATCTTCCCGTCTGTGGGAGATGAGATCATGAGTTATCCTTCTAGTGGGATTATGATCCCAGTAGCCTCCTTTCAGGCAGGCTTCCGCGTTTTGATCCATCTCTTCATCGCATCTGTCCTCCATTATTATGGACGGCATCTTTGGGAGATAACCCCCAATTCTTATAGCATCCTCTGTGGGTTTGTCTATTCTTGCTGTAGAGCATCGGTGGAACCAAGCGTCGATCTGTTTCGACATTTCTTCCTCCTACAGAGTTGTCCGACCAATACCTATTTTGCCTACTTCAAGGCTCGTACCCATCGGCATTTCATCAAGGTTTCCCGTACCACGTCCAACCGCAAGGGCTGGGCAGAGCGGTACGTGTACCTTATCAAGTCGAAAGACTGGGAGGAGGCCTCCGACAGGTCGATGCGTAGAGGCTCTCGCCGCACCTGGCATGATGGGAAGCCTCCTCTCAAGACTGAGGACCACCAGAAGTTGAAGGAGATTGAGCGGTATCCTCTCATCGACGTGGATCTCGTCCTGACTCCGGCGCTGCTTCGGGAGCTAGGGTTGTGTCCTCCGTTGCCGCAGAGTATTGGATTTGTTCTTCATTAGATTATCCTGGTTGTGAGGGCGCTTGACTGATTTGATTCTCCTTTCAGGGGTGGCTGAAGTACAGGGTTGGACCCATGAGATCGTCAGGCAGTCGTGGAACGTTCCTTGCCCAGTGGATCACGTTGCTCTGGGGGCCGGTCAGGTGTCCGTCGTCGCCCACCAAGCCGAGGTTGTGTTTTCCCCGGGGAGGTTGCAAAACCTAATCCCGACCGGCATTCCTCTAGTGGGCTCATCGGCGGCGTCTGCGGCGAGTGGGGGCCATAGCCCTCAGAGGGGCTCTCCTGAAGGAGTCGTCGGTTCAGCCGGTGAGCAATCTGACATGGATGGCGGAAGTCGCATTGTCCTGACCGACGATGATTTGGCGGCGTTGAACACCCGACGTCGGGTGAGGAAGAGGGCGAGGATGTCCCCCTCCGCTCGGAGTCACACCTCACCTCCCCCGTCGTCTGAGCCACTTTCTTTTGGGGCTCTGCCACCGCCGTTGACTGGGGAGTCGGTGGCCGCTGCCTCTATGTCAGTCCCCACAGCACGGGGGCAAGACAAGGGCAAGGCCCCGGAGGACGCCAGCGCTCCTTCCCCGTCAGTGTCCCCTCAACACAGCTCAGCTTCTCCTCCTAGAGACTTGACTTCTGGGTTGGCCGGGATCGTGATGATTGTCGATCTCATGGGGAGGAGTGCTCAGTGGTTCGAGCACACTAGCCTGTTTGGCCCTGGGGCCGAGAAGGAGCTGACAACGGTGGCTGCGAGGAGCACGTGCCTAGTTGTCAGTGCTTTTGGCCTGTGGAGACACCACTTCCTAGGACTCACCCAGATGCTGAAAATCGTCCAGATTGCCTAGGCGGAGCTCGAGGGGCGCTTGGAGGAGTCCGAGGCGGCTCGTGCCGAACTCCAGAGGCTGTCAGTTCAGCAAGGACTGGCCCTCGCTGGCTTGGAGCACGACCACGATCACTTCCGGGTGTAGGCCGACGCTACTGAGGAGCGAGCAGCCAAGCTGGCGGTGGAGGTCTGGGCCATGAAGACCTGAGCTCTAGAGGCTGAGGTGGAGATTGCCATGCTGCGTTCCTCGGTGTCGACCACGGGCGAGGAAGCGGTGGAGTGCTTCTGTTCCTCCTCGGCTTACCAAGACGAGCTGACCGAGGTGGCCTTGGAGTTCTACGGGCCAGCCCGGGACTGTGGCTTCCGGGAGGGCTGGAGCACCACTGTGAAGGCCACAGCAGATAGCTTCGGTCGTGCGGCCCCATCTCTCCCTCCCCCTTCGTCTCCTTATGGCCCAGAGGCCGACGACGGTGAGGGGAAGCCTGACGGTGCTGGAGTTGAGGAGCCAGCACCAGCCCCGAGCACAGAAGAATGAGCGCCTATGGATGTCTCTATGGAAAGAGGTCCGGTGGTGGACCTGGACGAGGACTCGCCTCCTGCTAGGGCTGTTGACGCACGTGACCCCAATGAGACTGGGGCACGTGGCGATGTACTCGGGGTGGACCTTTAGAAGGGTGCCCCTGTGTGCTTATTTTTGATGTTGTTTCTCTGTGTCTGCCTAGGTGGCAAATCTCCTTTTTGTAAGCTCTCAGCTTTGGAATAGAAAACTTTCTCTTATTTTACAAATCTCGAAACTTTCTTCGTGTACCTTCCCTCTTTTCGAACGGCTGTGAGATCCTCTGGGGATACGAAACGGCGCTTCTGAGGGGACTTTGAAAGAGCATGACTTTCGGGGACCCGTCGCTTTGGTTTCTGGAGATTTGCTTGAGACGGTAGGAGTCCTCATGCCCTCGGGGACTTCACTCCCCTATAAATAGTGGCCTTCAGGGTGCCCTCGAGACCATCTTCAGAGTAGTGAGCTTTGAGGGGAGCCTTCTGGTAGGATGTCATCGGACGAGTCTGGTACTTCATCAGATGACAAATCTCTGTAGACTCACCGCCAGCCTTTGATTCTCAAGAGGGATCCTCTACCGGCTCCTTGGCAGCCGTGGCCGGAACTGGGGGCACGCTGTCCCATTTTTGAATAATATCTGAATGGGTACTTAGATGGCTGGAATGAGGCATTGGAGAAGGTCAACCACTTGTACGCTGGCCGGGGAGTCTTACTCCTTGAGCTGGACATGTTTCGTAATGGATGGGCCTTGTTGCTCCACTGGCCCCCGCCGGCCAAGGGGGGGCGAGCCCACTGTCCTTCACTCTTGGTGTAGGTCCCTTGTTGCCAGTGTCCCTAGTTGGTCCGCTGCCATGGAACAAAAGGGATCTGAGGTGCGGAGCTCGTCCCTCTTCTTTGGCCTAGGGGGCTTCTCCTGGTGGCCCGCTCCCTTGAAACAAGCATGCTGAGGGAAGGTCGTCTGTTACCGCCATGTAAAGCTAGAGACCAGATCGTGTCCCCCTATTTTTCCTTTGTGTGTGTCTGTAAGATGGCTCCACGAGAGCCATTCTGAAACTTCGAAGATTTTATATCGTGACCAAGGAATAAGGTCTCTTGTACTCTTTGTCCCTTGACTAAGGAATAAAATTTCTCCAGATTTATTCTGAATGTGTACCTTTTGATGAGAGGCGTTCGCATGATATGCTTCCACTTGTTTTTCTGTATGCGTGTCCTCGCGATTCTTGTGCCTTTCCTTGGGTGGATCAGCTTGTGATCATTGTTTGTGAGGAGACGTCCATCTGACTTTGAAGGACCCTTGAGTCACCCTCTAATTTTCAAGGGGAGCAGTGCTCACCTTTAGGGAACCTGTGGGTTACCTCCTCATTTTCAAGGGGAGCAGTGCTCGCCTTTAGGGATCCCGTGGGTTACCTCCTCATTTTCAAGGGGAGCAGTGCCCACCTTTAGGGAACCCATAGGCTATCTTCTCGTTTTCAAGGGGAGCAGTGCTCGCCTTCAGGGAACCCGTGGGTTACCTTCTCATTTTCATGGGGAACAATGCTCACCTTTAGGGAACCCGTGGGTTACCTTCTTATTTTCAACCTGTGGGTTACCTCCTCATTTTCAAGGAGAGGCATTCTTGGTGTCACGGATCACATCCGGAATAACTCATTCTATTATCAAAGAAGCTTTGAATATCAAATTTTCTTGAATAATGAATATTCATGATTTTTTTGTAAATCCGGATGTGAAAAAAATAAGCATCAAAATATTATTTTCACGTGTTTAGGCAGTTTTCCTCCCTCAAAATGTTTGTGATCCGGTTTCCCCAGACGGTTCAATCTCCGGTCTGAATCGGGCGGTTCACCAGCGCTCCATCTGGGCCGCGGAATTCACGGTGCCGGACCGGTGCTTGGTTTCCAAATGTGGGTGAGCCGACTTATCTGCGCCAGTTTTGGGCTCGGCGAACGTGGACCACCGGATTGGTGCATCACACCGCCACGTCACCAGAAAAATAAGGGAAAGTATAAAGTTGGAAAATGGAAACTCCGAGGTCCAAACGGATCTCGACCGCCCCTCCCCCACTCCCTCTCTGCGCCGGGTCCTCCTCCCCTTTCCTCTCCCTCCCCGCAAACCCTCCCCGCACTCGGCCCCGCCGTCGGCCGTGGGCGGCGTCGCGCCCTGCCGGTGCTGCGTCCTGGTGAGCTCCGCAGGTCTGCGACGGTGATCCCTCCCCGCCGGCTCTGCCGTCGTTCCTTTTCCGCCTGCGCCGAGCCTTCCATCCCGCCTGTCCAAGTGATATCCGAGCTCCCTGGGGTTCTGGCCGTTTCCCTTCTCTGATTTGTCTCGTGCATCATCTTTTTTCTGTTGGTGTGAGATTTTGAGTTCGATTCCTCGCTTTATCGGGGGAGGAGATGGTGATTTGTGCGTTGGATTTGGCTATCTAGGGTTTGCGTTGGGAGGGCTGGCGGTGCGGGCGAGAGTGTGAACGAGCTCGAAGCGGTCAAATTTCTCTGGTTCCCGGGGGCTTCTCGCCGAGTGAGTAGAACATGCTTGTTTTATCTGTTGTGGATAAACTGTGGACCAGCTCTACAGCAAATTGGAATGTATGCAATTCTGTTTGGAGAAAAATCTTTCATCAATATTCATATCTGGGTTGTGTCCGTAGGTGGCTTATGCGTGTTTAAGCGTTTCATATTGTGAATTTTGCAGAGTGTGGAAATGGAATTGGTTTGTGTGGGCTGGGGGTGCTAAGATGTCACATGAGCCTATTGTTGATTTTTATTCGTGGTTGTAATATCATTTACCTTGGTCCTGTCCTTTGTTTTTCTTTGAAACTCTGGTTCTGATTCTGCACAGTGGTACTCAATAACTTTACCCCACTTCTGAAACCAAATAATGCTTGTCACTCAAAATTAGTGATCTGGCACTTTACTATTTTGGATGCTGTCCTCATCCAACCAGTGCTGTAAATAGACTTATCAAGCCTCATGTGTACTGATTTGTCTCTTGCCAAAGTGACATGTATGTTGCATCCAATCCATATGTTGTCTCCAATCAATTTCTTTAGCATAATTTTGTGTAATGCCTTTGTTTTTGCTAATTTCTGAATCTCACATGCTTGAAGGACGATGGATAATGTAGATAGTGGAGGAAATGATGCCGAGGACAATCTTGCAACCAAAGATGATGCAGATAAACCTATACAATCAAGTGATGCCCCTGTTGAAACGGTCCCTCAACCTTCTGTGGAATTTGAATCAGGTGATCATGGACCAGATTGGTCCATCCTCCAACCCCGTCAGGAGGGGAGAAAAAGGAAACTAGAAAAAGGGAAAACAGAAACTACAAAGTCCAAACAGATCTCAATTGCCCCCAATACTCCTCTGTGCCGGGTCCTTTCTTCCTTCCCGCAAACCCTCCTTCCTGTCGCCATCGGCCAATCGGCGGCATCAGCCCCTGTCGACGCTGCGATACAGTGCGGCACGAAGCCTGCACAAGTGGTTGCTATCCTCACCTCTCCGCTCCCGGGCCCCGTGGGCGCCAAGCCATCGATTTCGCCTGTCCCAGGTGACCGCTGAGCACTCAAGGGTTTTTGCCCTTTTTTTCTCTGATTTTGCTCATCCTTCATCCTTTCATTGTTTCTGCAACTTTTGAGTTCCACTCTTTGCTCAGTTGAGGGAGGAGATAGTGATTGTGTGCACTGAATTTCCCTTTTTAGGGTTAGTATTGGGCGGGCTGGTGCGGCCAAGTGTCACAAGATCACAGCAGTCAACTTTTCTTAGTTTTCCAGGGCTTCCCGTCCAGTGAGTACAATATATGCTCGTTTTTGCTGTTGTGAATAAAGTGTCGACAGGCTCTACTGCAGTTTCTATTCTATGCAATTCAATTTCAAGAAATTGATTTGTCCATTCCCATATCTAGGTTATGGCTGAAGGTGTGTTCTTTTTGTCAAAGCATTCATTGTTGTTAATTTTTCAGAAACGTGGAATCAAATTAGTTTATATGAGTTAGGGGGTTGGGGTCAAGATTTGACACGATCTTTTTTGGAGAGTTTCGGATCACTTTTGTAGCTCCCGAGTTGAGTTTTATGATCCGTGTGAGTTTTACTCCCGCACTAGTTACGGAACCCTAGGGTGAGTTTATTTCTCAATTCATTGACTCGTGGATGATACAGTTGTGATGTACTCTTCGCGAGGATCGTTTCGACTACTTTTACTTATTTTTCTAAATTAGTGCATTTTTGGTTGAATTTATAGATTTTTAAAAATTAGGAAATTTCCTAATTTCCTAACCATTTAACCCCCCCACCCTCTCTCTCCTCTCATGCCATCTCACTCTCTCTCTCCCGTTCTCTCTCGTTCTCTCGTTCCCTCAGCTCCGGCTGCAGATGGAGGCGACCGTGGGCAAGGTGACGACGCCAGGGAGCTGCTGAGACCCGTGATAGAGGTGTGGCATTGGCGAGATCCCGTTCGTGGATTCAAAGTTGACGTGGGTGCTTCGCGTTGTGGTTTTCAGCTCGGTTTAGTCACTTCGGCACTCGATTTCTTTGGTGGAAGTAGGGAGACGGATCGCCACTTCGTTCTGCATGTTTCCCCTGTCTCTGTGCGTGGTTTGGTGCCCTATCGAGTGAGATCGGGCCAGTTTAGGAAAAAACCATTATTTTTGGGGTTTGTAGGGTTCACTGGAAAACGGTGATGATTTACAGTATAATTATTGTCAAAATGACCGTCGAGATGTCAGGATCTCGTACCTGCCAGTTTCATGTCGATCAGTTGTCATTTGGGGCCGGTAGGAGTCTGGGAACCCTGGTGACCCGATTTGGGTAGATTCATCAGAATTGCCCCGTTTTCGTGATCGGATGCGTGCATGTGCCATTTTTAGCTTCCAGATGTCTTCTGTGGTCGTATGGCTTTGTTTCCCCTATGCTTCGGCGTGAATGGGGCGTGGAATGGGCCGATTCGGCCATTCCACTATTTTGCTCGCTGGTTTGGTGTAACAGTCCTACCAGTCCACGGGCCGATTCGGCCATTCCACTATTTTGCTCACCGGTTTGGTGTAATAGTCTTACCAGAGACCGTCATACTATGTGACGGTCCTATGATAGACCGCTACAACCATTAGTCGTTTCAGGTCCTTCAAGGCTGGGGTCATGTGATGAAAATACTGGACCATCACATGACTGTAATGCCCCTATGGTGGTGCGTTATATTCTGGTGGTTTTCGAGGACTGTGGCTGTCAGTTCCCCGAAGAGCATGACTGCCTTGAAGACTGTGTCAGTCGGTTAGCCCTGACGAACCTCCCCTTGTGCGTCAGGTTGTATAACACCCCTGGACTGGTGCATTACATTGTTCGTGTTAGGCTTTAGGCACGTTGGCCCTGACGCCCCTCTCTTGGTACGTTAGGTGGTGTAGCGTGCCTGGCTTGGTGCGTTACGTGGTCTGAGTTGTAGCTTTAGGCCTGGTTGCCCTGACGCCCCACCCTTGGCGCGTTAGAGCAGGTAATGCCCCTATGGTGGTACGTTACAGTCCTGCTGTGGCCGTGACAGCCGGTGTTCTATTCTACGTTGTTCGGTGTTCTGTTCTGTGTCTGTTTGTGTGTTGGTCTATCTTAGGTTTGTGTTCTAAGGCGGTGTCTGTGTGTCGGTGGTTTTTGAATCGGTCAGTTCAGGTGATTGCGGGTGGTCCCTTCCCTGACTGCGACAGTCCCCTAATGACTCAATCTAGAACTACCAGTGTCCTTGTCTCTAGTCGTATAGCACCTGTCCCTTGACTGTCGAGTTCACCTAGCGGTTGAGTAGTGGTTCACTTTGCCCAGAGTGTCATCTTCTCTACTCGTGCATTACTGTGTGTGTCTGTGTGTGTGTGTCATGTCTGGTTTCGGTCAACCCGGTGAGACCAAGGGTTGACCAGTGATCTGGTCTGTGTCTCGATGGTTCTGTCCAGCTCGAGACAGTGTTCTGGATGCCTCGGGGTACTGTCCTATCTCAGTTGCATGTCCAGGTGTGCTAAGGGTTCTTGGTGTCCCCTCGGGTGTCTGTGAGTCATTTCCTGTGGAGTGCTATTTCCTCTGGCTTAGGAGTAGACTGATTGGTGGCTTGTTCCGCTATCTGTGATGATCTTGCCTCTGACTCGTCTGACACAAGGATCGTTATGTGAGTAAGTCCAGTTGCCTTGTCCTGAGTTTGTCAGTAGTGGCTCTACTATCATTAGTGCTTTATAGTACAGGTGACAGCACATGATTAGCTTGTCTGTACTTCAGCACTCGTGTTTTGAGTCTCTGTGCCTTGTTAGCCTCCACTAGTCATAGCCTTACGGCACGCTTCGGCGTGACCGCTCTTGTAGCGGGGCACTTTCCCAGTTTATGGTTCTTAAGCTAGTTCCATGGGCCCTCGGTCCAACCGTAGCGTCCTTCGGAGGGGGAATACTAGCTAGAGGCCTGGCACAAGGATCGAGAGGATGGCGGCGGTTCGCAAGGTCATGAACCGGTGAGATTTTAACGACGTTTTCTTCACGGATCGACGTTCACGGTGTGCCAAATCTTCGGTGGAGGTAGGGAGATGGACCCCCAGCTCGTGCACTTCCTTTCTTGCGATTTTGGTAGGCTGTGGTGAGCCGAGCAGGCTTATTTGGGCGCTTTGGGAAAAATCTATATTTTTTGGGAGTGAGTCGGATCTAGCTATTTAACCGCAGTTTCTAGGTCTGAATGGGTCCTCTCGGTGCCAGAGAGAATGGGGATGAGATTCCCCTTGTTTTCCCCTTCGTGTGGGTGCGAACAGGGCGTGGAACGGAGTTTTCCACCGAAATCGCCGTTTTAAGATTTCTGGGACAGTGGCGGTCCTAACAGGAACTGCCACTGGACGAGGCGACCCTCAGGGAGGCCGCCATTCATTCGTTTTACCGTATGTCGGTTCACGATTTTGCGATTGACCGCCAGGTGGCTTAGTGGTGCTAGGGTAGACCGCTTAGCAGGCCAAGCGGCCTTGGGATGACCGTTTGGGCCTCCCTCATGTCGGTTCGACCCTAGCGGTCGTACGATAGATTGCTACCTAGCTATGCTGTCTATAGGAGACCGCCAGGGTGTGGCTTACGATCGTGGTGTGACTGTTTTGTAGTTTTGGGTTACGTGAGGTCGGGAAGCATAGCGGCCATGCGACTGACTTCTAGGTGACGTCCAGCGGTCAGGCATTGGACCGCCATTCTTCCAGGCGGTTTGGGAGGGACCGCCTAGTTTCTGATTGTGTTTGGGGCTATGTGGTCCTGGCTAGACCGCCATTCTTGGCTATGCAGTCCTAGCCAGACCGCCAAGCTCTAGGACGGTCTGGGAGGTGACCGTCTCTCGTCCATACTTTCTGGATAGTAGTGGTCATTCTGCGGCCATTTTAGTTGGCTTGCGGCCCAAGGTGTACCGCCTTTAGCTTGGATAGTCCAGGGAGGATCGCCTCCTAGCTTTCGAGATTTTCGCGCCATTTGAGCATTGGGTTGGACCCCGGTCAACCCGGTCGTGACCCAGTGGTCAACTTTCGATCTCGTAAGTGGGCACCCCGTGGATTTCGTGTTCGTGTTTTGGGGTGTTTGGAGATACCATGTTATCTCGATTAGCGTGCCCTTGGGTTTGAGAGTCTGGGTGACTCCACGTGTTTCGGTCTTTTGTGTTACGCTTGGTCGAGTCACCGTGGGTCGGTGTGGGTGCGGTGAGGTTTCCCCGCACGTCGTGAGTTCTCTGGAAGGTGGTTTCCAAGTGGGCCATGCGTAAGGCCTTGAACTGCGAGTCTAGTCACCCAGTCTGGGGTTGGAGATTTTCTTGGTTCCCTTTTTGAGAGAATGGTCCCGGCAGTCGTGAACTGTCCGTGAGTCATCGTGCCGAGGTTTCTGACCCTAGGGTTAGGGTAGATTGACGGCATGGCGCCGTTCGGTGCAACGGTCTTGACCTCGAGTCTTGTGACACAATGACCGTTAGATTTAGTGAGTCTAGAGGACTATCCAGAGTCCAATGGCTTAGCGCCACTTGGTTCTTCGTGACTTTTGCGTAAGGTGCGAGTGTGGTACTCAGAGTTTCTCCTCGGAGAGTGGTCACATCAGTGACTCCTCACTAGTTGTAGCCTTCCGACATGCGTGTGGTCCCACTAGGGAGTGGTGGTGAGGCTACCCAAGAGAGACGACTTTAGGCTAGTTGCCGTGGGCCTCCTACTGTGGCGGCTCGAGTCCGGGCCGGGAGGAAGAAGCAGCTAGAGGGCCTGACGTAGCGCAGTCAGTCAGTGTGTGCACACGTGGTCAGGGACTTCGGACGCGTGCTGACGAGCATGACCCCAACCAGACCCTTGTCAGTGTTACTTGTGTGTGTGTCTCAGATTCCGCCTGGGCCGAGTAGGGAGACACTGCAGCGCGATGTAAGTCATCAGGGGATGTGTCCAGCTATGCTTTTGGTGGGCAGGTACTCTTGTCATGTGAGTCGTGGCTCTCCTATTTCTGGGTTCCATTTCCCATCTGCGAGACATAGCTTTTGGACCATTCCAGCATGTTTTCCCAAGGTGGTGGCCAGAGGTGCTGGTAGGGATTACCGAGGCCTCGCCGTGCCAGTGTGGGACTGTGTGGTCCCAGTTGATCGTGCCTGTGTGGGAAGGCTTCCGCGGCAGGGTTGCTGTGAGTGTTTCCTCGGTAGGTCCGGTGTTAGAGTGGTCTGGTTACCGATTGTAAGATCGGGATTTTCCCTTTTTTGTTGCCGGTAGGAGTAGCCTTACTGTCGTGAGTTTTTGGCTTCCGCAGTTTAGTACGACTGTCCCCTTCGTCATCATTGTACTCCTCCTGTCGTTGTTGTTGCTTAGTTAGCGTGGCTTTCTTTTCGGCTCGAGAACTGCCCCGCCACCACTCCCAGGTGGGCCAACATGAAGTGTTGCCAGGCTACGACTAGTGGAGGCTCACTAAACACAAAGACTCAAAAGACAAAGTATGAACAGACTAAGCATGCACCTATCACATATACTACGAGCACAAGATAGCACACAACTGCCAGACTCAAGACAGTCAACTAGACCTACACAACGATCCTTGAGTCACATGACTCAGGTCAAGATCACTACACAACACGGCAACATGCCAACAATTCAGCCTAGTCCCTAAGCCAAAACCACAGGAAAAAATAAGTCCTCAACCCCTAGGCCTCACATCAGACTCTCAATTTTGTATAACAAAGAAACACGGAACACGAGTGGTCACTAAAGCCCTCGAGCCACATAGGCACGTAAGAGGCTACCTCCAAGCATCCAAAACTAGGTCTCGATCCTCATAGGATAATCGAGACACTCACAAGATCACGTGTCAATCACTGGATCATAGTTGGGTTGACCGGAGACCAATCGATCCTTAAATCAATTCTCGAAATGCACGACACATTACTCAGAATCATGGCACTTCTAGACCCGACACCACTTGGATCCTGAGAAGCCTCCTAAGAGTGGTAAAGCTCCGAAGGGAAAGTAAGATATGTGTGAGTAGATTGAACTTCAAGATAAAGCAGTAAACAAAAATATCACTATGATTAGGATTGCTAAATTAGCAGAAATATAATTATATTTTCAATTAAACAAATTAAACTACAGAGCTACAATAGCTATCAAAGTCTGGTCTAACTAAAGTACAGTCCAACAGAAAAGAGAAACATACCCTCAAGTCGGGGGAAGCCCGACACTAACAAAGCTGGCAACTAAGAATCACGCACCGCACCTCCAGATCACGAGAAAGAAGAACAATCACACTTGAAAAGATAGGGGTGAGCTTCATGTCACTGGCTCAATAGGGATCCAGCAAATCCCCACCAAGAAACAACAGCGGTGAACATAGAAACAACAAGAACTGTAATAGCAGTAGTAGGAACACAACCACGTACTGAACCAACCACGGCAGCCGATACAACTTCGGTCCTCTAAACTACTCCCAATCAGTAGAAACACAATGTCCCTTATGCGTAGTTGGGAGTTGCTAAATGAATCACAAGAAATTCCAAATGCATTACCAGAACACGTCATGCAACAACAGATGTGTAGGCTTGTCAACAAAGACCAAAGCCCAACACCAGACCACATGGTCTAAAAGCAATAACACATGCACGACCTCATCATCGTGTACACTACATTGACTACCCGAAGTACCACGTGAAGTAACTCACGCTGTACAAGAAACCACATGAGTCACAAGAATTATGTGTCATGTGATAGAAGTACCTCCTCCCTAGAAGAAAAGTCAGATGCGTCCACTGACGTCTTACACTGTCCCTCAGGTATCTCCCACTCACCTCAAATGCGGTAACTGAGATAAACAAGAACCAAGTACCAAGTAACGAGTGACTAGTCTGGGTCACGCCTATCGGCACGGGTCCAATGCCCCTAAGCACGTGTGCACACATAAGCTCATTGTTTTGAGCCAGGCCTCTAGCTGATTTTTCCCTCCCATCAGACTCCAACGACAAGACAAAGGGGCCCATGGCAACTAGCCTACGAATCATCTCAACCGGGAACTGCCCCGCCACCACTCCCAGGTAGGCCGACACAAAGTGTCATCAGGATACGACTAGTGGAGGCTCACTAGACACAGAGACTCAAAACACTGATGTACGGATAGGCTAAGCACGCACCTATCGCATGTACTACAAAGCACAAGGTAGCACACACAACTGCCACAAGACTTAGGACAGCCAACTAGACTTACTAAAACAACGATCATTGAGTCACACGAATAGCGTCAAGATCGCTACACAACAGGACAACATGCCGACAGTTCAGCCTAGTCCCTAAGCCAAAACCACGGGAAAATACAAGTCCTTAGCCCCAGACCGCATATCAGACTCTTGATTCTGTATAACAACGAAACACGGAACATGAGGGAACATCAAAGCCCACAAACCACATGGACACGTGAATGAGGTAAGACGATACCTCCAAGCGTCCAAAACTAGGTCTCAATCCTCACAGGATAGTCGAGATGTTCACAAGATCACGTGTCAATCACTGGATCACAACTAGGTTGACCGGAGACCAACCGATCCTTAAATCAATTCTCGAAATACACGACACATTACTCAGAATCACGACACTTCCAAACACCCAATAACATGGTCACAGCCCTTATAGGACGTCCACAACATCCACGAAATAATGGGCTAACCAAGGGGTCAAAGTCAAACCAACTGGAAGCGAAACCACTGAGAATACAACACCCGAGCTCGAATCCTCCAGGAAGAAGTCGTGGTGGTAGCCTGGCGGTCGTTCCAGCGTCCCGCCACTCCAGGGGAGCGCTTCCCTGGGCATCCCCACCACAGCAGCGCCATCGGGCCCTACACGACCCCTCCGGTCAACACGTGGGCCCCACTTGCACGAGTACGCGTGAAGCCGAAGCATCGCCATCGTAACAATGCTCCAACATCATGTCTCGCTCTAGGAGTGATCACCAAGCAGTAGGGTCATCACAACAAGAGACCCGAAGAGCTCCCATTGTACGTCATCTGGGGTGATCGATGCCTCTCTTTTCTCCCACGACCATCATATTGGAAAATTTCAGCACCATGGATCGTGGGTACTGCTGGGTGGCTGAAGGAGTGGTTGCTGAGGCCGGTAAGGGAGAGGGGATGGTGGAGCTTAATAGACTCAAACGTGTCGGGGAGTTGTGGCATTATGATCGCTCATGCTCCTACCCTCATCACTTCCCTTTGGATCGGTACCTTTGTGCCTTTTTAAAGAGTTTGTACTAGCGAGGATGGAATGTGATGACCCCCTAGTGTCCAATGACCATAGTTGAGTAGAGGTGGCTATCTTGTAGGATCAGGATAGCTTGCTCGGGACCTGCAACTTCTTCTACCCTAGCTTTTTGGTGGGATTCCAATAGCCCATGGAGTTTCCGGACATGGAGTCCTTGGGGTTCTTCGTCCAATATGAAGATTTCTGGGTTCGGGTGTTGTTGCTCTTTCCGGCAAGCTAGGACCTGCATGGTCATCATTGAGTGGCCCATGAGCACATTTCTAGGGCATTGCTAGCACCTTCTGGCCAGGAATATATCAAAGATAGCTGTGACCCTTTATGTATGCTGCATGGAATTCTCTGGTTGAATGTAGCAAGCTGGTATGACCGGTGGGCCATGATTCCTTCTCACCATTATCATCAGGGGGCCACGGAGTGGATGATGGGAGTTCTCCACTACTACCGGGTGCCATTGGAGGTGTTAGGGATTAGGCACGCTGTAACAACTGCCCTTTATCAGTATCCCTTGAACACCAGACTGCTACAGGCGTTAGTGGAGTGTTTTAACCATAGGTGGAACACTTTCATCACTGTAGAGGGAGAGACCGCACTGGACTTATGGTCTTTCCACAGAATTTCAGGGCTTCCCATCACTAGCCACATGTACGAAGAAATAGTGCTGGATGAACTGCACTGGAATAGAACAGTCAGAGCAGGGTAGCATGAGATAGGCTTAAGCTATATGCACTTAATCAAGGTATGGAGGGATTTGGCTCGGGCTGGCAAGGGCAAGTCCACTCAAGTGGACTGTGTGACGCTAAATGCCTGGATTTGTCACTTTTACAACTGTCCTTTATGTTTTTATGAAAGCTTTGCGACGGATGGGGCACCTCCAGACCAATATGAACAGTTGGAGATTAACGTGAGGCTCCACCCCCGTCATTTGTATGCGCTGAGAGAAGGTTGGAATCCTCATGGTCTCCCAGACGTTACATATTTACCTACTTATTTAGCATATTGGCTCTCTACCTTCGTATGCCCTTTTGGCGAAGAGGAGAACCTACGGGCAGAAGTGATATACCCGGCATGCATGCTGGCTGAAGGGCAGAGGCTAGCCTTGGCGCCTGCAGCCTTGGCCAATATATATCATTTACTGGGAGCTTTGACCAGCCACTCTAATCTCAGAGAGAAGTGTTTTCAGCTTTCGCTTCACTATTTAAGCGTCTAGGCTGGTTTGTTATTTCTGAGCTTTGCACTGAGGTGGGGAATCTAGGAGCTCCGCTGCTTTTCAAGTTTCTTAATCAGGCAGAGACTAACATGCAGCATCAACTGTCAAATGCTCGACGTAGCTTGGCATTCCTATCATTAGGCGACAATACAGGGCTATCTTTCGATTGTTGTGCTTTACATCATCGCCCTTGTGCAATTGAAGAAGAAGGCAACTGGCTTATCGGCACCCTCACCAGGTAGATATGGGGGCCCCAATTATGATCGACGAGGTGCAGAGTACTCACCCTAGTGTTTTAGTGCTGCATCGGGGAATTGGGGTCATCTTAGAACCATACTACCCACATCGCTTCAGGCGCAATTTGGGATATGATCAACTGGTTCCATCGAGTTCAAAATTTGTGTTGCCACACCGATTGTATCACCAAAAAGACGCCCACATAGTAGCAGCTTCATGGTTTCATTTTCTTTATCGTGGTGACGGGGGTCAGTGGGTATTACCCCCTCAGAACCGGTGAGGGAAGATAGATGTACACTTCGCTCGATGGTGGTTTGAGCGTAGTAGTGTATTTTGTCAATCGACTCAAGCCATCAAGAAATCTGAAGAAGCTTGACTAACGAAGGAGGATCTATCGCCTGTAGATTAATGAAAAAATCCACAAAGATTAAAAATTAAAAAAAATAATATGGGGGAAAAGGGAGGGCCCTGTTTATCAAAAACTCATTTTCTATTAAGTCATGGTTGTCCCACTGACGGCTGGGCAGCGGTTGGCAATGGCGAATGTCACCGATGGTGCCGACGAGGCTCTGGTGTTGCTTGGGCGGGTCGTCCTTGGGCCGGTATCCTATTTGCATGAGGCATCCTTCTGGCGGAGTCCGTTAAGCATGCACTGGAGGAGGTGGAGGATCGGCCTCGTCCCCTAATGCTAGTGCCGGCGGTGGGGTCTTCAGTAGAGCTTGCTGGTGGAAAGGAGCTTTAGGTAGTGGGGTTGCCAACCCAGTGCTTGCCTCCACGTGTGGAGGACCCATCTTCAGCAGTCTGTCCCAGGGACCTGGTTGCGGTTGTAGAGGCAGACTTGGCCCAATATGCTATCTTTGACGGGCTGCAACAGTTGCTGGAGAGCGATGGTGGCAGTGGAGGGGGAGATTGACCAAAGGAGGGGGAGGGTGTACGAGGGAGATGCAGACTAGGGATATAGGAGGTTAGGGAGTTGCTCAAGGAGGTTGAGAGGCTGATCATGGAGAATGATTGGGGGGTGACGGACCTGGTGGGGATCTCCTTCGTGACTATGGAGAGAGATCTGAGGGGTGTTTTTGCTAAAATCAACAAGCGTTGGAGTGCGAGCACAAGTGGTGGGTAGCAGTCATAGTCGAGGGTGGGTAGGGGTGGTGAAGAGGAGGGAGATAGGGAGAGGGTCACTTCTCATCAATGAGGGTCGTCTCTTGAAATGTGAGGGGGTTGGGCAGTGCAGAGAAAAGGAGGGCAGTGAGGGAGCTGATTAGGAGATGTAAGATTGATATTCTTTGTATTCAGGAGACAAAGTGTGAGGGGGATGATGTTACCCTCTTAAGGGAGATAGGAGGGCCCCGCCTCTCCAAGGGGATTGCCTCTCCGACTGTGGTAGGTTTGGGGGTATTTTGATACTATGGAATCCGTACGAGGTGGAGAAGGTGGCGCAGGACAGGGAGGTTGGTAGATGGGCCATTTCTTTACACTTTAAGAACATCAAAGATGGCTTTTCCTGGGACTTTACTGGGGTGTATGGCCCTCAGCCCAGGGAGTAGAAGCGGCTTCTCTGGGATGACTTGATTCGTCATCACTTGCCTTTTGGGCGGCCTTGGTGTGTAGGAGGTGACTTAAATGCAATGAGAGTCCCTTGGGAGAGGACAAGAGATGTTGGTTACGAGGGAGACATGGAGGACTTCTCTGATTTTATCCAGGAGGCAACTTTAGTGGATATGGGCATGGCCCAGGGTTACTTCACTTGGTCCAACCTGAGAGCAGATGCTTCTTGCTCTAGGTTGGACATGTTTCTAGTTTCTGTTGACTAGGAGGACCACTGCCTTCATGTGCAGGTGGTTGGCTGGCGAGATCTATTTTTGACCACATGTCGATCCTTTTGAAGACTAGTTGGGTATTTGACAGAAGCTTCAGGTTCAGATTTAAACATGTATGGTTTAGAGAGCTTGATTTCATGGAGACTGTCACAGGCGCTTGGAATGCTCAGATTGCGGGCCCCTCTGCTGTGGGCACTTTGGTGTGAAGATTGAGGCACACTGCACAGGTTCTACAGGTTTGGGGATCACACAAAACTCTGCCAGGGAGGGAAGCGAAAGACAGGATCCTTCACCACCTTGAGGGTCTCAATTGTTTGGAAGGGGTAGGCTTTATGGATGAAGAGGACATGGCACTTAGGGAGAACTTGAGGGAGCATTTTGATGATATATTTGCCAGAGGGGAGATCTATTGGAGACAGAGATCGAGGGATGGATGGATTAAAGAGAGAGACAGGAACATAATTTACTTTGAATGTATTGTTTATGGGAGGAGGAATGTCAACTCTATCTCTTGCATCAAGGTGGGGGACATCTCCTTCTCCTCAGATGTGGAGATCAAAGACCAGGTGAGACACTTCTACTCGACTCTGTTTGCAAAGGATGTGTTCCATGGGCCTAGGGTGGCACCTAATCTTCTTCTGTGCCTCTCCCTTAGAGGAGAGGGATGTTATCTCTCAGTCCTTTTCAAAGGAGGAGGTGCACCCGACATTGTTTTCTCTTGCAGGTGATAGATCCCCAGGTCTAGATGGCTTCCTGTTGTCTTTCTTTTAGAGGTGTTGGGCGGTAATCAAAGATAACTTGCTGGCATCTTTGAGAGAGTTTTAGGAGGGGAGGTTGCATTTGGGGGGCATTAACAAGACCCTCCTATTGCTCATTGCAAAGAAGGTAGGTGCTCAAGAATTCCAAAATTTTAGGCCCATCAGCTTGCTGAATGGTACCTACAAAATCATCGCCAAGGTGTTAGCAGGAGATTGGTCATTGTTACAGACAGATTAGTCAGTCATTTCCAGGGAGCCTTTATTAGGGGGAGGCATATTCTGGATAACTTCGTCAGAGTAAACAGGAGTGACGCGACGGAGACCGCCGCGACCGCTCCGAGAAGGAGAGGGGCAACTACCGCCACTACACGGCCCTGACGGCTCCACCTGACCAGATCCTGATGGAGATCCGCGAGGAGCCATTTCTCAAGTGGCCTCTCCGGATGAAGTCAGATCCGAGTACGAGGAGCAAGAAGAAGTATTGCCTTTATCACCGTGACCATGGCCACGACACCGCCGACTGCATCAACTTGAGGGACGCCATCGAGGACCTCGTCTTAAGGGGACTGCTCGACAAGTTCCTTGCCAAAGCTGCGGAACAGCGGCAGAAGATGCCCCCGTCGATCAACAACCGGCCCAATGGAAAGGAGATCATGATGATCTCCGGGGGGCCGACCACGGGGGAAGACAGCGCGAGCAGGAGGCGACGATACGCGACAGTCGTCTGCACTACGAACCAAAGCGAGGACACCCAATGTGGGATTTCCACCCCAGGCCGTCCAGGAGATCCCATTGTCTTCTCCGAGGACGACCTAGACGGTGTGACCACACCCCACTCTGATGTTTTGGTGGTCTCGGCCACCATCAACCAATGTACTGTGCGTCGCGTTTTAGTGGATAATGGGAGCGGACTCGACGTTATTGCCTACGACTACCTTGTACTTATGGGAGTGGATAATATGTCTCGACTCGCACCATTGCACACGCCGCTATATGGATTTTCTAGCACGACCATCCACCCGGAAGGATGCATCTCGCTCCCAATCACATTCGGGACTCCGCCAAAAGAGGTAACCTTCCTCGCCGACTTCACCGTAGTTCGTGCGATGACAAGATACAACGTCATCATCGGCCGAGGGATCCTCGACACGTTTCGAGGTGAACCTTCCTCTTATCATCAAAAGCTTAAGTTTCCCAGCCCCCGCGGGGTAGGGAAGGTCCGAGGAGATCAAAGGGAGTTCAAGAGATGCTACCTCATCTCCACATGTGATCAACAACCTGAAGAAGTACCGCCTGAGAAGAGGGCGATGACCCAAGATTCGGGCCCGAGCACGAGCGCTCCAACGGAAGACTTGTACCTCATCCAGGTGGGAGAAGACTCAGGCAGAACGTTAAAGATCAGCGCGAACTTATCCGAGCACGATAAGCAAGCCTATGCAAGATTTCTCACTGCCAACTAGGACGTGTTCGCTTGGTCCGAGGATGAGCTACCCGAAATCTCACCGGAGGTCATCACGCATCAACTAAGACTGGATCCCATTTGCCGCCCAGTCCAGTAGCACCGAAGGCGTTGCAACCCCGAGCAACAGGCTATTATCAGCCTGGTCCCCAAGAGCGATAGGCTATTATCAGGGCTACTCAGGCCTACTCAATACCCAGACTGGGTAGCCAATGTGGTCCTGGTCCCCAAGAGCAACGGAAAATGGTGGACGTGCGTCGACTACACTAACCTCAATAAGGCTACACCCAAGGATAGCTTTCCCATGTCACGGATCGATCAATTGGTCGACGCAATGCTCGGGCATGAAATGTTGAGCTTCTTAGATGCCTACTCCGGTTATCACCAGATCAGCATGCATAAACCCGACCAGGACAAGATCACGTTCGTCACTGATCACGGCCTATATTGCTACACCCGAATGCCATTCGGGTTGAAGAACGCGGGGACGACCTACCAACTCCTTGTCAACCATATGTTCGACTCGCAGATCGGCCGCAACATGGAGGTATATATCGACGACATGCTCGTGAAAAGCCTCCAAGCCGCCGAGCACTTGGGTGACCTGGCGGAGACCTTTGTCACACTCAGAAGGTACAACATGAAGCTCAACCCAACGAAATGTGCATTCGGAGTACGATCGGGGAAATTCCCGGGCCTCCTCATCACCCACCGGGTGATTGAGGCCAACCCCGACCAAATCTGAGTGGTGCTGGAGATGTAGCAGCCAGGGCGAGTGAGGGACGTACAATGCCTCACTGGTCGCATCGTCACCTTGGCTCGGTTCCTGTCCCGAGCCGTCGAATGGTGCCTCCCCTTTTTTGGCTGATCAAGCAAGCTAATCAAGCGCCGGAGAATAAAGGCAGATCGATTGGGACTAGGAGTGCGAGCAGGCGTTCCAAGAATTAAAATGCTACCTGGCAACCCCTCTCATCCTCGCCAAGCCACAAAAAGGAGAAGAGTTATTCCTGTACCTATCTATGACACCGAGCACAATGAGCGTCGTGCTCACACGGGAAGAGGCGGGGGGTCATGAGGCCCGTCTACTACATCAGTCGTGCGCTGTAAGGCCCGAAATTCTGGTACTCGCGAACTGAAAAGTTCACCTTTGCACTCATTATGGCTGCTCGCAAGCTGCGACCATACTTCCTGGCTCACCCAATCGTTGTCCTCACCGACCAACCACTGCGACAAATCCGGAAGGTGCTATTCCTAGCGTGTGTAAGGTCCGAGGTCAGGTCGAGCACGGGGACCTTCCGTTGGTTGAAGCAGTATTGAGTTTTTCCCTTGATTGGAGGAGATCGCATTGGGTTAAGGTTCATCATCTTGCATCATGTGTGTGGATTGGTTGGCCTTCGTGTGCCATGAAGTTCGTGCAAGACACGTCCTGTGTTTTGGCGAGGTGGTTGTCAGTGAGAAGCGTTGCCCACTTCCTGATGTGTAAGGGTGTTGACAGTGCTCTGGAAGGGTGCATGCAGCTAGGTGGCGTTCGCGAGAACTTGTGGCTGGTGTTGTATTTTCTGAGGCATTGTGAATCAGAGCCTGCGATGTTGCAGAGGATCGTCAGGATGGAGGATCCTGAGTTATCGTTGTGGTGGCTGTGCACATGGATCTGAGTGCACAGCAGAGGATCGTAGCGTCAGTTGCTATGGGCGGATTATGAGGATGTGTTGAGTATCGGAGGATTGATTCCTCGGTATGAGATTGCCTCGATTATGTGAGACGTGTTATTATCGTGCTGTTGCTTGAGGCTTCATGATTTGTGGCACTGGCAGGATTGAGAGTCAGGGAAACATGCTGGCGAGGTTGCCGCATGAGTACCGTGTCTCTGCATTGGAAATAGTGCCTTAGATTGTAAGGGGTTGTGTCCCGAGGCTCTGTGGTAAGAGCGAAATTGAAATTGGCAGGCATCCTTTTGGATCGTTTGGAGGCGAAGGATTTGATGAGACAGGACGAAGGACGATGCCCGTGTGCGGAGGTCTCTGGTGAGATGTTAACATTCGATGTGGTGATCCCTCGTCTATGGTCAGCAAGAGAGGATTCCCCATAAGTCTGAGTCGAGTGATGAGAGGATCGAGGATTGTGAAATCTTATCATTTGAGTTCGATGTGCTCCCCTGAGAGGGTGGAGTTGGCGTGAAGTTTGAGATCGATTGCGGTGTCTGAGCGAGATTTGGCTTGAGATGTGGTATTAATCTGTGGGAGAGTCAACGGATGGCCTGTCGTGATTTGGAGCGTGCCTTTCAAGCCTGTGGAGGTTTCCTGTTGATGTGTCTAGTGACCAGTGGATGGTCTTTCACAGATGGAAGATGTTGGTTATAGCGGCTCAGGAATGGTGAGAGTCATGTGCCAGCGAGGCCATAGGTGGCCGATTATGAGGTGTGCCCTCCCGGATTGGATTTGGGAATTTGTTAGAGGTTATCTTCTGGCAGAGTTGGTCCGGTGCTGTTGTCAGCATCCAGCTTGCTGGGTGTGAGCTGGTGGAAGCTCAGTGTTGGTTGCCCTTGGTGTAGGGTGCGAGATCAGTTAGCGAGTTGTGAAGATGGCATTTGGATGGTCCGCTGAGCATGAGCGTTGACCGGTGTTGGCTTCCGTGATGAGGGTTGCGTGTTCTTGGTAAGTGAGATCATGGCAGTGTTGTTGTGGTTGATTTTCGTGTTGGCTGAGGTGACACCAGACTTGTACTTCTTACATGTGCCTGCTCTGATGATCGATGTGTCTTGGATTATGAGCGAGACGTTGTCCCTGATCATTGTCTAGCCGCGTCCCTTAGGATCGTGATTTTTACGGATATCGAGGTTTGGTTGGGGCTCTGACAGTGTTGTCAGTTGATTCCAGCATTCTCCCCTTGTCGCTTAGAGCTTGTCCTGAATTTCGAGGATGAAATTCTCTTAAGGGGGGAGGGCTGTAATGCCCCAGATTTTTTTTGAATATTTTTAGATTATTTTTGTGGGTCTCGGATTGAGTTTAGCGGTTTCCACGTGCTTTGTAGGTCGGGCCTTCGGAACGCTGTGCAGGGTGAACCATTGCGTTCTCCGACTCTGGAACAGTACCACTGCGTTGTGCGTCTTCCGAGGATCGCAGAGGTAATTTTTTCATATTTTTCTGAATTTCTTAAATTTTTAGATTTTTTTATATATAACCCCCTTAACCCACACTCTCCCCCCATTCTCTCTTTCTCACTCTCTCACCTCTCTTTCTCCCCTCTCTTCTTCGGCGGCCGACGGAGTGAGGCGGGGGCGAGGCGGAGGCGGCGTGGGGGTGAGGACGATGAGGACGGGTCGAGGATCGAGGGCCGGTGGCGCGTGGAAGCTTGGGGGCATACTCATGAACCGGAGAGGGTTTCAAGGTATTTTCTTCGTGGATCGACGTCCACGGCGCGTCGTTTCTTCGGTGGAGGTAGGGGGATGGATCCTTAACCTTTGTACTTCATTTCCCGCGAGTTTCGTAGGCCGTGGTGAGCCGAGCAGGCGTATTTAGGGATTTTAGAAAAAATTCATATTTTTGAGGTTGTGAGCCGATCTAGTGATTCACCGCATTTTTGGCGGATCCGAGGCCGTAGAATCATGCCTAGGGCTATTGGGGAGATTCCCCCTTAATTTCCTGCAGGAAAATAAACTAAGGTGCAGAAGCAATTAAGACGAAAATATCAGAGTGATAAATATACAGCTAGTCCAGTGTTCACAAATGTACAAGTCCGACACGACACGGCATTGCCTTAGGCCAATAGCTCGTCGAATTTGACCCATTTTTATCAGGATCTAATCCCACTTCCTCATCAAATTTGTCGTATACTCGGTAGACACTTGCGCTGGTTTTATCTCTGTCCTCGTTACGCTTTTGATACAGACTTCCGTCCGAACATAAAAAGGGCCGGCATACGACCGACAACAAGCTAACAGTCCTGTCAACCCAGTGATTGAGCACGTGCTTATATCTCATTAAATCTTTGTTGTTATTCGTCCATTTATGTCATCGCTATAATTCTTCAAACTGTAGGGCCCTTTTTCCTGGCGATTAATCAAGGGTGTTCTCCCCTCAAGAGAGATGTAATTAACGCTGTGACCTTTATAGCACGATGGGTTTTGGTCCCGACACGACACACACAATCTTTTGATTAGTTAGATGGTGCGCACTAAGGGCTCCCTCGGAGTCTGAATAAATCGTCACTTACGTGATTGGCACGCCCACACATTAAATAGACAAATAAACAAAGTAAGTAGACTAATAAAATAAATAGTTAAAAATTAGTGTGTCCACAAGTCTGGCACGTCTGGTGGGACCAAAATCACCATTCATCTCTTCGCTAGGACTAAGGGCCCTATGGCCCCTTCTCGAAATACTAATTGTTTAATCTGCAATTGCAGGAGCTACATTCTGACAATCGCGATGGCTGTGACATTTGGACCCCTGGTTGTTGCCAGTCATTCCGCTCATGCCTATTTGGCCATCCCAATCAAGTTCGGTGACTTTTCGGCAGTTGTGGGCTTCCCCAACTTCTTGGGGGTGGCCTTCGCGGAACTCCTGGACGTCCAGGAAATGGAGCCGGTCACCATGCTAGAGGTGACCCCAACTGAAGCTACTACGGTGGGCTGCGACGCTCACCATATTCACTCCCGCACTCCCGTCAACCAGAAGCGTACCCCCACTGCCAGGAGAGCGACCAAGAAGAACGCTGACACACTACGAAGTCGGCTCTCCACCTCGGGAAAATCCATACTCATTGGAGGCATCCGTATTTTTCTGAATGGCCGACAGGCCAAAATCACACCCAATAGGGTAATTCCAACTGTGCCGGTACACAACTCCTTCCAAGTGCTGGCCCGAGGGAAGCTGGACCATTGCAGGCCCAAATCAAAGAGAGGATTGGCCCCTCAACCAATCAGACTTAAGTAAATCTGGGTGCCCAAGCGGCCGCGGGCCCCGGCTCCAACAAGAGAAGAAGAAACAAAAGAGAAGGTAAGGGTGTTGACCCAAGCTTCCCGGAGACCAGCTCTTTGGTCCCGCATTCATCGGGCTGAGACTCGCCCACATAACAAAGAACAATGTGGGATGACCAAGCAAGCCCACTGTCGCCACAAAATTTTGGCATCGGGAAGCATGCCACGAACTGTCATCTGCCCTGCTAAAGGGCGAAGTTACATTATTTGGGCTATCAGGGGGCACTCCCACAACCTCGATAGTATCGCTCCAAGGATGCAACAACCCTTAGAAGCTGCAAATGCCACGAGTGAAGGCCAGGAGCGACAGGCTGCAATACTCACCTGCAATATGGTTAGGGCGACCCACTACTGTGGGTCTCCTCCCCAAAATCATGATGAGGCAGCACAAGTCCGTGCTGAAGAAATAGATGTAGGCCTGGTCACGATGGCTGTAAACGTAATCAATGCCGGAGATGACGGCGGGAGACCATCCACGTCGTCTGAAGAGACCCCCACCGAAGAAGGAGGTGTCGTCCTCAACCCCTCCATGCATGACCCTACGATGCTGATGCTGTTGCAAGAATATCGGCAGGAGATTGAAGCACTGAAGAAGCAACTGAATGAGAAGAATGTACAGGCATCTACCTCTGGGCAGGCTGAAGTCCCTCCCGAGACACCAGGAAATAATGGCCAGATCCTCGAGGCTTTGCCACAGGCGGTCGCAGCTCAGTCGGCACCTAGCTACACAGGGGGCACTCCCTTCCGGCAACAAGACACCAATGCAACACAGCCCCTAGTTTCTCCATACCAGGGGATCACCGTTGCACCTCAAGCAATGGTGGCAACACTGCAAATACAGCAAGCCCACTTCCGCCCAGGCCCGGTCGACCCGGTGATGGTGAATAAAATAATGATAGATCAGACGATCAAAGAAAAGCTTTCCGACAGGGACAATGAAGATTATGTCACTTTCGATGTGTACAAGGTGCCTTACCCTGTCCATCATGCAGCCAAGAGGCTACCTCCCGGCATCACCAAACCGTCAAAGTTCGATAAGTTCAACGGACAAGGTTCGTCGAAAGAACATGCGATCATCTTCTTTTTCCAAGGTACACAACGCGCATAGTCATCTTTCACACTCTTTGGCGTTGTCTTTCCTTGGTGATGATCACGGTATTCTTCTATATCTTTTATCGCCTTTGCCTTGCTATATGATCATACTACAATATTTGCATAGTCACATGTTCATGATGTTCACTTGATTGGCACATTATGTCATCACTTATACACATATACTTATTCATGTGACTTGGGGCACCGCGTTCCATATTTCTACACCCACAACTATGAAGTTCACTATAATCGTAACGATTTTAGGTGGGGTGCCGAGAGTAACTGGCAGGCTCAGGGATCCCTCGGGATAAGTGGCCTGGCCATGTAACCCACAAAGGGGTGTTCGGATCAGACGGAGTTTAGACGGATTCTCCCCCATCTTAAGAAAACATTCGTAAGATAATACATCAGGGGCACTACCATTATCAACAAGAATCCTGTCTACATTACGATGATTTATTGTAGCCGATATAACCAGGGCATCGTCATCCAGGGTGGTCAGCCCTTCTAGGTCTTGGTCTACAAAGACGATGATCTGTGGCTCACTGGGTGGGTCCTTCGGGGGCTCGATGGCTCGGCTCGCCCGTTCTGCATGACGCTTCCTTCCTCAGCTACTATCTTCCCCTGATGCATCTCCTCCAATGATGACGTTGATGTGTACCCCGCGGGGGGCGTTGTCAATCTCTTATGGAGTGCCTTGGTCTTCCTTGTGCCTGGCGATGAACCGGGATAGGTGTCCCTGACGGACGAGGCACTCGATCTCATCCTGGAGCTTGCAGCAATCGCCGGTATGATGACCGTGATCGCTATGGAACAAGCAGTGCTTACTACGATTACGGCTCTTCAACTTCATTGGCTCGGGTTGGTGGAGGAGACCCGAGCCCTTGATATCTTCGTAGATTTTGTAAACCAGAGCGATTAATGGGGTGTACCGCTCGTACCTCTAGGATGGCTTTTTGTGCTCCCTGTCTCGATTCTGCCTCTTCCCTGGCCCGAGCTTGGCTCGGATGCCCGCTTCTTGTCTCCCTCCCAACCCGAGCCGGTTGCGCCTTGGCACGCACTGAGAACCACTTTGTACTCAGCATGGCGTAAAGCCAGAGTCACTAGCTCGGCAAGGGTCGAGGGAGGGTGAAGGACAAGTTCACGGTGGAGGTTCTCGTCATGGGTGCCTCCAGTCAGTGCAGTTGTGGCTGAGGCAACGTCCAGGCGGGGGATCTGTAGGGCTTCCGACTTAAATCGGTTGATAGAAGCCCGAAGGCTCTCCTCTTGCGCCTATTTGAGAGCCAACAGCCCCGCACTGACCTTGGGGGGCCGCTGCCGGCGAAACTCTCCTTGAACACTTGCCCAAATTGCTTGAAGTCTCAGATGGATCTGGGGGCGAGGGCCCAGAACCACGCTTGGGCGCCTTGGACCAAGGTGGTCACAAAAGCTCGGCACTCGATGGCGTCGGACGCCCCATGGAGGGTCATCAGAGCGTCAAAGCTGTCGAAGTGGTCGGCTGGGTCGCCCTGGCCGTCATAAGACTTGAAGGTCGGAATAGAGATTCTGGGAGAAATCTCTGCTTTCAGGATGCAGTCGGAGAACGGGGATTTCTCCTCGTCCTCTGCTGAAGGGGTGTTCTGCAGGGCCCGTAAGGCGCGCTCCTGCTCTGCGAAGCGTCTCTCGAACTCTCGCAGTCGGAGGGACAACTCTGGTTGTCGCAACGCTGAAGGGCTATTAGGGCGTGCCGACAGGTTGTCCTGATGTTCCCCGAGGACTTCAGTCTCCGGGCGCGGACGGCGCCCCCCATGTTTCCCCCTCCTTGGCGTGGAGGAGACCTCTTGCTCTGGAGGAGGGGCTTGCGAAGGTCCTCCTGACCTGTTACGGATAAGTCGCCGCCCTTGGAGAGTGAAGCGGCCTCCGGCGGTTTGCTGGGACGCATCACCGCGGGGGGGCTTATTGGGGGGACGCGCGATCTTTCCTCCCTGGCCGCCTGAGTCCTCAGGAGCTCCACGAGGACGTCTAGTTTGGCGTTGAGGGTTTGGAAAGTGTCGACGTTCCCGGTGGGTGGTAGCCCCACGGCCACGGGCAGAGGTGGTTCGTCGGCTGGGGTGCTGGCGTTGGAGGGGGGATTCTGTGTGGCCTGAGAGAGGGCCTCTCCTGCCGCCCCTACGGCCTTGCCCTTATCGCCGACGGATCTCCTCCTCATACTCTTTCGCACCATACTGGGTCTTTGATCGTTTTTCACAGACGGCGCCAGATGAAGAGGGGTGATCTCACGCTGGTCTTAAGCTGGGGCAAGTGATCACCGCGTTGAGACCTACAAGGAAGGGAAACGGATCAGGGGGCCCAAGGATGATTCCTTGAGGGAAAACCCTCCGATGCCTAAGTCAGTAGAGCAGTGGTGGAAGCTGTGAGGGGAGGAGGAAGAGGTTGCGCGACATTCCTCTCCACCAAGATGGTGAGGAAGTTCCTGCTCAGGGAGTTTTGGCGTGTTATGCCTTACCTTTCGTCGGAGGGAGTCCGAGGTTTAAATAGTGCACCAGCTTCATGAGTCCCGTAAGCGGAGGAGTTTGGGCGGAGGTTACGTCCTCGACGTGGGCTCTTTATGTCCTCGTCGTGGGCTCTTTATAGCCTTGAGGACTCTTGGCCTCCTTTATCCTCATAAACTCCTGCTCATAAAGGGCTCTCAATGGCAACATGGATAGGCACCCATCGGTCGACCCAAGCATGGAGGATGCCAGCTCCTATCCGAGCGATAGGCATAGCTCGGGTGTAATTAGGTCGGAGTGGGCGCGGGGCGCCAGCCCTTATCCTGACATGGGGCGTAGCTCGGGCATGAATCTTCCTCCGACCAGACCGACGCTCAGACCTCCGAGCCTAGTGGCTGCCTAGGAGGTGCTTGATTCCGAGTGAACTTATTGGGCTTTCATGATAAGTGGGCCCTGTGGGCTGTCACTTAGGCGAGCTGTGCCTCATTTGGTCTCGCTGGACCTAGTTCGGCCGCTCTTAGGTGGGCTGTAGAAATCCCCCTCTCCACTTGTCCCCCTCCTACTCCCGAGCCTTGTCACTCTTGGAGGAGTAGCCGTTGGGTTTTGGACCAGCGTGGCTCGGGTGGGGTGAAAATCTGGCGGTGTTAAGAAGCCACGTGTCGTGGTCACTTGGGCCCGTAATAATGATAATCCTGATGAATTTGAAACGAAGAGGCCCCCTTTTTCTTGGAGGTCGGAACATCGCATCGCCTTTCGTGAGGGGATATAAGCGTTGTGCACTTGCTGCCGTACCAAACTCCCTCCGCTTTAGGGTTTTGGTCTCCTTCGTTCTTACTTTCAAGGCTCGCTGATGCGCCGCGGGGATACGATGGAAGAGCAGAGACTCGCAGCGGCGTTCGCAGAGTTAGCGGAGACAATCGCGGTGGCCATTCGGCAGCTTCCCCTTCCCCCTGAGTGTTCAGAGTCTTCGGTGCCTTCTTATTCCGAGCCTCAGGATGGGCCAGAGGCCCGATGTACCTGACTTTCTTTCCTCCTTTTTTATTTGTATTTTTCTTGAAGAAAAAACTTTCTCTTTTTGGTGTAACGAAAGAACCAAAAATGTAAGGCGGTGGCATTGTAATCTAGACTTGCCCATTTGTGCTTGCCTTTGTCGTGGTTTGACCATCATATCTGTAGTAGTTGGAAAGTACCGATTTTTCTTGCGCATCTCTTGCACACTAGTTGGGCAGGCGTCTGACAGGGTGTCTTTCCGTTTTCTCATGCTTTAAATGCCTGACCGCTTCGTGTGTCCTGCTGGGAGGAACTTAGGAGGCTGAGGTGACTGTTCATAGGGAAAGGCCCCTTTAGCGTGTTTTCGAGGGGAGAATCATTTAGGGCAAGTAGCTTCCCTTCGCCTTTAAAAGGTCTGAAGGGCGTATCTTTCTCTCCATCGCTTAGGGCCTTCCCTGACAGTCCTTCCTCCCTCCTTTTCCACGAAGCATTATGCCATCAGGTCGAAGCATGGAAGACGTTCTGGAAGGCAAAAGTACAGACGGCAGAAGGTGGAGAGCTTCTGCTGCTTCGGGTCTGAAGGGAGTTCGATAGCCGGCTGGCAAGTCTGAAAGGGGTTCGACGTGCGGAAGCACGTTGCCTTCCTTTATCAGTTTCGACGGCGCTGGGGGGGAGAGGGTTGAGCGTGATACACCCAGCCCCTCCTTTCTTATTCCCTTTTCCCATGGGACTTCCCATCCATGGAAATGGTCTCCGCCTCCTCTCTTCCTACCTCCCTTCCCGACTCTTTCTTCTATCTCTCACCCCCTTTTTTTAGAGGGGTTTCTACCAAAGGGTCGATAGATAGCTCCCTCTTCCTCTTCTGGATCTTTCCCACTGTCGATCCTGTCGGTGGTGATTTTTTGAGAGAGCAGCTTGTTTCTCCCACTCCTGCTCTTCTCTTTTCATTTCTTTGACACTTTGCAGGATGCCTCTGGACATCCCTGCGATGAGTTGGCTTCCTCTTCCTCGTTATTGGCAACTTGGAAGGTAGCCTTCCTATTCCTCTCCAATCCCTTTGTAACCTTTCTCTTGAGCTACCCGAGCCAACAGGTCAACCATCCTTTATCTGAGCCAGTTTCTACACAAGGCAGAGTCAGTGGCCAGGCGCAGGAGGGCTAACCGAGTCAGCCGAGTGATGGGCTCGTGCGACGGTACCAGATGGATTTTTACTTTTTTGACATGTATTGTATTTGATATGTATTGTATCGGCTATTGCCTTTCAGATGTACAAATAATCTTTTTAATAAGAGAGGAAGGGAATATTTGTTTCATTTCGTGCTGCTTACATGACTGGAGTGTTCAAAAGTAGAACTTGCGTAGTGTAGTTGCATTCCACGTCCGAGGGATGGGTTCTCCTTCCATAGTTGATAGCCGATATGCTCCTTTCCCGAGCGTCTCGACCACTCGGTAAGGGCCTTCCCAATTGGGGGATAGTTTGCCTGCCGCCTCAAGTGGTCGAGAAGCTTCAACTTTTCTGAGGACGAAGTCTCCCGGCTGGAAGTGTCTATCTCAGACTTTGGCATTGTATTATCGAGTGAGGTGACATTGATATTCCGTTGCTCGCATGCTGGCAATCTCTCGGACTTCATCTGCTAGGTCAAGGTTCTCAAGCAGTTTTTGATCGTTTACCTCGGGTGAGAAATAGATGACTCGAAGGGAGGGGTTGCCAATCTCCAAAGGGATCCCATGCACTTGAAGACCAGTGAGCCTGGCCACATCCTCCAGCGTGGGGACCATATGCCCCCACGGGAAAAGGAAGGTCCAACTCACTGGATCCTAATGGTCGTGCAGGGCGTAGAGTAGAGGTGTGTCAAATCGACACACCTCAATGCTTAGAAATGGGGCGAACCCCATGGCGGCCAATCGCTCCCGCTGAAAGTCTGGCAGTGGCAGATACACTGCACGGACCTGCAACCATGAGATGCGGGTCCTGCACTTTCCCTGCATTATTCACCCATCTTTAGGCATTTAATAATTAATTTAAGTTAAAAAAATCCATTTCTGTTATATGGGCGGCCCCCTTGGGACCACACATCGCTACGTGCAACCAGGATTGAACCGCTCGTGTTCTCCACGTTCTGATGTTGGGGCGGCCCAACATTGGCTGCATGTTTGTGGTGCGGTGTGCCTATAGCCGCCTTTCCTACGTCGGTTCTGAGGTTGGTGTGGCCGCCTCTGGGCCACAGGTGTTTTGTGCAGCCTTATGTAGGCGGCATGATCTATGTAGTGCGGGCGATCTAGGACCGCCCAACCATCGTCTTACCCGATGATGGTGACAGCCCTCCCACAGGCGGAAGCCCTCCGTAGGCCCCCAAATCGGTCCCTTAACAATAAAAAAAAATCCCCGTCCCCCTAAAAACTAGCATGCATGGATTGAAAGTGGCAATGGGGGTGGATTGAACACCTACCTCGGGGTCCGGTGCAATCCTCCCTGTCACCGCTGGCTCGCCGGCGGGCTCCTCCGGTGCCGTGTCTTCCCCTCCGGCCTCCGTGGCCTCTTCTTCCATGACGGCGGGCAACACGGCCGTCATCTCTTCCTCTGTGACGACGGGCGACGCGGCCACCATCTCTTCCTCTGCGACGACGAGCGACGTGGCCGGCATCCCCTCCTCAGTGGGCGACGGCGACGGGCTGGCTTCTCTAGTTGACGATGGCGGTCAGCAGGCCTGGGCTTTGGCCCTCATCAAGAAAGGGAGAGAAGGGTGGGGAGTGGAGAAATTGGGAGAGAATGAGGGGGGGGAAGGTGTGGTAGTGCCCTTTGTTTTCCCTCCTCCTCTGCCAGTTACGGTGGGGAAGAGGGAGATGAAGGGTTGTCTGTTTTAAAACCCTACAGAGCTGTGCGGTCTCGTGATAGACCGCCCGTCCTTTGGGCGGTCGTAGATGGACCGCCCATCGCTTGATGCCACTTTCAAGAGTTCAGCCATGATGCGGCTCGTACAGGACCGCCCTTTGGTATGAGCGGCCCATCATAGGCTGCCCTTCTGTTTAAATGCATATTTTGAGATCTATTTATGCACATTATGCTTACTTGATGGATTTGGTCATCTTGATGATATTTCTATGAATTATGTTGACAATCTTCCTTGCAGCATCATCATCCACTCACTTGGCGGCCCGCCGTCAGGTAAGTCAGGTAATGTATCACGATCCCTATGTCCCTTAATATATTACTATATGGTATTAAGCTACATTATCTCGAGAACCAGTTGGGTGCTCGCGTGTTCCAGGATATGATGTTCCCTTTTAACAAAAATAAGTGATGATCTAGGAGCACGTGTTTAACCTCTGGATAGGTCGTTGGGTTGGGAAAATCAGGGGACGATGGACTCGGTCTCGCACGCCGTGGTTGCAGATGGTATCTTGACCCTGATTGCCCCAGTCTAGCATTACTATTCTCCGGTGTTTTATATTTTACTCTTTCTTTACATTTATTTTAATGATTTCTTTTTATTTTAGCCCAGCATACATCATATGCATCTTTTAAGCATTCATGACCCATGATTTACCTACTAAATATCCCACCAGTAACAGACGATTATGCGTTCATGTTTGAGTAAGAGGAGCAATTCCACTCTGAGTTGGAAGGTCTTCTCTGGTCTTTTTGCTTGGTCTGGTTGAATGACGGTCTCCCATCTGGAGTTTTAGTCTATCTTTCCTTTTTTGGGTTCCTCATTGGACCACGGGATTGTGTCCCCCATGAGGTTGCTCGTGCTCCTTTTTTTACTTTGATCTCCTCATTGATTTGAGGGATTGTGTCCCCCATGAGGTTGATCTTGTGTTCTTTTTACTTTACTTTAGTTCCTCCAGATTGGTGTGGCTTTTGATCTGACCGTTCCTCGTGAGTTGTTCAGAGTTTTCTGGAAGATTTCCATCGCTTGCCGGCAAGAAAACGGGTGTCGTTTTGTCTTAACGTCCACTTTTCAGTCCACTCCGCTTCATCTCCATGTCCCATGTCACTTACGCTTGTTGACACTCGTTTTTGCCGATAAGTCGGGTCATCCCTCTTACTCCCATTTGTTGATGCCTCGAGTTGTCCACGACTCGTCGGGCTATTTTCTGGCAATGTTTTGGGCTTATTTTATGGGTAGATATAATATAATTATAATATAATTATTTTTATAACCCTAAACCCCCTTTCCCCCTCCGATCCCTCTTTCCCACTCGCGTCCCTCTTTCCCTCACTCACTCCCGTCTCTCTTCCCATCCCCCTTTCCCACCTCCGGTGACTTACGGTGGTGGCAAGGCTCGGGGAAAAGTGATGGCGGCGGCATGCAGTCGAGGCGAAGCCGAGGATGAGCAGAACTGGAGGTAGAGGTGGTGGCGTTCGTGAGGAGTCAGCCACGGGGGATCGACGTTTTCACTATACTTTTAGTAGTAAAGCTCATTTCAGGTAGGGGGATGGATCCCTGCTCTTCTTCCACGATATCCCTTCAATCTCCATGCCCGGTGAGGCCAAGAGATGGATTTTGGTGTTTTCAGGTTGAATGCATGTGGGGCGGGGTTGTGCGATGATTTTGGCCTTTGGAGGCTTTGATTTGTGGTTGGATTGTGATTCTCCGATCATAGAATGGTCCGGGGAGGTTTCCCCATGTTATCCCCTTCGTCTGGCGATGAATGGGGAATTTGGCATGAATTCCTGGCGTTTTTCCATGGGAATTGCAAGAGGCAGCCACGGAGGTTCCCACCGCCTCCAAGACTGGGTGGCCAATGGCCTGGCCGCCCAGGTCTGTTGGGCGGCTAGGGGGTTGGCCGCCCAAGGGGTCAAATGACCAGCACTCTGACCGTCCAGCCCTCTGCCCCTTCTTCCCTAAGCCCTAGTCTGGGCAGCTAATGGGCTGGCCGCCCAGGCTCCTGGGTGGCCAGAGAAGTGTCTGCCCAGGCCCAGGGGGGGCGGCCAGTGGTCTGGCCGCCAGCCCACTGGGTGGCCTTCAAGCTGGCTACCCAGGTCCCTAGGCAGCTAGAGTTGTGGCCGCCCAGGCCTGAGGAGCCCTATTGGGCGGCCAGCTGGCTGCCCAGTCCCCCTCCAGCCCAGGGTGTCGGGGCTCTGCGGTTTGGTCTTTAGGAATATCTATAGGAGGGATGGCCTTGTAGATTGCATGTCTGCGTGGTTCTGTGTGATCTGTGGGTGCCGGGGTGTTGGTGTGGGCCATCCCTGTCTGTTGGTATAGGGTGGACAGTCTTCCTTGTGTCGGGCTACTAGTGTATCGACTGTACCCGTGAGAGTCCCGTGACAGGGGATGGTGTTCCCGCGTGAGGGGTATGATCGCGGCTAGGTGCCTTGTGCAGGAGTTGTGGGCCGTGGTTCTTAGGTTGTCGTCCTACACTTTGGTAGGTCTTCTGTGGTCTGGTAGTCATGGTTTGACTGACTATTTAGTGGTCCTTGGTTCTCATGCTAGTGAGCCACCTCGTGGTTGCTTGGTGTGGACCAGTGGTATTCTGGTAGTTGTCTTAGTGGCGGTGAGTCTCGGTGACCTTACACACTTGATGTAGCTGACCTGGGCACTTGCACGGGCCGACCCACCTGGGAATGGTGGAGGCTTGTCCCGTGCAGTGGTTTTTAGGCCGGTTACCTGAGGGCCCCTTGCCTTTGCAGCCTGAGTCCGACTAGGGGAAAAATCAGCTAGAGGACCGACCTAGGGCAGATGGTCTGCGTGTGCACACATGGTCGAGGGGCAGTGGACCCGTGCTGATGAGCACGACCCCGGCTAGTCCTTGACTTGTGGTACTATGTTGGTGTCTTAGTTTCTGCCGGAGCGCGTGTAGGGAGACACGTGAGGCCACAATATAAGTCGTCGGAGGATGCATCCGGTCTCGTGGTCAGTGAGTTAGTACTCCCGTCACTTGAGGGGTTTTCAGCATGGCTTTCTCCTCGGTGTGGTTTACCGTGCTGGCGTTTTGGTCCGTTCCGGTCGGTGTGGGCATGGTCCTTCCGCTAGAGTTATCTCGGGATCGAGAGAGTCTCCCCAAAGGTTCTCCCCTTGGTTCTATCTCGGGATCGAGAGATTCTCCCGAGGGTGTTGGTTTGGTGTGTGGCCGTGTGGCCTTGTCCGTGGTTACGTCGGTTAGGACGGACAGTCCGACTATGGTTGTTGGGGTCGTTTTAAGGGCGTGTGTGCGTGTGTGGGTTTCCCAGGTTTACCGTCCTCTGGTTCCGGTCACCATGCTTGAGTTGCGCCAGTGTTAGTGCGTTGTAGCTACTGCTGTAGTTCCTTACTGTTGCTCCTATGCCCTTACGCAGTTGCTTCCGTTGTTGTTATTCTTACTGCTTTCCTTGACTATTGTTACTTAGGTTGCTGTACTCCTGTTACCATTTTCGGTGTAGTGGGGTTCCGTGGGACCCCTACTGAGCCTATGAGATGTGGCTCACCCCCTGCTTGACAGGTGAGACGTCCTCCTTGGAGTGGAGTGTTCCAGTTGGAGGTTTCTTTAGTTGCCAGCTCACCAGGCCAAGTGTTCACTCAGCGTTGGGTACATTCTTTTCCCTGTTGACTGTTGCACCCATCCTATCATGCTTTCATATTTTTATCTTTCCTAAATTTGTTAGATTTAGGCTAGAAATTTCATGCACTCCAATGTGCATAGGGCCATGCATTCCATATAATAGTTGCATTCCTACCTTGGTAAGTGATCCTCTCAGCTTCATATTCCTTGGAGTAGACCAGGTGATCTTATCCGGGGCCTCCGTAAGCCTCCGCGAGCTGTGGATTCCCATATGGATGTCGAGTTGATTGTACCTTTCCACCCCTAGGTCTAGCATTTGCATCTGTTTGCGGGAGTTAACCTTGGTCAACCCAAAGTTTGGACCCCTTCCTTTTAGGATGCCCATATCTTGAGAGAATTATGCTTAATAAAATATTAAAAGGGCTACCAAAACTTTGGAAATAAAATTTTTCCCATCATCTTAACTTGTTTGCCTTTGGTGAGATCCCTCACATGTTGTTTGTTTGTTGTCATGGTTGTGTTTACTTTGCATTCTTAGGTTAGTTTTCACCTCTTTTGTGTTATTTTGGTCATCATTGAGTCCACCACGTCTGATTTCATCTTCATTTCATAGTGTCACCTTTGTTACATCGCACATGCATAAGTCAGTCTGTCTAAGGCCAAGTAGCGGTCATCACCTGACTGCCACCTTCTAATAGCAGTCCGCTCAGGACTGCCACTTGCTCTGTGGTTTAGCCCTCTTTTCATCTCCTCACGCCCTTCCTTCCCTAGTTGTATTCCCTTTATTTTCTTATAATAAGTCTCCACCCCTTTCATGGAGCAGTGTTATAATGTTGTATATTACACTTCTTCTTCCCCATCTTCCTACCCCCGTGTGGAATCCACTGCCCACGTGGGCCCTTCTTCCTGTGGTCCCTCTGATCTATACGAGGAACAAACCAATCTCATGGCCCACCTCTCTAAATGGACCCAGTTCAAGCCCAAAACTTAATTGCTAACCATCTTAATGGGCATTCGCCTTCCTATGTTGTTACTAGCCTAATGGGTCCATGTTCTAATGTCCAATCTTATCTTACTGGACCTCATTCTTCTTCTCCTCACGCTGCGGGTCCAATTAGTCCTTATACTAATGTTCCTTCTAGGCTCGCATACCCTTCTACTCCTGGATTGGGCCATTCTTCTTCTCAGCCTGGATCTTGTTATCCGACCCATTATCATAATCCTGGTCCAAATTCACAATCTCTTGCTCAAGCTGGCTTGTATTACTCTCGATCTCTCCCTACCCCGAAGATGATTGTTCAAGTCCAACGCCAGCTTGATGAGTTTCAACTCCGAATCGATCCCAAACCCTCCTTAAGTGTTCCATTTGCATTTCAAAATCTTTGGCTTCCACCTCCCTCGTAAATTCCTACTTATCGGCGTTATGGTGGAACCGGTGACCCCTATGTGCACTTGAAAGAGTTCATATATCAGTCGGCCCAATTCCAACATGACCAATGCTTGATGGCTTATCTGTTTGGTCTATCACTAGAAGACTCAGCTTGGGATTGGTTCTTTTCATTGCCACAAGAGCAAGTTGTGAACTTTTGAGTTGTTCGAGAGAAGTTTATTCAGTAGTATCAGGATCAGGTTGGGCCTAGGTATTTCGTTGTGGATTTGGCTCATTGGAAGATGAAGCCCAACGAGGAGTTCTTGACCTTTGCCGATCACTGGCGTCACCTTGTCTCGCAAGTCCCAGGGCATATTTTGGAGGGAGAGCAAATCAAGATGCTCATTTCGAATGACATGCCTGAGTATCGTTTCATCTTGGCCTTGAATGACGTCACCTCCTGGCAACAACTTTATAGCTGAGCCCGCTTCATCTGTCAACAACTCCAAGGCTCCCTTGACCCTGAGTCTTCTTCACCTTCCACATCCACTTACACCTCACCCTCCACATATCAACCTTCCATGAGTCAGCCTTATGCCACATATCCCTCTGTGAGTCAGCTTTCCACCCCGCAATCATATGCCTCCACACATCAACCCTCCATGGGCCAACCTGTCACGTCCCGAGATATATGTATAGCGGAATCAATTTAGGGACGTGAACAGTTGACAATATGCCTTAGACGCGACCAGAAAGACACCGACATGAGGACTTGGGGCCCGACACTAAGAGATCCTAGGGATAGCTTCGGTAACAGAAGGCAAGCTCACTCGTCGTCCCTTTAGTGAGGGAAACGTGGACTGTGCTCGGTTGAGGAACCGGCTGAGGTCAAGGGTAGGCGACTCTACTCCCGGACTCAGATCGATTCGTGGGACGGGTCACACTCTCACTCTTAGCATTGCATGCTTTCACATAGACTAGAATCCTACACTCGCAGCAGTGGCCTACGATCATATACGAGCTAAGCAGCTAACTACCAAGGAGTTGAGACCTTTACCTCCACGCACCCGGCGTGGGGAAGACAACCCAGTGGTGGCTCACTCGACGAAGAAACCTCACGCGATCTCAAAGAAGGCCTGGCTGGAAAAATAATAGTGTCGAAGGCCGAATCAGTGCAAAACTCGACAAAATTGGTACGGGTTCGGCGCATGTCAGAAACCACAGGAAATCCCAAGTCAGGGCTTCGAAACATATTCCGGTGCCACTGCATCAATTCCAGGACTACTACGGATGACAAGCTTCCATTAGAGTCAATTTCAAGGAAAAATGTCAAAATTACGAACTATGCCCCCCATTGAGTCGGTGGCACCTAGCTAGTGAATCGGTGGCGTGGGGTTGATGAGTCGGTGGCGCTTTCCACATGCTGCTAAGTTGGTGGCGTTTACGATTGAATTGGTGGCATCTTCTTCATGAGGTTGAGTCGGCGACGCCCCCTCTGTTTGGCCCTGAGTCGATGGCCCCTGATACCTGAATAGGTGGAGGCTTTCTCCGTGTGAGTCGGTGGCACGTTCAGGCGCGGTAGGTTGGCGATTCGGTGGTTGGCCGTGCGTCCAATCGCACCACTGATACCTTATTTTCCTAGTCTATAAATTGGGCATTTCCCCTCGATCAAAGAAGAAGGGAAGCGAAGAAAAGTGGAGAAAGAATGGAGAGCAGAGTGATATACAGAGAGAGAAGCAACCACTGTGAAGGGATCAACGGAGAGAAGAGAATAGCAATACAAGGGTGCCAGTTGAAGGAGAGAGAGGGAGGTGGGTCTCGCCTTTGAGACCGTTGTATTTTCTCTTTAGTTCTGTATTTTAAATTGTTCTTGCTCCCTTATATATTCTGCTATCATAGAAACAAGTAATAAAATCGTCTCTTCCTCTTTTGCTCACGCCCGTGTATTCATGGTGTGACTATTCGTGTTTGCTATTGTGATTCTAGTCTGTCCAAGTTTTCTCCGCCTGGCAATCTACTTCCTATTCCTTCTCGAGAGGTTAACATGCTTATACCCTGGTCATGAGGGGGCCCTTAGGGGCTACATTCCCCTCAAAAATCTCGTGATCAATCAAGAGCCGTGGCCTTCCATCCCGAAATCTATCCTTAGAATGGCTTATGGCCACGCCCAATAAGGGCGATAGCAAAACCCCTCCCCAGGGCTCTACGGTTTCCACTGATGGTATTACTGATGAATTTAATCGAACAGAGTCTGTGAGTACGTGTGTTACATTTGATAGTGGATGAGTGAAGGTTTAAAGAATGGGATACTGCCAGATGCCCTTTCACTCTTTTCAATGAGTTGTAAGGGCATTGACGTGCTCCAACAGGGGTTACTGTGGCTATGCGTTTTACCCTTTGAAGGACACTGACAACACTCCCTGTGCGTTCGACAATTTGCTCTCAAGGGCTTCTGTTTCCCCTCAAGCGTCCCCCAATTATGCACGAGCTCGACTTCATGGGCTAGGACCGCTCATTCTGATTTAGCGAGAAGCGCGAGGGTCTGATTGTCCCAATGGTCCTAATTACTGTGCTTTGACACAAGATAAGAGAAGGGTTTTCCCAGCGACGTTCGTGGTTTCTCATAAATAGGTATGTGAATTAGCTAATGGGGAGGGGGACATTTTTCCCCATTCTTTGCTTCTCATTTGTTGATTCTACATCATTGAACCACTCAGGGTTCTAGGAGGTCTACCTTCCTATAGTATGTCCTCCTAGAAGCCTGTTGCGGAGTGGAGTATAAACGCCACTTAGGTGGCAACATTAGACCCTATCAGTTTCTTGATTAGACTGGAATTACCATGGACCCTTAGTAGGCTAGCCCTCAGGGTTCCCTAATTGGTGATCTCCGGGCTCGAGACCGCCTTATTAGGCTTCTCGATCTTTCTGGCCTTACACTGGCTTCCCCAGTGTGTAGGCCCATTTGTTGGGTTGAGCCTCCCATATTAAGGGGAGATACTGCCCAATTTTCTCCAGACATCTTCACAGTTATCAGCTTCAATTCTATGTTTTATATGCTTGGCTAAAGTCTGCTCAAAGTTAGCATCATCTCGTGTGCATGGCCTAAAGGTCCTCTGTTGTGTGGAAGGATCAGATATAGAGGGGGGGTGAATATATCCCCTGATTAAAGACGATGCTCAATTAAAACAACAATTGACGCTGCTCAAAAACAAACTTAACGAAACAAAATGCAGGCAAGCATTGAGCAGATGCGATGGATGCTTCAACTAGAACAAACTTCGAACACTTTGCAACTAGAAACGAACATGGCTTAGAATCAGAACCTGTGAAGAGGATGGATGAAATGGAACACACACACAAGGCAAACCACCAACGCAGGATATTTTTAGGTGGTTCGACCACACAACCCAGTCTGTCTACATCCACCCCTCACTGGACCCAGTGAGGATTCGCTGACTAATAGCTTGAACCGCTGAGCATCATAGCTTGCTAATTTTTTTTCCAAACCCTAGGCCGGCCTCTCCTCTTTCTCTCTTCTAGGCCCTAACCCTAGTGCGCCCCTCTCTCTTTACCCCCTTCACCTTCTTCTTCTTCTTCTTCATCCTCTAGCCTAGCACGCCCCCCCTCTCTCCTTCTTCTAGCCTTAGTGGGCCCCTCTCTTCTTCCTTCTTATCCTCTCCTTTCGCATAGATAGTGTGCCTCCCTTCTTTCTTCTCTTGCCTTCACCATTCTCACCTCTAAACCCCCTATTAAATTCTACATATCCTTCTCTATTTCTCTCCTAGATCTCTCCTCTACAATCTCCCTTTCACGGCAGCATTCATTCCAAGGCGGGGTAGTGATCCAAAGCACAGCAGCTTGGACAACAGCATGTTCTCACACATCCCAATGGTGGATCTTCTTCTTCGACCCTCTTACGATAGCATTTACTCCAAGCAGGGCAATCTTCTCCAAGGCTCAGTGCAGATTGGGCAGCGTCACTCTTCTACATCTCGACAGATGCAGGACCCTAAGCGAACTAGGACTCTATGCGATGACGTGACTAAATGGACAACTAAACTAGCAATGACACAATAGATCAAGTAACGTGGGCTCGAAACCTAAGAATCCCAAGAGACAAACTATGCCAAGAACAAGCAAGACAAGCTCGCAATCGTCCCCAAGCGAGGGAAGTGCATCGATCCGCACGGTTGAGGAACCGGCAGAGTCTAGGGTAGGCAATTTACACTCGTGCTAGGATTGAGTCACAGGATGGTCACACTCTCTCACCGCGGCAGTGATACATATATGAAATAGGCTAGGAACCTAAATAGCACACAAACAGTGGCTCAAGAGTATATACGTGATAAGTAAGCTAAACTAAGAAGGGAGCGGTCGCATACCTCTATGCTCAGGGCATGGGGAAGACTCTCAGCCAAATCACATGATCTCTAGTACAAAGAGCTAAATAAGTATAGATCCAAACATGGCCCACTCCTCTCTGGGAGGTAAAAGGCTACACAACGGATCTGGGGAGGTGTGAAATGGGTTGACGGGCCGCAATTTGATGATGTACAGCTACCACGAAATGCTGTGAATCAGTACGGTCTGGACTGCGCCACCGGTCGGTTTGGGTCTAGCAGCGAGGAAGGAGCATCACGAAATTCCAGGCTAGAGCAAAGGGGCCTGGCGGCATGCTGCAGTGGATGATGATCCTCTTGGAAGAAGATGGAAGCCGATGGAACCACCTTGTACCCCCGATGTAGCCACGAATCGATGGGCAGACTATAGGCTGGCCTACATAGATGTAGGCAACCAGCGGGTGGGGAGGCCTGGAACGTGGCCTTCTGGTCATCCTCTGATCACGAAATTTGGCGTGGATGTGGGCAGGAAAGTCCTTGCAATGCTCATGGAAGATGGGTCACTGCAGATGACCGTGGGAGCCAAGGTGACTCAGAAAGTGATCACCTATGTAGTCTATCCTGTCTGCAGGCAGCAAGATAGACAAAGGAAGATTAACATGGCAACGGGGCTTTCGGGTGGAGTTTAGGGCTGGGATTTCACTGGGAGATAGGGGAAGGATGTGGGAGGACGGTGGGTTGGTGACGGTGTAGCACATAGTTGAGGTTTTGAGCATGGGGAGCAGTGGACGGTGAGACTTTGTTCTGTAGATCTATGCAGATAGACTAGGTAATAGAGATGGATGGTTGGATTATTGGGGCAAACGGTCTTACAATGACGTGAAATAGCTATGTAGGATGGGTTAGGGTGTGGAGAAGGTGTGTACCAATTTTTAGGTCAATCAGACAAGGTTTGGGGGGCGATATGGGGTCTGTGGTCGGACCCTGTCTCAGCAGATCTGCACAGGTGTAGTCTACACATGGTAAATAGGCTATGAAGAGAAGTGCGGCTACAAAAGGATTTTGAACGTTAAAATTGAAATGGAAGAAGGGTGAACGTGGGGAAAACCATAGATAAAATTTGATGGAGAACAGAGATGGGGAAAGGGGTGAACCAACCAGGTTATCTCGTCTCTATCCAGTAGGCAAGCACACAGGGTGCACACAGGATAGCAGGGTACCAAACGGCCTCGATGCTATAGGACAACCATGTGGGAGGTTCTCCTAGCTTTGCGAGACTTCGTGAGAGATGCCTTGATGCAGTAGGAGCAGCAGAAATCCCCGGGGAGGAGCCTTGGGCATCACACCCAAGAAGAGGGAGATGGCAGAGGGAAGGTGGGCATCACACCCACAAGGAAGAGAGGGAGAGGGAGGGCCACTGCCTATTCTTGGATGCTCAAAGAAATTCTTCTATTCATTAATTTCCCAATAATACAAGAGAGTATATATATGGGGAGGAGGAAACCCTAATTATGTTAGGTCTATGAGACTTGGTGCAATGGTGTACACACGGATTCAGATAATTGATTATCTTGTTGATTGGTCGTGTATGACTATTTTGTGTGATCATACTAGTTCAATAAATCTATCTAAAAATCCAATCAACACTTACATACCTAACATATAGAAGCACGACACCACTTTCTAAGGGATCATACAAGAAAAGAAAACCTCGTGCATGCATAAATTTGTTCATACTAATCACCAACTCGTTACTATTTTCACTAAGACTTTAAGTGTAGATAGATCATCTATGATCTATAGGAAATTAGGTTTGTGTAAAATGCATGTCTTGAGCATGTTTGCATCTGCATTGTTGACCTACACATTCACCTTATGCATGTGTAATGGGATTTCTTATTTCATATTTAAGTGTCTCATGCATGAGAGGTGTTTAGTTAGTAATAATCTTATTTTGAGGAGGTGTATAGTGTACAAGATCTTCAAACCCCATCCCAATTGACCTTCCTAAAGATAGATTGAAGTAGTATGTTCATTGGATCTTTCGGTCAACTACTTTGGTAGATTGCTTTTTTAGGAAGCATAGTTTTTGAAACCTTGTGCAGGTGGTCGACCGTGGGGTCAAGGTGGTGGACCATTTCTAGTGACCATTCCTTTTCTCTTTCCTTTCGCCTTTTCCCCCAAACCCTAGCGTCACCTCCCTCACCCTTGCTCTTCCTCCTTCCTCTTCAACTCGAGACCTCCCTTTCCCTCTTTAGATCTTTCCATTTTCAACCTTCCCAAAACCCTTAAACCCTCTATTCTTTCTCCCTAGGGCTTCTTCCTTGAACCCCTCTTCTTTCACACTCCAAACATTCTCTCTCAATCACGGTAGCCACCCTCTTGCCCTCTCCTTCCTTCGCATCATGCCCCTCTCCTTCTACCACACCCTTTCTCTCTTCCTCCTCTTCCTCTTTCTCTCCCTCATTCAACTTTAGTCACCACGATGCTGCAGAAGAATCACATGTGGTCTAGGACACGATTCAGCTCTACAGGAGCAAGCTTCAGCAATGCTTTACCTCAAGAAAGATCTCTGAAGCTTGCTCCATGCCCTCATACATGAGGAGCAAGCTCCAACCATTCCCCACCTCCAAAGCCCACTCCCTCGTTACCTCTGTAATTCACATCTTGCCAAATCATCCCTCTACGGATGATATATTTTATGAACCATGACCTCATGTTTCCATTACTACAAGAGTTGGTTGGACCACACTGGTGGATTATATTCATGAGTGTGAATTAGATATATTACCCTTTCCTGCTTGAAGAATTTTGTAGTCACATGTTTTTAGAAGAGAAGGAAATTTCCACATTAGTAAAGGGAGCACAAATAGAAGTGACGGAAAGGACTCTTTCAAGGGCATTATATATTAGAGCTGTAGGTGCTCTCCATAGCTCACACATGTCCATGATAGATGCTATTATATTATGACATAAGATGAGTGAAAGTTTAGAGCTATGGAACACACCCAAGTGGGGGGGTGAATTGGGTGTTAACAACTTTTTTTCTTTAAAGCATGCCACACAACAGCCAATCGTAGAGAAGGGAGATAGAAGAAAAAAAGCCCATCACACAAGTAGGCATGACTATTTTATAGAGATTCGGTGTAGTAGAGTGCTGACCTACGTCCTCTCCCCAAGGTCACTTGGGTATTCACTACTAGAAGTACTAGCAAGACACACACACGCCAGACAAAAAGGTGCTAGCACACCTTTCAACCACACACACGTGCACAAGCACAAACCGCACCCTTAGAGTAGAGGCACAAGAAGATGCCCACACTTTTTTCACATAATAAAAAACATAAAACACAGATTTAGAACAAGTAGAGAAAGCAAATATGATGAAGAATTGTTGATGTAGTTCCTCCCAAGTTACTTTTCACGTTCTTACTCACAGGAGGGCGTCACGGATTGAAAGACTTCAAAGCAGAGCACTCAGGCCGCAACAGCCCCCTTGCATAGGTTTTTCTCCTCCTCGACATTTGATTTCACCGAAAGAGGCTTATATATGGTTAGGGCACCTTAGGGGTTTATTGGGGAGGTTTAGGAAGAGTCCTAGCCAAGGAATGGCCAAGATCTAGTGAGAGAAACCAGCTAGGATCACAAAAGTCATGAACAGATTTGTCGAGATCAGAGTCAGCTACACCTGCGCAGTATCGACACCATTCCAGAACCTTTTTGCAAGTGTTCTGTTTGGACTTTCTGCGCAGAAGTGTCGACACATCCAGAGAACCTCTTCTGTCTAAGAACACCAACTTTGCATAGTTATAACTCTTTCCATACTCATCCAAAAAATGCAATCTTGGGCTCATTGCGAAGAGCTTAGTTACCACAACCAATTTTCATCAACTGTCATCTTGAAAGATCACAAGACAATAATTAAAGAAATCATTGAAAAATGACTCTCAGACATGTTTACACACAGCGGGCGCTATGAAGTTGACACCATCTCCGCCTTCTTCCCGACAGAAGATAACTTGCTGGGGGTAACTTTTGATGAATACCTGGCGGAGGCTAAACATATTGGACCTGCTCAATCAAGAGACTCAAAATTAGAAGCCATAGTTGCTTGCAGGTGCTGGAAGCGGGTCTACCCTAAAGAAACGGCTCTCCAAGCCAAATTTGACATGGCTAGCAGTAGTGAAGCTGAAGATATTGAGGAAGCCAGGCTATCCTTATCCTTTTTCTATTGCTCTCCCCGGGCAGAAATATCACCACCTCTTATACCGATCAATGAAGCTTCTACTGAAATTGATCGTGAAGTGCCCGTTGCTGTAAAAGAACGGGCCATCTCTACCAAAGGCAGGGTGATTCAAGGAGGCGACGGGACAGAGTTCTCTTCATATGCCATAAAATTGCAATATTGTTCCTCCAGCTCAGTAAGAAGTGACTGCCAATCCTTTGAGGTTGCCAATAAATCAACGGGGGTCGAAGCTGCTAGCTAATATGGTAAAATCATAGCCGCAGAGGACCTACTAACAAAACAATTCATATAGCCTCAACCAACTGAACTAAAAGCTTCTAACGAGGACCGGGGGAAATAAGAGGGAGAGATCGAGGTGCTCAAGCTCAAAGATGACATTCTGGACTTCATTGATCTCCAGCCAATGCCCCCGAAAATAGAAGATAGAGGCCAAGGTATAGTCGATGAGCTGATAGAAGTCAACTTGGGAACTGAAGATGATCTTAGGCCGACTTTCCTTAGTGCTCAACTGTTATCTGAAGAACAGAAGTTGCATATCTAGCTGCTACAAGAATACTAGGATTGCTTCGCCTGGATTTACAAGGAGAAGTCAGGACTTAGCCCTGCAGTTTCACAGCATTAGCTGGCTATAAACCCTGAGGCCGAGCCGGTAAAGCAGCCATCACGGCGCATGTGGCCAGAGCTCATCACTCAGATATGCAAGGAAGTGGACAAACTCATTGATGTGGGTTTTGTCGAAGAAAACTATTATACCACATGGCTAGCTAACATTGTGCCCGTAAAGAAGAAAAATGGGCAGATCCGGATATGTGTAGACTTTCGAGATCTGTATAAGGCATGCCCCAAGGATGACTTTCCGATACCAATCACAGAAGTCATGGTCGATGCCACAACCAGCCACGAAGCTCTATCATTTCTGGATGGGTCATCTGGCTATAATCAGATATGGATCGCGGAGCATGACCGGGTCCACACAGACTTCCGAACCCCCAAAGGCATTTATCACTACAAAAGGTTACCGTTCGGATTGAAGAACGTCGAGGTAACTTACCAGCTTGCGATGACCAGAATATTTCATGAGCTGCTCTACCACAAGGTCAAGTGCTACATAGATGACCTGGTTGTCAAGACCAAGAAGAAAGAAGACCATCTGCAGGACCTCCGGGTCATATTTCAGAGGCTCCGACAGTATGAACTTAAGATGAACCCCATGAAGTGCGCGTTCGGAGTGTCGAGCGGTAAATTCTTGCCCTTTATTGTCAGATATCGGGGAATTGAAATAGACTCCACAAAGATCAGGGAAATTTAGGAGTTACCTCCACCAAGGAACCTCTCCGAGCTAAGATCTCTACAAGGCCGTCTAGCTTATATCCGGCGGTTCATATCAAACTTGTCAGGGCGGTGTCACCCCTTTCACAAGTTGATGATGAAGGATGTTCTCTTTTATTGGGTTGAAAAATGCCAAACAGCTTTTGACAAGTTGAAAGATTATTTGAAGACCCCTCCAGTGCTAGTGGCACAGGTGAAAGGACGACCACTGATTCTATATATAGCAGCCACACAGTACTCCCTGGGGGCAATGTTGGCCCAGAATAATGAAGAAGGGAAGGAACAAGCCCTCTACTACCTCAGTCAAAGACTGGTTAGAACCGAGGAGAAATACATTTTCATTGAGAAAGTCTGCTTGGCGCTGGTCTTCACAGTCAAAAAGCTCCGGCACTACATGTTGTCGCATGAAATAAAGCTGATATCCAAGGCAGATTCGCTGAAATACATCTTATCACAACCGACTCTCAAAGGTCGCTTAGGTAAATGGGCGGTGATTCTCATGGAGTTCAATATCTCCTATGTGTCGCAGAGAGTTGTCAAAGGCCAGGCTATCGCAGACTTCTTTGCTGCGCACCCAATGCTTGAAGACTGTCCACTAGAGACAGAACTCCCTGAAGATGAGACCCTGGAAGCTGACCAAGTGCAGCCCGCCTTATGGCAGTTGTATTTTGATGGTGCATCCAGAATTAACACCCCAGTAACTGGAGCAGCCAGAGTCAGAGTCGGGGCAGGCATAGTCCTGAAATCTCCTGAGGGAGAGGTCATAAATGTTGGCCCAGAGTAGATGGCAGATGATCAAGACTGAAGGATAAATTTCACACAAGGTACACAAGGAGGAACACTTGAAAGTGTAAAGTTTTATTCTCCTACGTTATGTTTTTACAAAAACTTCAAGACCAATTTATATTGCCTTGGATTACAAAAATAGATAGGGTATAAAATAAGTAAATTAGAGAATGGGTGGAAGGGAATAACTCTTCCTTCACTACCACACACATACCCATCTGTAGAGGTGGAAAAATGATTTCTCGAGCCTCGTACCACACTTTTAAAATTTTTTAATTGGTGAAGAATGACTAGCCACCTGTGGAAGCCTACAAACACTAGAAAGAAGACATCAGAAGGAGCCCTGAGCATTACCCTATGGGACAACCCTCTGATGTTTAACTAAGGACCGTGTTGGGTGAGGATTAGCATGAGATGTAGATCGAGGGGGAGAGCATAAGGGCAGAATGATCAAGCCTAGAGCTGGAGTGGGGTTCTTGGAGGTGCTCGCCATGTCCAACGATTTCTCGAAAAGTGCTCATAGGGCTTGAGACATGCTCAGAAGCTTACTTCTCCTGATATCTCTCCCTCCCCAGTGGCTCTGAGTGTTTCTCCGTGTGTGGTTGTCTGTCTTCATATGTGTGTCTGTGTGTATGCCTATGTCTGTGTGTCCTTGTCATCTGATTGGAGGTCAATTTATATCGGTTGTCCTAGCAGTGTAATCCCCATCCCTTAACAGGGAAAGGTGTGAGTCGTAGGATAACACCTCCCAATGATCATAGGGAGTTTCCCATTATGCGCTCGTTTATCAGGGCCGTGCGGCCTTCAAGGGAGTCTTATGAAGCTCTAGGCACGTGCTCGCTCATACTGGAATAGAGGCTGGCGATGGCGGGAGTAACGTTCGGGAGTCACGTTAGGTTGCCAGAGAGTCATCTGACCCTTGAGATGCCCAGGTCAATCCCCCTTGTGGGCTGACGAATCTTTCCTTCATCTTTATTGGGTTGCCTAGTGCGTACTGCTAACTATCGGATAGCCTGCTTTGCACCGGGCTGGTCTTGGGCTGACGTAGGCCTGGCGCTAATGGGCCGCAAGTGGGCCGAATGGATTTTACCCTCCTCACTAGCTCCCCACTCTTAGATGCCTAGCACTTTCAGGGTCTTAGAGGAAGTCTCAGTGGGTCCGCCAGGAGGAAGTTTCTAGGAGGATCTCCTCGTATCATCTGGGTAGGTGGGCCCCGCCACCTACCCAACTTCTTGACGCGCAAGGCAACTCATGTCGAGATGTCAGGCAATGTCACTGTCATCATGGTGCAGTAATTTTTCGTTTGGGAAAGTGGGCACAAATGGCTACCTGGGTTCTGCGGTTGACCTTGCAAGTGATAACTGCCTCCTCCCCTCGTGTCACCTTCAAGTGATCATTCCACCCTCAGATGCTTATAAGCACTGACGTAAGGACATTTGGGGAAGCTTCACCTATCTCTCTTGTTCTAGACATCAGTGTCTAGCACTTTGTCATCGTCTGTCCTTCACCTCGTGAGGATTCTTCTATTTCTCTTTGCTTCTGCAGTCCATGGAACCTCATAGAATGATCCATCATGTTAACCCTGAGTCTTTTGCTGAGGAAGAGACCAACCATGCCGGCGTCCTGAGCACTTTAGGCATGTAGGCGCCTAGATGAGGGCAGCGGCAAAAGGGTGCCGCTGTGCAGTGATGTTATAGGGGGAGGGTCATGCACCTCCTGCTATTCGCATTACTGCTGCCGCTGCTGCAGGACCTACAGTGCACCGAATAGGAGTATAAGAACGAAGTGATCGCCAAAGACTATTACCTGAGCCTCATAGGATGATAATGATTACACAGGATGCCTTTAGAAAGGGAGTTTGTGGGGACTTGACTTCTCTAATCTCGGCTGGCCAAGGCTGAAGAGCCCCGTAACATCCCAAGATGTAAAAAATCTTACAAAATAATGATGAAGCCCACCAACATAAAGACACGGATGCCAATTAGTTCTAAGGAGCACAGCATGAATTCTAAAGATAAAAAAGGGATAGACAACTGGGGGCGTGATTACCTGGGGGGTGTGTGGGAAGGGGGGATGGTCGAGACTTTCGATCGCCTGCCTTCCCATTTCTTCAAAGATGAAAACCTCTTATCCTATGATCTAAGGATTGACTAAATGTTTTGAATGCAAGTGATCAGGGGGCGTAGTAGCTAAAATGAGAAACATGAAGAAATGCTGGAAGCAAACCATGGGGGCCAGGTAGATGATGCCTGCAAGAAGCCGAAGTAGGGGAGCTCGACCTCTACAGCCAACTCCACCTAGGGTCACCGAGCTCCTGGGAATGTTCCTCCTCCTTCCTCGAAAGCACAGGTCCTCCGAACTTCTTCTTTGGATCTCCTTTTTCAAAAATCCCTGAAAAGAAGAAAAATCCCCGTGCAAGATTTACTAGAGGACGTCAACTCCCTACAACCCACAGGCCAACGGCCTGGCTGAATCTTTTAACAAGACTCTCTGCACTCTTGTGGACACTAAAAAATTCTCACATCGTGTTTGCGTGCAGGGGAATAAAGAAGAGGAGAAAAAAAGAAGTGAAAATGAAGAGAAGAAGAGAAGGAAAGGAAGCCCCTGAAGTACCCTCCTCCACCGGCACGCCCCTGGAACCTCTTAGCGGCACACCCCGCGGCTGTTCCCCCCCCGAGCGCCCTCCAGCGGCACGCTCCCTTTGAAGCCCTCAGCGGCACACTCCTTCAAGCCCTCTCAGTGGCACACCTGGAATGGCCTTTAGCGGCACACCCGTGCCCCCCTCTAATGGCACACTTGTGCCTCCCCTCAAGCCCCTCCATCCAGCACACCCTTAACTAGCTCTAACTGGTACACTTTCAACGCCCTCCAGCGGTGCACTTTCAACGCCCCCTTTGCCATCCTTCAGCGGCATGCCCAGGCCAGCCTCCCCAGTAGCACACCCTGCAAGCGCTTCCCAGCGGCACACCTGGCGTGTCTTCAATGGTACACATCGCTGAGAGCTCCAACGACACAGTTGGCCAGCCCCTCAGCGGCACAGTCTTCCAGTCCTCCAACGGTGCGCTGTTCCGGCCTCTCAGCGATATGCTTGGGCATTTTCTTCACTGGCACCTCCGGTAAATCAGATCTCACGCCATCTCCCGACGGATCCTTAGCACACAACAGGTGTGTTGAGGTGTTGAGTGGAGGTGAGGGCACGCGAGCTATCCCTCCTGCCACCAAGGACGAGGGAGTCAACTCCCATTCAATGCTCGTCGAAGCCCTTCGCACCATCGATGATCCCGCCGCGGGGGTATAAGACCCCTCTTCACCGTGAACGCGCAAAAAGAAGAAGAAGAAGAAGAACACACAGAGAAGAGAGAACAGACAGAGGGAGACACCCAGGAAAGAAGAGAGGAAGAAGAAGAGAGAAAGGGAGGAGAGCCCACTGCTCCCCCCTGCTGCTGCTCCGCCACCACCGGCCGTGCGAAGAGAAGAAGAGAAGAAGAAGAAGAGAAGGAGAGAAGGAGTTGGGTGTCCCCCTGCTGCTCCGACCACTACCCCTTTGCGAAGAGAGAAGGAGAAGAGAGGAGAGAGAGAGCCTACTGTAATATAGGAGAGGGGGAAGAGCAGGGAGCCGTCGCCCCTGCTCGACCTTAACTCCTCCCATTTCCCCTTCTTCATCTCTCCCTTTCTCCCCCCTACTGTTGTATCTTCTCCCCCTTGTGTCTGGATGTATATGGCCGTCTGTGGCCCTTCCTTTTCATGAATAAAACTCCCTTTTCTTCGAGTTTCTCATCGTCTCCGTTTGGGTTTTGTGTGTGTCTACTTGCTTCTCCTCCCTTTTCCCGGCGATCTCTGCTCTCCCCGCCAAGACCCCAGGACCTGTCTCCCCCTTTGGCTCCATCCCATTTAGTTAGCCCTCAACCCAGCTTCCCCGCCCCTGATGCGGGATGGACACGTGGGGGACTCGACTCCAAGTTGAATGCGAACCTTTCACTCTAGATAAACTCACTATTCGTCCCTAACGAGGGAAGCGTTGGATCGTGCGCGGTTGAGAAACCGACAAGATCTAGGGTGGTCAACTCACTTTCGTGCCCAGATCGGGTCACGGGACGGTCTCGCTCTCTCTCACAGTGGTGAATAAATATTTGGGCGAGCTAATTTCCTATCACATGCAGCGGCATATAAAAAATATACAAGTAAAGCAAAGCCTACGAGGAGGGTGGCGAGTTTACCTCCATGCTCCGGGCGTGGGGATGACGGCCCCGGCCAAGTACTGTAACTCCCGGTAAATAATTAATTACAATAATTACAGCAGTGATATTATTGCCCACTCCACGTAGGGAGGTAAAGGGCTACAAGTGGGCTCGGGAGGACCGATCTTGGGTTGACGGGCTGCAAGCCGGAAGGACTATTGGGCTAAAAACGGGCTGCTGGTCTGACTCGGTACTGTTCCGACTCGGTACTATTCGGACTCAGCTCAGCAACTCAGCTCAGCCCGCAGGACAGCAAGTGAACTCTGCTACTGGGATGGTGGCTTTCGATCATCTTCTGACCGCGGTGATTGGCTGGGACGCTGTTGAGGGGTTGTCGATCGACCTCTGGGAGTGGCGGTCATCGACTGTGAGCCAGTGTATTTTCTGAGGAATTAATTCCCAGACTACTCCTGTTGACTTGACTAGGATCAGATCTGTGCGCTTCCACGATAAAAATTTCTGTGATCAGATCCGGAGGCGGATCGAGGTGAGACCATTACCATTGGAAAGCTGCCTCGAAGGGCTACAACATATAATTATTTCAGATCCATCCAACAAGCGGATTGGAAATGAAAATGATCATTTAAGTGAGTGAGTGCGGTAATTTTTGAAATTGAGGCACGGCATTTTTAACGACACTTGTCGGAGCGATCAATATGCCCCTTTCCCGAGCATCTCGACCACTCGGTACGGGCCTTCCCAATTAGGGGCCAGCTTTCCCACTGCCTCCAATGGTCGAGAGGCTTCGACTTTTCTTAGGACGAAGTCTCCTGTGTGAATATGTCTGTCTCAGACTTGGGTGTTGTAATATCGAGTGAAGCGTCACTGATATTCAGTGGCTCGGATGCTTACGATCTCTCGAATCTCGCTTGCCAAATCAAGGTTCTCTAGTAGTGTCTGCTCATTTGTCTCGGGTGAAAAGTTGATGACTCGGAGAGATAGGCTGTCGACTTCCAAAGGGATCACGGTGTCCGTGCCATACACCAACTGGAAAGGAGTCTCACCGGTGGTGACTCTCGGAGTAGTTCAATGTGACTATAGTACGCTCGGTAATTTCTCGAGCCAACTACCCTTAGCTTTACCGAGCCTGGCCTTAATGCCTTTTAATATAGTTTTGTTGGCATTTTTGACCAGTTTGTTAGCCTAGGGGTGGGCTACCGAAGTGAAGTGATTGCGAATGTGTAGGTCAGCACATCTGTCTCTAAAGTAGTGAGAATCAAATTGTCGACCATTATCACTCACAATCACTCGGGGGATACCGAAATGACAAATGATCGACTTCCAAACGAAGCTCCATACGACGGACTTGGTAATCCTGGCGGTGGCTTCGGCTTCAATCCACTTGGTGAAATAATTGATGGCAACGACGACAAACTTCTTCTGGGCCTGGGCCGTAGGAAGTGGTCTCAGGATGTCGATCCCCCATCGAGCGAAGGGGTAGGGCTCGATAAGGGTGATGAGCTCTGAGGTAGGCTGATGGACCAGATGATCAAAACACTGGCATCGGTCACACCTTTGGATGTAGGTCAAGCAGTCGCGCTAGAGAGTGGGCCACCAGTAGCCTTGCCGTAGTAAGATTTTGGTGAGTGATCTCCCTCCTTGATGTGCGCCGCAGACACCTTCGTGGACCTCTTGAATTGCTTGACGGGCTTCATCGGTATTAAGGCACTTGAGGAGGGGACTGGAGAAAGATCTTTAGTACAACGCTTCATCTAAGATGACAAAGCGTCGAGCTTGATACTTCAGCCTCCGAGCCTCTCGAGGGTCGGGGGGCTCCTGAGAATCACGGAGCCAGGATATGTATGGGGTCCGCCAGTCGCTTGGTGATGCCTGATCAATAGCCATGAGCTCTGCTTGTATACTCGATCGCTCTTGCTCTTCGAGGAAAACTGATCGAGTACCTTCTGGGCCAACAGAGGAGGCCAATCGAGAGAGGGCGTCTGCCCGGGAGTTCTCCTCCCGAGTTATTTAAATGACCTAAAAACCCTCGAACAATGGGCCTATCTCTTTTACCAATTGAAGGTACTTGATCATCGGTGTTTCTCGAGCTTCATAATCACCGTTGACCTAGCTAGCGACTAGCTGAGAGTCAGTATGAATCCTGACTCGTTCGGCCCCCAATCGTCATGCCATCCTGGCTCCCGAGATGAGAGCCTCATACTCGGAGACGCTGTTGGATGTCGAAAAGTTGAACTTCAAGGTGTACTATAATTCTACTCCTTCTGGGGATCTGAGAAGGATACCGGCACCGCTGCTGGCCGAGTTGGAGGAGCTGTCAACGAAAAGGTCCCAGGTGGGCCCGGGTGCCAGCTGAATGGCTTCCTCAGTCGGGACAGTGCTCTCTGCGATGAAATCTGCGAGTGCTTATCCCTTGATGGCCGAGTGGGGGCGGTATGACATGTCGTAAGCTCTGAGCATTATGGCCCACTTGATGAGGCAACCCGAAGCTTTAGGGTGAGCGAGGATCCTCTTTAGGGGCTCATTGGTCAATACGACAATGGAGTGCCCTTGGAAGTAGGGCCGGAGGGGCTTGGCTGAGGTCATCAACGCTAGCACGACTTTCTCAGTTGTGGGGTACCATCTTTCGGCCTCATTGAGAACCTTGTTGGTGTAGTTTACTAGTCTCTACACTCCTGCGTCATCTCGAACTAGAATCGAGCTTATTGTGGAAGGGGTCGATGAGAGGTAAAGGTGCAGTGTCTCGCCAAGGATCGATTTTGACAATACCGGGGGCGAGGCTAGAAACTCCTTTAGCTCCGCAAAAGCCTTCTGGCATTCCTCGTCCTAAGCGAACGTAGCGGATGCCAGTTTGGGCCCACTCAACAATTTGAATAAAGGTGGGCATTATTCGGTTGCTCGAGAGAGGAAATGGCTGAGGCAGTAATTCGTCCAGTCAAGCACTGGTCATCCTTGACACAAACAGGCGGCCACATGTTCAGGATGGCCTGAACTTTGTCGGGTTGGCCTCGATCCCACGCTGAGTTACTAGGAAGCCCAAGTGATGGGGGCATCACTTACCCCTCCACATTTTGCAAAGCTCAAATGGATCGACGGCTTGCGCCATTGTGTTCTCTACATTTTTATGAGTCAATACATGTAATTTTCATATTTTACTTGAGTCATAAACCATGTAATTTTCCTTCTATTTGAGTCTAGTACCTAAGTATAAGGGTCATTTTCCTAAGTCTTGAGTCATAGGGTTAATTAAGTAGGCTAATGGGCCCAATTCATTGGGCTAGGCCCATGGGCGCCCCCCTTCCCTTGGTGTCTTGTTATTAGTCCAAAAGTCAAGGACTTATGTTAAATTGTGAGAATCCTATAAATAGGATCCCACTCCCACCATTTGAAGCTAATGAATTAATGAGAATTTTAGAGAATTACTTGTGTTTTCTTTTGGTGAGAAACCACTAGATAGGGTGAGAAGCCATCCTACCCCCCTCTCTCTCTCTCCCTTGGGCGCACCTGCCCCTTCACCTCCATCCTTGCCACATCATCTCCCCTCCACCCACTCCTCTTCTGCCACATCACCGACCCCTTCATATCCCAAGGCCCATTGAACCCTCTCTTCAATTCCCTCCCCCTTCCAAGGTGACCATTGGAACTCCCCAAGTAACTCTTCCCTTCCCCCATGCACCCTTTCATCTTCCCAAGGCAATTTTGAATATTCCCTCCTCCCTCTCCCCATCCCAGCACCCCTTGGTCCCCTCTCCTAGCCTGCCCACCCTCCTCTGGTCGCAGCTCCCTCCCTTCCCCATCCAAGGGTTGACCAGTCTATCTCCCTCCACTCCTTGGCCAGGCTGCGCACCCAGCCAACCCAGCCCCATTACCACCTACTCCAGCCCCCCCAGCTCTGCCCTCCTCACCTTCCAACCTCCTCCATCAACCCCCCAGCATCCCTCTCCATCTCCCACAACCATTAGCACCCACCCCTTGCTATATTCCGTCCCCTCTTGCTCCTTTTCACAGCCAGCCAATTGCAACCCCAGCATCTGGTCACAGGCAGCAGAGAAGCACCCAGTTTCAGAGGTTGTCACATCTTCATCGCGCATCTTCTGGTGGTGTACCTAGTATTTCTAGAAAGGTCGTTGAAGCGGCTTTGCAGGCGAGGTGATCTCGCATCCATCCGGCGTCCGTGCTGCTCGGTAGAGCCTTTCTTCCTCGACTGCACAGAGCTATTCCAGCAGGGAACCTGAACCCGAGTGCAGATGTGACCAAGGCCGCCCCGGTGTGACTTTGGACGTTATTCTTCAGCTGAAGTCTTCTCCTCCACGCCCCCTGTTATCTCCAAGAAATAAAGCGCCATTCAGACCCCGGAGCACAAAGTTACGAATTTTTCCCATGGAGTGCTCAAGTCAGTCTCCCCTGAGCCAGATCCGACCCCCCTCACCTTTCTGGGTCTCGAGATCTACTCCGACCTCCCCTGGCAGTCCCATTTGTCTCTGATCGAAGAGGAGCCATTCATGGTCGTAACAATTCTGGTCCCGTCCTCATCGGACCTCGGGAGCGTTCGTGGCGGCCATGTCTTCCAGTAGCAACAATTCTGGGACAGTCAGAACCATGGCAGATTGGTCCTGGTCCCAACCCTGTCCCGGCCGCCGTCGACATCAAAAAATTCCCCAATAATTTGGGAGTCCTCCTGGGCCAACTCAGGATGGTTCAGAGCTGGTCCCGTCAGCATCTGAAGTCAGTGGAACCCGTGGCGGCGCCGTTATCACCTGTCTGTCTGACTGTTCCAGAGGTTGACAGAACCAGTGAAGTTTGGCAATTTGGGTCTCTCTTAAGTTTTCCCACCCCGCCTGGCTGGCTTAAAGCCCCTCCCTGTGGGAGGTAGAGTTTGTATGTAATTGTCAATCCCCCACCCCTAGTCCAACCCTCCTGCGTGAGGTGTAGTGTATGTAATTATTCATCTCAGGGTGAAGCTTCATCGACGCAGCGTTCGGGAAAACCCACACTTCCCTGCTCGCCTCGTCTCCGGTCGGGATTGGCATCTTCACGCCAATCAGGTGAGCTACTGACCCCCTCTCATTTCTGGTTTATCTAGCTTAATTTGTATTGCCTTTTATCTCCATCGGATGGCGAGTGAGCGTCCTATCCAAAATCGAGCAAATTGAGTGTTCACCGTGGAGTGAGTTGTGAGAGAGACCACCCTACAACCCACGCCCTTGGCGTGCTGGCCACCCGCGAGGTTGGGCATCCCAGACCCTTAGGGGTTCAGCCTAAAGCTAGCCAAATCCCCCAGAGCGTCATGGTCCCCCCCCTAGACCCTCTCCATCATCGTCGAGTTGCCCATGGGTACATGTGTGCGTTACACGGGTGAGTCCGCTAGAGTGGGTTCGTCGTTCAAAGTTGATTGCTTGCAAGTATAGGTCCAAGGTGCAGTGGCCTAGTGGCTGCCACCCCTAAGGTGGTGTCATTTCACATCAGATTGGTATCAGAGCAAGTTTTAGACTTGTCTCTATGAGTCTAGTCCATGGGCACGCTTGTATTAGAGTCACCTTCGGATCACCCTATGCATTATCTACCCCCCAATGTCATTGAGTCTACGGACCAAAAGGCCCCGCTTCCCATCATATTCCAAGCATACCTACCTAATGGGATCCCCACGAAAATTGACTTCATTGACATGGTAGAAGATAATTGGGTATCCCCTAATACCGTAGCCACCCTTTCTAGGACCAGACAAATTGTGCACAACGGAGACCAAGTCTTTGTTGAATTTCATAAATGGTTCAGGAAGAATAAATATTTTGATGGTGCTTGGTGTCAAGTAGGTACTTTGGAGGAACCTTGCAAGAAAAGTCATCCCTTACATTCTGAAAATGTAGGGAGATGACCTCTCAGCTGACTTGTCTGTCTTGCTCCACCTCTTCTACTTTAAACTGATTCTAGAGATCATAATGCCTCTGGATCTCCCCTCAGCCAGGGAGGTTACCCTCTTAGCTAGTCTGGCTCCACCAATCTCCCTCATGATAGACTCTCCATTCCCTTCACCTTTGGATTCTTGCAAATATAGAATATCAATCTTGCATCTCCTGACTAGCTCCTTCAGGGCCTTCCTCTTCTGCCCCCACATATCCTCCTAACATTCCACGAGACGATCCTTATATGGGCAATAGGACGTCCCTCTCCTTCCCTTCTCCATCACTCTCCCTGTCCCCCCTCTTCTAAGATTTTCCTCCCTTGGCATCCCTCGCCATGCTGATGTGCCATCTCTTCTAGACTTGGGTGAATACTCCCTTCAAGTCCCTATACAACCCTGGAAAGGAGATATCCACATTGTCCGCTAGTTCCTTCACATGTGCCACTGTTAACCTCTCCACCACCCTTCTTGCTCCTTTACCTCCTCCCTTCCCAGACTGCCCTTATTAGATAGGTCTTCTTAGGCTTCTCTCCTTCCTGGACCCTACCCCCTTCCTGTGTCTTCGGAATGACTTCCTCACTTTAGAAGTCATCTCCTCTCCGTCATCCTGAACTTCATAGCCTTTGTCATCCCCTTCTGGGCCATTTCGGCTCCTTGTACGAAGGCACCTGAAGTCAGTGAGGGGAGATATATTACTAGCTGTCTCTTCATCTGCGAGCACCAATGTCGGGGAGTAGGCTGCCCCGACCCCTCCTCATAAGTGCCCTGGCCGAGACGGCCAGACATGTTCTGCCTCTTATCGCGCGATGCCTGACCCGTCTAACCACTTGTCGTTAGCATTTGGACGAGAGAACCGACTGCATCTGCTGGCTGTAGGCACTGGTGGTTAGCTCTTGGAATGGTCACAATTGGCGGAGGTCTCTCCCCTTTTTGTTGAGGCTGCTGTAGGGGTTGAGGAGCCACTTCTCGGCCGGTACGATTGCCGCCGTATGTTGCTCGCTGGAGTGGGCCACTGCCTCCAGGGAAGAGCTCCCCTGGGCCGTCTTTGGAATCAAGTGGCATGGATTACTCATAGCATGTCCATGTGAAATTGTTATCCCATAAGACATGGATTCAGGTAAGTTGTGGGCACTCGTGTCTTGACTGCAGGCTACCTAGTTCCCATAGCTGTGGGCCGGAGCCCTTCTTTCATCATCTTCACTTGAGTCTGTTGGCTTGCTCATAGTGCTCGGCCCAATGGAGGCAGCCTATACAATTGGCCTATATCCCGGCCCAGCACGAGATGTGCCCCGATTAGAATTCGAATCGGGCGCTGGTAGGTGGTCTTCCTCCTCTAGGCTGGAACTGGGTTACCCTAGCTCTTGTTGTTGCCTCCGCCGCTGTTCATGCAAACACCGGTTGGATGGACACCCTGCCAACAAAGTCTGCCTCTTCGATGGCGAAGGTGATGACCGGAGGTACTGCTAGGGGAGAGGGGGCAGAAATCAGAGCTCCAACAGTGTTCACCCTCCATTTCGAAACCAATCGTATGGTGCCGGTTTCCACCCTTCCAAAGGTTCTGGCTAGGAACCCCACTCTAGCATCGTCACAGAGGCAGATTGGAACCCCAACAAATTTCACCCAGAGAGTTGTCCTCCCCAGACTTGGATAGGTTTCTCTCTCCAGGGTCCAAATTTGGACTCGGAGGATGGAGCCTCCTATCGCCAGGAACCCTGCGCTTGCCACCGCCTTCGCCCCTTCTGCGTAGGAGCTGATGGCTAGAAGGCTATCATTGTGCACTTTTCTGACATCCCATGGACTGCCCAAACCCCACCGCTCGTTCAACAGCTCCCTCACCACCTTTGCAGCCATTTCGCCTTGAAGGGGGGAGACCCGTAGACACTGTCCGAGCCACTCCGATTGACCTAGCAGGCTTTCCAGAGAGAGGTATCCAATGTCAAGAACCTCCCTCCTTCCCAACTGGGTTTGCAAATCCGGCATCCTACGCTTCATGGCATCCACGTAGGAGACATTCCTCACTCCCCCTCCCACCTCTGGCCTTTGTCTTCCTTCCGGTTCCCTGCAAAACCACTGCAGGTGTCCTCTTTGCTGACAGTAAAAGCAGACTAGACCCAAAGGGCTCCTGAGATCCACCAGCACCCTCGATCGCCTATTCCACCTCTTCCTGCCACCCCTACGTCTTCCCTGGACAAGGACATGCCGAGAAGGTCCGGCGAGGGCCACTGCCTCTCAAGGGGTGCGGTTTGCCCTAGACTCCCACTCCATTCTTAGAGCTTCTCTTTCTAGAAACAGCCAGAGACAGAATCATTCTGGTATTTTTTTTTCTAGTGCAGTTAATACAATGCATCAAAATACATGCTGTTGCCTATCATCAAAACAACTGTTGCCAATCATCAAAACCAATCAGCACAAGACTACTACTTGTCAGACCAGAGGAGTCCCAACAATGGACGCGTCCACTGTGTGGGACGCGTCCATAGTGGCATAACTGCCACCGGCGAAAGCCCTTCCCCACCCCCATTTCGCATCAAACATTCAAAATAATGTGAAAGTTTCAGGCACCTACCGGATCATCCCCCTCGTCTCCCGCACCGTCGGGTCCCTCGGGGCCTTTAATGGCCAAGGGAAGCTCCTCCTCTTCCACGGCGGCCTCCACGCACTCACCAGTCCTTCTCGGCTAACGAGCAGCACGTTTTCGCTTCTCTCCTCCACTGCTAGGGCCTCCACGCTCCATGGGAATCAAGAAAGGGATGGTTTGGGGTCAAAACTGGGAAGTATACGGGATAAGGATTGTTGGTTAGAATGAGGAAGGAGAAAGGCCACCCGCGGTGATTTTTCTCAGAATTCAAATTTTTGACTTGTCAAGGTGAGAAGACGCGTCACCTTGACGCGTCCGCCTGCCTTGACCCTTCATAGAAAAACAATTGTTAAAATTGTGAAGAAATAAATAAAAAAATAATAAAAAAGAAAAAACTTGGAAGCATCGAAGATGTAAGATGCCTTCATTTGAAGCGTCCTCCTTCGAAGACGCCGCAATAAAAATAATAATAAAACCAAAAAAGAGAACAAAAAAAGAAGAAAAGATAAAAATGCACATTAAATTCTCCATTTTATTCATCAAAACAAGATGAGTTACATCAGGGGTTTAAGCACTTCAGGCCTTAAATTCCCCAGTTTGGTTATATAGGCTTTCCACAGCTCGCGTTCTTCTTCCACATCTGTCGTCACCTTCTGTGGAACACCTGCCTTCCATGATACCTTGATAGCCTTCACATCCTTTGTGTCACCCCCTGTGTTCAGCTCCCTCTTCTTCAAAGGAGGAATGTCAGATAACATTGGGAATAAATGGCGAGGAAGGCTGATCTGAGTGTAACACTGGTGTGCGTTGTAAAGAACAAACTCAGTCACGCCAACCAGCTGGAGCTCCGCGTCAAGGGAAGATCTCGTGAGGAGTTCATATGGGAGTAAGCATGGCGGCGCGCAAGTGAACAGGTGTTGCATCATGGTGCTAAAGTGATCCCGCCAGTCTTCGTGTTTCTTCAGCCAGGGAACACGATTTATCACACTACCACCAAAGCCTAACACATTGCCCATATGATGAAGGGAGCTTTGTTGGAAAAGCTTCGAGGTAGTTCCCATTCCCTCGCGATGGTCGAACTTGAGATGCAAATCGATCCAGCAATTCAGAAGGAGTATGCAACCGAAAGGAGGCTTACCCATGCTGGAAGCTGTAAGGCCGCTATAAAGATAAGCAAGAACGGCGAGTCTTGTTCTTTTGCCATTCCAAATCCCACAGATGGCACTCAGTTGATCCTCCTCTACGATGTTGTCAGTGTAAGGGAATAAGAGAGCACCCGCTAAGTAGATTGCAAACCCCTTCATGACTTTCTCCAAGTGATCATCATCTGTTAATCCTTTCAGGGCATTCATGACCCATTCTGTAAGTTTTTACAAATTGACTCCTTTTTGAGTCTGGACACTTTTAATAGCTCCAGATGGCATGAAGCTCCCAAGCACCTCCTCGGAACTCACCTTTTTCAACATGGGCATGATTTTTATCTTGCCATCCTTCTTGAATTTCTTCAAGCCGAGTAGAAACTCTACCTCCTCGAGAAGCACCGTTGCTTCGAAGGTAGGAAAAATGAAGGTGTTAGTTTGAGGATGTCAAATCTCTACCAGTGCACCCATAGCCGCCCAATCCATGTGAACCTTGTCATAATGCTTAGCATGAATCACGGGCCCTTGAAGGTGCCACTTTGTGATGATAGCTCTCATGCCAATGGAAATGTTGGAAGTGAGTCTCGTAAGCCATGGCATCTTAGAAAATTTCCTCGGGCTCGGGAAAAGAGGGTACGACTGGAACAAGAAAAGAAAGGAGTGAGAAGGGGTAAGGGTAAAATCCTGCAAACATATTGCCAACTCACCATCCGTGAGTGAATTCTCTCGCTCAAATGCCCTTCGAGGTCAGTGAGCCATTTGCACTCACTACTAGGCTTGCTTCTCTTCGCGGGACGGAAAGACTCCCCTTCCATCTCGAAGCCCCAAGATCTCCCTTCCTCCTCTTAAGCTTCACTCTGAATGCTCTCCCCTAAGCTAAATGGGGAGTATTTATAAGCTGAGAAGGAATCCAAGAATCAGTTGATGTCACCATCACTTTGTTAAAGTATTTTTGTCTTGTTATGATTATTAGCCTTGTATGATTGCCTTAAATATTGGTCTTGTATGATTGCCTTGATTATTGCTATCAAAAAGACACATACACACGAGATTTGTCATCATTAAAACATAGCAACCAAAATCAACTAGGAGATCCAACACGCTGCTTTGCACACTGGAGCAAGGGGGGGCAAGAATGAAAAGATGCTCAGCTACAATCAAGCTCTAGGGTGCCACTGGGCACAACAAGACTCTATTCCCCGCTTGGGGGCAGCCTACAAAAGAGAAGAGGGTGGAGTCCAATGGTCGGATTTCCTTGCTACTATCTTCCTACACAACTTCTCATGAAGCAAACATGCTACCAAATGAAAAGACATGCTTTGAACAACTCATCTTCAGCTATCCACCCCAGCTTGGGAGCATTAAAAGGGAGAATGAACTCTTCGACTACCCACCCTAGCTTGGGGCCATCTAAGACTCAAAGAAGAGAGAACGAAATTATTTAGGGCACACCAACGTCCCACCGTCAACCGGACAACCCGCTATAGATGCTAACTGTTCGACAAGCTCGACTGCTAAAGATTTCAAGCTCCGCACTTAGAGGACCCATTCACTGCATTTCATTCAATGTTAGAACATGATTCCTCCTTCTCTGGGAAGCTACTCCATATGATTTAGCACTATGGGATCGGGGTAAGCCCTGCAGTCACTTTTCAATTGAAACCACTATAGGCAATGCAAGGCACACAGCTATAGGAGATTAAAGCCACTGGTGCCATTTGTGGAGTTGAAAAGACCCCGCAACCACAACAACTGAGGCAGGCTTGTCAAGAAACCAGCATATGGTGCAAGCCCTGGAAGCCTATCTTTGCAAGAGCTACAACATTCCGGATACCCCTGCAGAAGACAACAATACAAAAGGTGGCCGACGACTCGGTGCACGGCTACTGCCACTTGCCATCTGTCCCCTAGGGTGATGCCGACTTAGAGCAGCCATGCAACAACCTCCCCGCTATCAAAGGATCCCTGTCGATCCAGTCTAAACACTTGAGCTAACGCACGTCCCGGGCTGTAAAGCTTGTATCAATAGCCCACTCCCGTCCTTAGCCTGGATCTGCTAGCCAGGCCACCCAATAAACATTCATCAGCTTTGCCAACTCCTTATCCTGTGAAATGCTTCCCATTAGTCCCACCGGGATTGACCCTCTACCCCTGGTGTGGAACCCACATTCATAACCAATACATCCTCCCCATCCGTCGGCATTCCACCGCAATAGCTACATAAATACGCTAAGAGATACCAAACTTATCTCACTGGGCTCATAAAACTTGTCCCTTGGCCTGTGGCACTCCGCCCTTGCCGAGCTCTAGATGTTGCCCATCAGTTCCATTCGACCGGGACATAAAACCTTTCCCTTGGCCTGAGGCACTCCGCCCTCACCGAGCTCTTAGACTTTGCCCATCAAGTCCCACTAAGCTGAGTCCATAAGTTTTTTTCCTCGGTGCAAGGCACTCCATCTGCGTCGAGCCCTTAATCATTGCCACCAGGCTAGGGCCATAAACCTTTTTCGTCTGGCTCAAGACACCCCATCTTGGCTGAGCTCTCAGATGTTAATCCCTAGCCCCACCGACGCTATAAAAAAATAGTCAAATCCATCAATAGTCTCGTCAGACAACACAGCCCGCACTATGGACTAGTCTAGACTAGGAGTACTTTTGGAGGGTACCTTTCTTAGCCCTCGTTAGTCGGCTAGGTTTTACCCTTGGCCTAGACCCCACGTCTTCACTGAGTTGCTTGATTTTGGCGTTCTGTCGAGTCAATGCCCATTTATATATCCTACCCGTGTTTAGACCTCCCGTCTAAGCAAGGTTCCCTAGCACTGACTTATCATCGAGTTGGCATCCATATTTTGCCTTGACCTAGACATCACTTCTCTGCCAGGTTGATTGACCTCGATGTACCATCAGGTCAACATCTACATTACATCTCCTTCCCTTCGCTGAGACCTTCTGTCGGAGCAAGGTTGGCTGACCTTGATCTATTATCAGGTCAACGTCCACATTACATCTTCTACACCTCTATATTCTGCCCTTGTTTTAGACCTCCGGTCTGAGCAAGTTTGTTGATTCTGACATCTCGTCAGGTCGACGTCTATATTCTACCCCTTGTCTGAGACATGCTGTCCGAGCAATGTTTGTTGATTTCGACATCTCATCGGGTCAACGTCTATATTTTGCCCCATGTCCTAGATACGCCGTCTGATTAAGGTTTGTTCATTTCAACATCTCATCGGGTCGACATCTATATTCTGTCCTGGCCCCAGACACGCCATCCAAGCAAGGTTTGTCAGTCCCGATATATCGTTAGGGCGACGTCTACATTCTGCCCTTGTCCCAGATCTACCGTCTGAGCAAGGTTTGTCAGCTCTGACATATTGTCAGGTTGGCATCTAGATTCTACCTTTGACACAGACCTCCCGTCTGGGTCAGGTTCTAACAGAAATAAATTACATTTTATAACAATTAACTAGCAACTACAGAGTCTAGTCCACAAACATAGTTAAAGAAAGAAAACGTACACTGCCCCGTGGCACACCCCGGCAACCTGGCGAGTTGGCAACTAACGAACCTCCAACAGGGATGCTCCGCTCTGAGTAGTACATCGCACCTGAAAAGTAGGGGGCGAGCCTCATCTCATAGGCTCAATAGGGGTCCCACGGAACCCCGCTACAATGAAAGCAGTAACCGAACTGCAGCAACAGAAATAACAACAGTAAAGGAAAGCAGTAAGATCAACAACAGCAGGAGCAACAGAGCAAGAACGTCGGCACAACACGACAGCGGTGACTAGCAACAGAAGACCATCAACTAGGGGAAACACACACACACATGCTCTCTACACTACCCCGACCCTATGGTCAGACAGTCCCTCCTAGCCGACGGAACTGCAGACAAGGCCACATGGCCACACGCTGAACCAACGCCCTCGAGAGAATCTCTCGATTCCGAGCTAAGACTAGCGAAAGAACCACGCCCAACACAGAACGAAACAGACTGAGTCGCCGACACAGTGAACCACACCTAGGAAAACCTACACTGAAATCTCTCAGGTGACAGTAGTACTAACCCCACTGACAACAAGACCGGATGCGTCCTCCGATGACTTATACCGCAGTCTCACGTGTCTCCCTACATGCCCCAGGCGGAAACTGAGACACCAACACAGTACCACAAGGCAAGGACTAGCCGGGGTCGTGCTCATCAGCACACATCCACTTCTCCCGACCACGTGTACACACACAGACCATCTGCTCTAGGTCGGTCCTCTAGCCAGTTTTCCCCCCAGTTGGACTCGGGCTGCAAAGGCAAGGGGCACTCAGGTAATCGGCCTAAAAACTACTACATGGGGCAAGCCTCCACCACTCCTAGGTGGCTTGGCATGCAAACATGCCCAAGTCAGCTACGTCAAGTGGGTAGAGTCACCAAGAACTCGCCGCAACTACGGAAACCACCGGAGTACCACCAGTCCACACCAAGCAGCCACGAGGCGGCTCACTAGCACGAGAACCAAAGATCACTAACCAGACAATGAAACCATGACTGCCAGTCCACATAACACTAACCAAAGCATAGGACGGAACCACAAGAACCACAATCCACAACTCCTACCAAGACACCTAGCTGCGATCACAGCCCTCACACGGGAACACCTTCCACAGTCACGGGACTCTCCCAGGAACAGTCGACACGCGCAGCCCAGCACAAGGACTGTCCACACTCCACAGCAGACAAGGGTGGCCCACACCACTAATCTAGAACCCACAGAGCACACAAAACCATGTAGACACGCATTCCGTAAGGCCACCCCTCACACCGACAACCCAGAACACCAAAACCACTGAACGACATGCACCCGGGCTGAAGGGGATAGAAGGCCAAGGTCTTGACCGCCCAGGGTGCTGGGCGGCTAGACCATTGGCCGCCCAACAGGTTGGGCGGCCAGTTCCTGGCCGCCCACCCCTGGGCCTCCCCTGGCCTGGGCGGCCACTCCCCTAGCCGCCCAGAGCACCAGGTCTCGGCGGCTACTCCCCTAGCCGCCCAGAGCACCAGTCTGGGCTGCCATCCTGAAGGCCACCCAGAAGGGCTAGGCAGCCAGTGCCATGGCCTCCCACACTGGGCTGAAAGGGTGCCTGGGCGGCCACCCTTCTGGCCACCTAGATAGTGGGCTTCAGAAAACCACACGTGAGTAAAACGGCCAACCCACTAGCCGTCTGAAGACCTGGGTGGCCAAGCCCCTGGCTGCCAGCCCTAGACGCGACGGCCACCTCTGTGGCCGTCCCCTGCAGTTTCTACAGAAAAATTACAACAGAGCTCGCCGGGAGCTCGATCCAAAGCCCCGTTTGTCGCCGAACGAAGGGGAAACATGGGGAATCATCCCTGGACCATTCTACCATCGGAAAACCACAAGCAATCCAACAATCAAGGCCTCAAATGGCCAAAACCCATTGCTCATACCCCATCCGGCATGCTCAAACCCCAAACACAAAATACTCCCATTCTCACCTCACCGGGCATGGAATCGGAGGGAAAACATGGGAAGAGAGCAGGGATCCGTCCCCCTACCTTAAACGACGCTTTAGGCTCACCCAAACCTGGATTAGATGAACGCCCTGCGGTCGGCTCCTCACGAATGCCACCACCACCGCCTCCGGTCCAGCTCGCCACGCCTCCAGGTTTGTCCTCGCTGCACGCCGCCACCGTCGCATTGCCACGCGCCCCTCGCCATCTCCATCGCCAGCTGGAGTGAGAGGGAGACAGGAGAGGGTGAGGAAGAAGAGAGACAGGGGAGGGGAAAAATGAGGGAACGGAGGGGAAGAAAGGGGGTTTAGGGTTTATATACCCCGTTCGTCATTTTTTATCTTTCGAGGTCGTGGAACATAACGGACCAATCCTGGTCCATTACATGAGTATAACGCCCTTGTCTAGGTGCGTTACGCTCGGGTTGTTTTCAAGGCCTACTGCAGTGTTAGACCCTCGACGATCGTGTTACCTCGAAGATCGTGTCAGTCGGTTCGCTGTAACGGATCTCTCCCTATGCGTTATGGTTAGGTAACACACCTATGTTTGCATTTGACTGACGTTTGACTAGCTATGGTGGTTGGTGTAACGCACCTACCCCCATACGCCATGTGGCTGTGGCGGACTCAGCCAGGTCCGTTATATGTCTCTTGTCTGTGTTAGTGTTTTGGGTCTGTTGGCTTTAACGCCCCTGTCATGGTGCGTTAAACTTGTGTAACATGCCTATGGAGGTTCGTTACACGCCCTTTATCTGAGTTTTGGTCCGTTGGCCAGAACGCCCCTGTCCTGATGCGTTATGCTGATGTGGCGTGCCTATTTTGGTGCGTTACATGGTCTGTATTGGATTTCAGGTCTGGTGGCCCTGACGCCCCTACCCTGGTGCGTCAGAGCAGTGTAACGCCCCTATAGAGGCACGTTACAGTCCTATTGTTGGCCGTGATGGCCTTTGGTCTGTTTTATGTCTATTCGTGTGTTGGTCTGTCTTAGGTTTGTGTTTTAGGGCGGCGTTCATGTGTCGGTGATTTCTGGATCGGTCGGTTCAGGTGATTGGGTGTGGTATTTTCCTTGACTGCGATAGTACCCTAATGACTTGATCTAGAACTGCCAGTGTCTTTGTCTCTGGATTCGTAGCGGCTGTTCCTTGACTGCCAAGTTCACCTAGCTGTTGAGTGATAGTTCGCTTTGCCCAGAGCGTAGTCATTGTCCACCGCTCTAATTTCTGCTTGTCTTGGCTTGATCTCGTTATTTGCCCGTGACCCGTGAGTGTCTGTTGACATCCTATGAGGGCAGTGACCATGATGGGACAGCCAGGAGTGCTTGTGCATGCTGTGTGTGTCTTTGTGTGTTTGTGTCGTGTTGGGTTTCGGTCAACCCGGTGAGACTAGGGGTTGACATGCGACCTTGTGTGCGTCTCAACGGCTTTGTCCAATTCGAGACCGTGTTTCTGGATGTCTCGAGGTATAGTTTTACCTCGTTTTACATGTCCAGATGTGCTAAGGGTTCTTGGTGTCCCCTCGGGTCTCCGTGAGTCGTTTCCTGTGGAACGTTGTTTCCTCTGGCTTAGGAGTAGACCGATTGGTGGCTTATTCTAGTGTCTGTGATGATCTTACCTCTGAGTGATCTGACTCAAGGATCGTTACGTGAGTAGGTCTAGTTGCCTTGTCCTGAGTTATCGGTAGTGGTTGTGCTACCATTGGTGCTTCGAGGTACGTGCAGTAGTGCTCTCTTGCCTGTCTGTACTTTCGCACTCGTATTTTGAGTCTCTGTGTCTTGTGAGCCTCCACTAGTCGTAGCCTTACGACACGCTTCGACGTGACAGCTCTTATAGCGGGGCACTTTCCCAGTTTACGACTCTAAGGCTAGTTCTGTTGGCCCCTCGTCAATCATAGCATCCTTCGGAGGAGGAATACTAGCTAGAGGCCTGGCTTAGACGATAGCTAGTGTGTGCACACGTGGTCAAGGGCTTTGGACTTGCGTCATCAGACGTGACCCTGACGAGTCGCTCGTGTTATGGTACTATTCTGGTTCTAGCAGTGTCTTAATCTCGGCCTAGTCCTTGCGATAGGTGACGTGGACAAGATGCTAGTAGGTGCAGCATAAGACGTCAGTGGACGTAGCTAGCTGTTCTTCTGGTGGTGAGGCACTCTAGTCACATGGCACGTGACTCTTCGTGATTCTCTTCCTGTTTCTTATGCATCGTGACCTCCCGGGTTAGCCCTCTCGTGGCTATACTCGAGGTCAGTGTCTGTCGCATGCACGATGTTCTAGTCGTGTCATCTGGGTCTGATTCTATCTAGGTTTTCCTAGGCTTTGTCAATTGTTCTTGCAGGTCTTTGTTTGGAGCCTAGCGTCGTGTCGACAGTTCGATAAGCTTCTGACTTTTCCCAGTTCAGAGTTCACCCTTTTGTCTGCTTGGAGTAGTTTCGGGGGCCGAGGTTAGTTCGGTAGTCGTGCTTGTCTGGTATGACTTCTTCCCTTTCCTTTTAGCTCCCCTAGCTCTTAGCTTGCTCCCTACTCCTACACCCCTTTCCTTTACAGCTTTGTAGTTTAGTTTTCCTGTGTTACTACACCTATTGTTTACCTACTGTTTTAGCGTGTTACTGCATGTTTTTCAGTGGGGATCCGCGTGACCCCTACTGAGCCAATGACACGAGGCTTACCCCTGCTTTTCAAGTGGGTTGTTGTTCATTCTGCTTCCGTGGTTCCTAGTGTGCGAGTTCGTTGAAGTCCATTCCCACGCTATCCCACTTCCATGCTGGAATGTCTCAGGGATGTAGTTTACCTGCAGGCCAACCATATCATGCATGCTTTGTATTTATCTCTAATGATTTTCTCAAACTATTATTTCCTTTTTTTATGAAGTCAAATGGGGAGAATAGTTTGATATAAGTCTAACGTTGTTTTATGACTTATACTGTTGCCATCATCAAAAAGGGGGAGATTGTTGTACCTGCTCCTGTGGTTTTGATGATGTCAAACACTATGACTCATATGTTGCATGACGTCATATGTGTTGATGTTGCATTAACATGGTTTGATGATGCTTAGCATTGATGCATTACTGCTAATGTTGCACTTGACTATGATACATTTGAGTATGATGATTTCATTGTATATAATGTCATACATTTGCTTCAATGATGATCTCACTATCTATAGAAGATGTGGGTCAGAATCCTGCAACAATAGGCTTTGAGGAAATGTCAAAAGCATAAGTCAAATTCATGAAAAGACAGTTAACGAGAAAAGTCCATGGTCAGCAAGGTCAATGCACAGTTAACAAGTTCATCACAAAGCCAAGGTCGATGCTTGTATGATAGGGGTAGCAACTTAAGGTCGATGCACATGCTCACTGGTGCATGTTAAAGTCTACCTGAGTTACTATACAAGTCGATGCACATTTCGGCATGAAGAACCAAGGTCAATGCTACCTTAGTAAGTTAAGAAGTAAGGTCAACGCTATTATGGGATCTCATGGAATAAGGTAAATGCAGACACTGTTCAAGACGATGCACCTTTGGCCATTCAACTTAGTAAGGTCGATGCAGACACTATTCAAGACGATGCACCTTTGGCCATTCAACTTAGTAAGGTCGATGCAGACACTGTTTAAGTCGATGCACATTTGTATTACAAGGTTTGAGCTCTCAGTAAGGTCGATGCATATCTCCTTTAGTTAAGGATTAAGGTCGACGCACATTGACGCAATTGCACTAGAAGGTTTGAGCACATGAAGAGCTCATGTCAGTGCATACTAGAACTCGTGGCATCAAGTCAGTGCACATGCTCACTATTACATATCAAGGTTGATGCTACCTTAGTCTTCTCAAAAGACATGTCGAAGCTAGTTTCTAAGGTCAGTGCACCTTTGGCATTTGGGAAACAAGGTCGGTGCACCTTTACCCATTCAGCAAACAAGCCGGTGTAGCTTCTAAAGGAAGGTCGATGCAGCAGTATTCATCTCTGTTGGCAAGGTCAGTGCTCTCTAAGCAATTTAGAGCAAAGGTCGATACAGTAACTTCATATCTACTAGTAAGGTCGATGCTAGCTGCCTGAGCGTGAAGCATAAAGTCTATGCACATCATGTAGGCACAGCAACATAAGGTCGGTGCATATTTCAATGCACAAGGTCAAAGCATTAGAAGCCCTGCACTACCAGGTCGGAGCACATATGGTGGCAAAGCTTATTCAGGTCGATGCATATATGATGATCTATCATTATGTCTTCATAGTCACCATGCAAGGTCTGTGTAGCTAAGATTGACCAACAGTCGAATAGTTGGTGGGCAGAAGCGTGAGAACTTATGGCAATCACGTGAGCTTGAACTAGAGAAGAGGCACGTGTTTCTAAGTCAACCGATCAAGTGGCACGTGATCCAAGAAGACTTGGGATGCTATTTCAGAAACCTTTCTCTTCCCTGTCACGTGGGCCAATAGAAGAAAAGGAATAAAAAATCCCTTATCCAAAGAGCTTTTTCGGAGCCCCTGTCTTGGGTATAAATAGGAGGCGACTTCCTCTGAAGAGATAAGTCAAAAATGAGAAGAAGGAAAAAGGAGTGAGAGCCAAGAGAGAAAGCCAGAGTGTGAGAAAGAGAAAAGAGAGCCAGTGAGTAAGCAGATCAGAAGAAAAGAGAGAAACATAGAAGTGAAGGAAAGAGGGTCGAGAGAAGAAGAAGAGGGCTCAAGTTCAAAGTAGCCAATCCCAATTGAGGATCTGTGTCTGTCTGTTCTAGGATCAAATCCTGAACAGTTTATTGCTCCAACGAGAGCTACTATTTTCATTTCGGCAGTTGCATTTTGTTTTCTTCTTTGTTGTTTCCATTTTCCATTTCACTTTTCTGATTTCCTGGTTCAGGGATCGGGGTTCCTTCTGAGCGATCAGAAGAAGGGAGACTTGGGTCTTCGATTGTGACTGATTGGGTGTCACTCACAGGTTCCCTCTGTGAACTCAGAGGAAGAGAGGACTTGTCCTATGGTTCGTGAGCAATGGAGTGTTATTCACGGTTTTCCTCCTGAGGATTCAGGAGAAGGGAGATTCATCGTCGGTTTCCCTTCGGTTTGGAGGAAGGGAGGATTGGTCCTCCAGTTCTAGCTCTGTGGTGTAGTAGAGCCAGGGTGCTGGTCTTGCACACACACACACACACACACACACACACACACACAAAATAAGAGAATTAGGTGGTTTTTTTTCGCCGGTTCCTTTGTATTGCTTGACTCGGTTCATTTGCCCGGTTCATTTGTAATGTTTGGCTTTTAGGTCCGTTTTGGTTCAATAACAATTGCTTCTCCCTATTGGAGCGGCCTATTCTTCACCGAGCCCTTCTACAGCCTCCGCCTTCTGCCGTCGTGCCTCCGTCACCCCTTCCGCCCACTTGAAGGTCAATAACCATTGCTTTCCCTACCAAAGTGCCCTCTTCTTCACCGCCTCCAAAAAGACCCCGTCTACCGCCTGCGCCTTCTGCTGCAGTCCCTCCGTCACCGGCACAATTGATCTTTTCGCTGGTTCAATTGGTGTTTTGTTGTCCAACCCACTTACCCTTCTCAACCGATTCCCGTTCTCCCTAGCCGGTTCCGCCGAGCAGTTTTCCTCCCACCCACACACGCTCTCCTCTCTTAGACTCCTTCGGCCGGCCTCCTTCACTCCGGAGCCTCGCCCTCCTCCCCTCTGGTCGCCCTCCTCCACTCTGGCGCCCTCACCTTCCTCTCCTCCGGCCACTCTCCTCCCTTCTCGGCGCTCCCCTTCGGCCGCCCTTTCCACACGGCGCTCTCACCTACCTCCCCTCCGGCGCGTCCTCATCCTTCTCCCTTCCAGTGCCCTTGTTCTCCTCCCCCGATGGGTTTTAGGGTTTTCTCGGTGTGGTCTATTTGTTGTGCTCGAGTTTTATGGGGTGGATGGCTCAGGGGCTGTGAGCTTTGGGACTATGGTTTGTTTCTGAAGTATTCGGATGTTTGATGATGTTGTTCTGATCAGGGTTGGGTACTTGATGAATAGGTGTTAACGTTATCATTATTTTTTCCCTTCTCCCATGCTCAGTTTCAGTTTGTTATTGTTGTTTTTATTCTGTAGAAGGATGAATTTTGATTTGTGATAGTGTAGTGAATGCACTTTTGTTCTTGCATGTTGGGTTTCTTCTAGCCTAAGTGTGCACTTGTGCTCTTGTTTTCGTGGTTGCTTTGGTGTCTGAGTGCGGTCTTTGGTGAACTTTTGCCTCCCTCAATGAGACGATTTTGATTTCTATGGAAATAATAGTCAGGACGAGAGCAGAGATGGTCAAGGTACGCCATTTAGTGCTGTTAGCTGAAATCTTCTTTTAGAAATCCTATGTGTTTTACCTTTGGGGGAGATTTCATCGGCCAATCTTTTTGACTATGTTGACAACGTGGTCTCTTTTGCCTTTGGGAGAGTTCTTTTTGAATCTTGGGTTTCAAATGAACTGCCGGTGTGACTTCTGTGTTTTGGGTTTTTGGTTAATTCCATTTCAGATCTGGGAGCCATGTTGGAACATGGGAATGGCGTCGTATCTGAGAGGTCAGACATGACCCTATCAAGGGAGGAGAAGGCATATCCTTGAGACTGAATCAGGCTTAGTCCTTCCACCAGGCGAAATGCAGATAGTAATGAGGAGGACGAAGAAGACTATGAGACTTGAATTTCAGAGGAGCAAAACCGTTCTATGCTTGGAGAGCACGTCCAAAAGTACAAGAGGTTAAGATTTAAAGCATCGTCTTCTGGTGCTGCTTCCACCCAGGTGGCAATGCCAGTTCCAAAACATAATCATAGCTCAAAAGCCCAAAAATATGGGAATGAACCTTTGGTTCCTTCTAAGGAGGAGACTCTAATACATGAGATGGAAAAGTCACCTGAATATTTTGGAGCAGATTATGCATCAGAATACCATGAAGGAAGTAAGTTTGCTTCCTCTGTAGATTCTCCTTATCTAGACATTGGGGAATGCATTACATATTGAATACCTCCAACTTATGATAGGCTTGAAACTTCTCTGAGATTGCCAAGCCTTTCAGATATTTGGATGGACGAGTATTACTTAAAGGGTACATTAGATCTGCATTCAGTTGCTGTAATGATGGCTGCTGATAGAAGGTTTGGGTCTTTGAACTGAGGGATGAGCGAGCTTCAACCTCAGTTTGAGTCACTCCAAGCGAGGTTGAAGGCTTTATCTGTCTCTAACTCTGTCCAAAAACTTAGTCTCCAAGTATCTGATATTGGACTGGATGTGTCTGGCATTCTAGATGGAGCTGCTGGTCAGATGTGACAATTGATTATGTCTAAAACTGGTGCTTTGCAGGTTTACTATGTGAAAGTCATGGAGAAATGTGAATCCTATGAGGTCACTGTCGTGTTTGTTTGTTTGTATTTTTTTCCCATTTCATTACGTGATTATTTTGGTTACACATGAAAGATATTAGCTTGATCTTGATTTAAATGTCATTAATAGATTATTGAATGCAGTCTTCCTACGAAGCAAATAGTGAAGAAGGATCCTTCAGTCCTTGAGAGAGAAGAGATGGAGAATGATATGACTCTCATAAAAAAAAGAAAATACATCACATGACTCAAAGTAGATAACTAGACCGTGCTAGATGCGTCCGAGGTGAGGAGACGCGCCATGAGTGTGGCCAAGGGAGGCGATGTCCCCATCAGTAGTGATCACCCACCAGAGGCAGAGAAGAAGAAGTATAAACACCCGACAAGGTCAGGGAAGAAGAAGGAAAATCACCCGACAATGTCGAGGAAGAACAATTAGAATCACCCGACAAGGTCGGGGAAGAAAAACGATAAGCACCCGACAGGGTCGGGGAAGGAGAATGGTGGTCACCTGACAGGGTCGGCGAAAGAGAATGAGAAGTAGACCCAGAGATACCAAGGGAGGAGAGGAGAAGATGATAGAAATAGGATTGGAAGAGGGCAAGTACGCCACCTAAGGGTGGGAGCTAAGCAAGAGAAGTGAGGAATGACATGAAGAAGAAGAAGGAACAGTGGATCCTCGAGTGCACAATCGATGGCCCTTAAACATACACCGCCGCCTCTTCTTGACTGACACTTCTTGAACATGGAACAGCCTGGCGCAGACTCGGACCTTCGGCCTTCTTGATCTGTAATACCTTTTCACATAACGGGCCCCCACCTGGCAGATGGCATGGCCCAACTGTGAACATGTAACTTCATCGAGACTGTTGCCCCTAGGCACCCAGTGCTAACCATAGGCGGACATTCTTGAACAGATAACTCCTTAAATGAATGAATATCAAAAAATCACGGAGTTTTGTCACTTGGCACTAATAGCATGAGATTTGGCATCTCCACTCGGAAATCAGGCACGAAGCATAGCTCCCTTGATAGAAGAGACGGATGAAGCTGAGGGAGATCAATGCGTGGCGTTGACATGGCCGGTTTGCTAATAAACTGAGGGAGGTTGCATAGAATGTGCAGAATGTCCTTGAAAAGTGCAGAAAATATGACCAATTGCCCATTGAACATAGAATTCATCATTTCCTTGGCAACCGTACGAGTTATCACAATTTGGGTAGAGAACCCTTCTTGGCCAGTGAATTAGATAGCAATTGAGTGAGAGGTAATAACAGCATTAATGGTGAACTTCCCGGCAAGCAAAGAGGTTGCCGCCGACCTCACTTTAGCAGAAATTGGCATTAGTGTAAGGGAACTCTTCTTAGCAACCGTCTCCATAGAAAATGTAGGCTCATTATCCCCAAAATAGCCAGGGACCAGGACTCAGACTGGCATGCGGCAAATGACATCTTGAATCTTGAAATGCACAATCGAAACCTGGCTCGGCTCATCATCTCCTTGGGGACCAGACCCGAAAGGCACCAAAGGTAATGAACACCCGCTCCGGGGGTGGAAATAGGTGGAGAAAGGGGTGGAGAAGGCTTGGAAGGCATGGGTGAAGATTTAGAAAACATAAGTGGGGGTAAAGGCAATGCAAGTGGTGGAGGGATAGCAGCGATGATAGGCTCGGGTGGAGGCAAAGGCAAAGGTGGAGGTGTTGGTGTAGGTTTAGCCTGCTCAGGGTCGGGCAACGATGGCAAAGGGGATGGCAAAGGCGGTGGAGATGGTAGAGGTGATGGTGATAGACTAAGCGGAAGGTGAGCTAGAAGGGGAGGGGTTGAATAGATCACCCCCAATTTGATCAAACTTAAACTATTCAAAAACGCCACAGGCAATAGGAGCCAACAATTGAGAACAGGAGGACTATCAGAGAAGTGATTGATCGAGCGATAGGTGTGCAAGCATTCAAGAATAGATCGGAGAGGACAAACCTCACGAGATAGAGGATTTTTAGGTGGTTTGATTGCTACCCGCAATCTACATCCACCCCTTACTCTACGGAGTAAGGCTTCCTTGCTAGATGTAACAAGATCACAGTAGACTCAGTCTGCCAACAAAATGCTGACGAACAGCTTACCCTTGAGGAACGCCCTCCTCGAACTTCTGGCCACCAGAAGTAGAACACCAATTGGAGGAACTGCCTCCCTTCCTTTGCACACCGTATAGGGAAACCCAACAAATTGCTCCCACTAGCTTACAGACCAGAGGGACAATCCTCTCTTCCTCCAACACGATGGAGGGAACCCAGAGATCTTCTCCCTTCCTCTGAATACACCCAGAGGGTAACAAGACTGTATGAAAGGAAAAATTCAAAGATGAAGAAATAGAAAAACAATCAATCAAGCTCTCAAAACAAAATAATGTAGCTTCTATAGAAGCAGAGACCACAACGGATCAATCTCTTCAATCTGGCTCTCTCTTCTCTTTTTGAACTCTCTCTCTCTTTCTCAGATGGAAAGCTTTTCTTGTACAAGGATGAAGGACAATCGGCTATGTACTTTTTCTTCAGTCCTTCTTCACTGTCTGGTACGAGCTCCAGCAGTATATATATGAGGTTGTAGGGAGGATGGAGTGTAGAGACCACGCTTTTTGCCCCTAGGAGTCTTCCAGAATGAATCAGGTCTCTCTACCACGTGTCAGGGACAAGGGCTCTCGGATCATGTGCCCTAGCCCCCTCTCCAGAAATAATCGAATCCCTGTCATATTTAATCATCACCCAATTAATATAAGGTTCATACACAGAGAAGAGAAATATGCACAGAGTTAACATGTTGAAATGTGCACAAAGTGCACGGACTTGTTTACATGCAGAAGATGCAAGGACTTCAAAGAGTGCTCGGACTTGAACTGAGCACGGACTTGTTAGACAAGTGAAGAGTCTACACGGGGTTTGACGTGCACGGACTCTATGAAGGAATGCAAAGAGTTTGTGTCAATGAGAAACTTGCATGGGGTATCATGTCCACTGGGTTTATAAAAACGTGCAAGGACTTTGAAGACTAGAAGAATATGCACGGAGTTTAGACTCCATGGGGTTTGTACAGACGTGCAAGGACTTGAAGACCAGAATAAATGTGCACGGGGTATCATGTACACGGACATGAGCTGTACGGGGTTTCATGTATAATGACGTGCAAGGACTTTTATAGACTAGTGAGAAAGATGCACGAGGTATCATGTGCACGGACATGAACTACTCGGGGTTTCAAGTGCACAGACATGAGATGTGCACTGACTTCTATATGCACAGACTTTGTAATAGTTTGTGTAGACTTCAGTCACAAAAGCTGCATGGACTTAGTTTCAAGGAAATGTGCATGAACTTTGTTTGCTGAAAAATTGCATGGACTTCGTTGCTCAAAAACTGCACGGACTTTGTTAAATCATGCACGGGGTAGAGTGTGTACAGACTTGTAGAAACGTGCACGAACTTGGTTTCAAGAAAATGTGCACGGACTTCATCGCTGAAGAAATGCACGGACTTTGTTGAAAACATGCACGGGGTAGAGTGTGCATGGACTTGTAGAAACTTAAAACATGCATGAACTTTGATAGCCAGACGTGCACGGACTTGGTGAGAAATATACATGGACTTAGATAGAAAAATGTGCACGAACTTGGAGTAAAAGATGCATGGACTTTGATGTGGAAAATCTGCACGGACTTGGAATAAAATATGCATGGACTTTGATGTTGAAAATCTACACGGACTTGGAATAAAAGATGCATGGACTTCGATGTGGAAAATCTACACGGACTTTGCAAATAGAAGATGCATGGACTTTAGCTTAAACTAAATGGAAGTATGCATGAAGGCAAAAATCTGCATGGACTTCAGGTGGCAAAGATGCATAGTGTGCATGGGCTTTGTGTAGTGGAAATAAAAAACATGCATGGGGTTGAACTTGCACTGACTTAATATGCACGGGGTTAACCTATACATGGACACAGCGAATGCATGAATATGCATGGACTTTGCAACAGAAGAAGACTTGTCAATACAAGCAAGTATAAAAGTAATTGCAAAGACCAAGTACACAGTATGCACACTGATGAACACACAATTAGATTTTAATGCAAATCACCCTCAGATTAAGCACATAAAATAAGTGTTATTAAATGGCAGATCAATTAAAGAGTTGACAGTTAGTGTATGACATCATCAAAACAGTAGGAACTGCCGGTAGCTTCTATGGGAACGAACGCTGTGTTTCAGCCTGTACCGGTGAGGGTGCAATCCTTAACCGACATAACATCATTGGAGCTGGGGGCCTTAGGAGAGACTTCCGCTCCGACTGGGGCTTCAGAGTTAAGAGTTGAGATAGATCCGGCTAGGGGCTCTACCTTTGTTCCTACTGCCGTGATGAGTATCGCACTCGAACTCGCAGTCCCCACAGTGCAAGCAACAGGAACATAGTCTTTACCCTCTCTAGTAGTTTATCCGGATGCAGCCCCTGCAGACTCAACAATGAAAGAGGTAGCAGCACAAGAAGAGAGTATTAAGGCAGTCGGTCCACTTCTGACAACTGTGCCAGAAATGGCTCCTGGAGAGGTTGGCTCCCCCTCCCTGGCTATTCAGGATGTAGCTCATTAAGAGATGATGGTGTAGAAGACAGTGGCCCAGAAGGAGATTGTCGAAGAAATCCACTTGTCTCCCTCGGCAGCCCTTCTATCCTCTTCTTCCCGACCAGATGTTGGCATGTGGGCAGATATTGACAGTGAGGTGACCTTTGAAGTAGCTCCAACTACTTCCCTTGGCTTCACCTCGTCAGAGGACTTCATGTGGCAGAACTTAGAGATGATGTGCCAAGTGGTGGAATCCCAGCCGACACTGACTTACTTGCAATTAAGGGAGGTGGCCAATCGCCTAACACTTGGGTTGCAGGCACTGGGCTGCCCCTTGGAGGCATGCACCCAGCGAGTATTGTTGTTGTTGAAATTTGTACATTGTCGGGACTTCCTAGGGCGCATTGTGGCTGATAGATTGGCAGCACTTAAGTTACAGTGAGCAGACTACCGGTCCAGGTTAGGAGAAATGAATTCAACTCTTCAAGAGCACCAAGGTAGGCTGGTGGCTTTATCAGATCGGGCACACTTCGTACGTAGCCGAGTAGATGAGCTGGAGACGGAACTAAGTGCTCTCCAAGCTGAGTTACCACAGGTGGAGATGGCCCAGTCCCAAGCTGCTGAGGAGGTAGCCCTATTGGAGCGAAAAATGGCGTCGCTCCAAGACGAGTCTGTTCAGCTACAAGAGGAGGAGGCCCGCCTTCATGAACTAGGAGCTGCACCATATGTCGGCCCTTTAGATTTTGAGGATATTTTTCGACGTCCATAGATGTCTTATACTTATAATGCACCCCTTTTGAGGGTTTCACCAATTAATCAACAAACTCTTCTCTCCATCCCATGGGGAGGAAGGAACAAACCCTTTTGATTTGGATCTTCCATCCAGGTCGATTAATCAACAAACTCTTCTCTTCGTCCCATTATAGGGAAGGAACAAACCCTTTTGATTTGGACCTTCTGTCCAGGTCAATGATGAACAAACACTTCTCTCCATCCTGTCAGGGCTAAACCATGCCTTTTGACTTGGACCTTGCATTGGGACGCGGTGGAGTGATCCCCTCGTCCTTTCTCTGAAAGAGCGAGCGCTCTCTTGTGCACTCACGCAGGCCCATATTAGGTTGGACCTGACAGACTGCTTGTTAAGGCTCACCCTTCCCTTACCATATGTTGAAGTAACTTGAGAAGAGGAGAGAGGCAGAAAGAAAAGAAACCACAGTTAAAAGTCGATGCAAAAATAAGGACATTCATTCCATTCAAATAGTGGGCTACACGTACTTTATGGAATACCCTTGCATTACAATTTCGAAATAATAAAGGGAGAGAAGGATAAAAGAAAGGAGCCCAGTGCCTAGTCTATCTCCCGAAAGATCTCCTCAAGAGGAAGGATCCCGACACAAGGGAAGTTCACCATTTCATTCAGTCAGTTCTCCTGATCTTGAAGATGCTCCAACTGGGTCTTCACGGAAGTTGCCTCAACCTCAGCTATGGCCAATTGTCCAGCCTCCATGGCCTCAACTGCCTCCACTCTCTCGAGTTCGGACTCAGTCGAGGTGAGCCATTCTTTGAACCGCGCTATTCTGCTTGCCAAGGCCTGGGCGTGTTCGCGACACATATCCATGGCCCTCTGATGTTGGTCCTTGTGGTCTTCCCTGATGTGGCACAGCCCAGCGTGACACGAGATGACCCGATGCCCCTCGGACCTATCCTTGCAAGCACATGGATGAGTAGTGACGGACTCGAACTTGGCGGGTTCACTCGTACAGCGTGCACTCCCGGTCGAAGGTGACTCGGGGATGACGGAGAGGATCTAGTGTGGGACCTTGCTGTTCTTGGGCTGGGCTTTTCCCAGACTGACCCCTTATGGGTTGGGGTTCCCATGTTTCATGGGCGGCCAGCACGCCGTGGGTCTGGGGTAATTGACCATTCTCTTAACTCTCTCTACTGTGGGTCCCACAAGCGAGTAATGAGTGGATCAGGCACTCACTCTCCGTCTGACAAGCAATAAGAAATAACAGGAGGGGCAATCAAACGCTCACCTGATCAGCTTGAAGAAACTGATCCCAATTGGAGACGAGGCGAGCGGGGAACGTGCGGAGCCCCACACGTGCGTCGGAGAAGCTTGGCCGGCCTTATTTTATTACAACCTACAATTCCTCTCACTAGAGGGCTGACTTTGGGAGTAGGGATGGGAAATACAACAACACCACCTCCGCGCAAGGAGGGGCTTTTAGCCGACCAGGCAAAGGGGAAGGGGTAGTGGTGACGGGATCCCGGCCTTCAATCTTCACGACCTCATGCACTGTCTGCATAGTCTGGGACCATCATTTTGTTGGAGGCAGTGCTCTCTGCTCGCACCCCAGACGAAGATGTGGTTGGTACTATTGGAAAGATCATCGCATTGGGAAGATCCAAGAAGTAGAACCTACTTGATTGGTGGTCGGTAGTGTCAGGGGTGGCAGTTCTCGTGTGACTGCACTAGTGCTATTCTATGCTAACCAGAGAGCTCTTGTTCAGGGCTGAGCTCCTAACTGAGACATCGAAATGGGCCGGGACCAGTTTTGTTTGAGTGAGGTATGGCCCTAGATCCACTTCATTGAATTTTCCATGAAACCCGCCCGTATGGAGAAATGGCAGCCTCTGTTCTCTGGCAAGGTCAAACTGGTTGCAGGGGCAGGAGTGCTAGCTTGACTTACTGGTGTTGTAGATCACAGCTCCAGAGTTTGATCGGACTGAGGTTGGCCTTTCTGTGAAGAGGGGTGCCTCTAGGGGGCACCAGAACTGGAAGGACTCCGATCTAATGGGAGGATAGTTGACAACACCCAATCTCGTGAGAGTGCACGGTCACATCCGGCTGCTAGATAGGGGTGCCTTGTCGGGGACTATACTCCCTGCCATGATGTCAGATCGAGCTGAAACGAATGCCAATGTGAAGCGGATGGGCTGAAGATGATATCCACAAAATGTCAGGAGTTGAGGGTGCTAGGAGGAGTGGTGGCTTCTGCAATAGGGAAGATAGTCTATTACTGCTATTGTCTGGATGACAGAGGAAGGTAGGGAGTGAGAAGGGGGGAGAATGGGAGGGGAAAGGGATGGGAGCTTGTTCCCATGTGGGGGAAGGTGGCTTTTGGTCAGGGAAGAGCAGGGAGGATGCAGCTAAGAGAGTGATTTGGGGGGGGAGGATGGGGGAAGCCTAGGAAGGTGGAGGGTGGTCAATGTTGACTGGGCGGCCAAAGGGTTGGCCGCCCAGGTCCTCTAGGCATCTGGGCGGCTAGACTACTGGCCGCCCAGACTTCTTAGAGCCTAGGGTGGACGGCCAGAAGGTTGGTTGCCCAGGCCCTCTGGGAGGCCAAGGGAGTGGCTGCCTAGCCCTTCTATCTCAGGACCCCAGGGAGGCTAGACTGATGGCCGCCCAGGTGTGCTTGTGCCGAGGGTGGGTGACCAGAATGTTGGCCGCCTTGCTCTCTTGGGCGGCTAGGGTTGTGGCTACCCAGTCACTGGGTGATCAGGGCTTTAGCCGCCCAATCCCCTTCAGCTCAGGGGTGATGTGTTCCGATGTTTCATTTCCCAGGGTGTCTGTAAGGGGTGTGGCTTTACGGATTGTGTGTTCGCGTGATTAATCCTGGTGTTTTGCCACTTATGTGTATTTAGAGTGGGCCTTCCCTATGTGACTTGTGCAGTGTGGGTAGTCATTCTTATGTTTGGGCTACCCGTGTCGACTATCCCCGTGAGAGTTCCATGACTGCGGAAGGTATTCCCACGTGAGGGTTGTGATCGTGGCTAGATAACCTTGTACGAAATGTGGGCCAAAATTCTCAGGTTTCTATCAGCCGCCCGTAGATGGCTTGCCCATAGTCGATAGAGTTGTTCCGACGTTCCCTGTGGTTCAGGCGCGTGCATACACATATCCTTGGGTTTCCCATGAGAGCACGAAGGTTAGTGCTTTACTGTTTCACTACCTGAAGGGCATGTCATGATTGGGCCGGGCGAGAGTTGCTTATATGTACAATGCTCCCTATAGAGGTGAGATCGTCTGAGCGTGTGTACCATGGTTAGGACAAGTGTACGTTGCTGACGGGTGCATGCAGTGGCATGTACCACATGTCAGGTAGCTAGACACGGCTGTACCATTGGGTGCATAGGTATGGATCCTAGTCAGTCCCAGGGTGTGGTGTGTGTGAGTGTCTCTTCTACTCCTCTTAAGACCTAGGTGTGAGAACTGTGCGCGCAGATGAGGCCTTTGCGCAGTATAATACATTAGTGGACACATCTGGCCACGTTGTGTATACTCGAGTGGCAGACCCCATGTCGGTGAAAGTTGAGTTACCAACAACGTTGTCATGGCCCTTCTGGCAGACGGACAAGTGTCGCCCTGGGTAGAGAGTATGGTTCTTTCACTAGTCCAAGCTCGAGATCGAGGGTTACTGGCATTCTGAGGTGCTCTCGAGGGTGGAGGTTCTGCGTTTGATCGTGTGGCCTGGTTAGAGGTTCCATCTGCGAGGACAGATTGTCTGATCATAAGTGTCGGGGTAGCATAGAGGCTTCGTGTTCCCTCTATTTACCGTTCTTCTTATTCTGGCCGCCGTTGCTACGTTGTTATTGTTATTATTTTATTATTGTTACTTTCATTGTGGTGGGGATCTGTGGGATCCCTATCGAGCCAATGAGATGAGCCTCATTCCCTGTCTTTTAGGTGCAACATTTCTCCTTGGGGTGGTGCGTCTCAGCCGGAGATCCGATAGTTGCCAGCTCGCCAGGTTGCCAGGGTATGTCCCGAGATAGTGTACATTTCTTTTCCTTGACTATACTTGTGGACTGGACTCTGTAGTATGTTATCGTTATAAAATATAAATTTATTTCTGTCAGAATAGTAGATTAATTCTGTAGATTTACTTTCCTGCTATTGTTTAGAATTTCAATGTATAACCACAACACTCTGAATAACCATTCTGAGTCTTCTGGCTCGTGGGTGACGGGCCAGGATTAAAATAGTATTAGATAATTCTTGGTATCTGGATCTTGAGTCGTTATAAGACTTGTCCCCACTGGTAGTCGGCCCTCTCGAGATCATCATGATCTCCTTGCCGCAGGGTCGGTTGTCAATCGGCAGTGGCACATCCTCCTTGGGTGGCTGTCGCTCGACAGCACTGGTAACGAACCTATCGAGGAGTCCTTGCCAGGCGAGTTCCTCGAGTGCGTCGTGGAGCTGGACACAGTCCTCGGTGTTGTGGCCATAGTCGCGATGGAAGCGATAGTACCTATTGGAATTCCTTCTTTGAGGGTCACTCTTCAACATGGGTGGCCAATGGAGGAACGGCTCCTCACGGATCTCCATGAAGATTTGTTCAGTGGGAGCAGTGAGGGGAGTATACTACTTAGGGGCAGTTCTCCCTCTGGGACCATCGTGGTGGTGGCACTCCCTCCTGCCACGATCGAACCTAGAGTGGTCAGCGGATCACTTTCGCTCGGCCCGGTCACCCTCAGTGGCTCGACCGAGATCGACAGTGCTCTCCTCATAGCTGGTATGCTTCTGCGCCAGGGTGAGAAGCTTCATGACCAGTGTTTTAAAACCCGACCCGGAGTTTGACCCGGTTAAGTTAATGGGTCACGAGTCAATGGTTTCAAAGAAATGAAGACTCCTCCTAACAGGCCCCTTCACTATACTTGCCCATGTCTGATATTCGCCAAGGTGCAGATGGCCACCTTCTGACACGATGATAGACGAGACAAGGGGCTCATGTGGAAGGCAAGGTTCCTCCCTCGGGATAGTAACACCATAGGAGGAGAAAGAGTCAAACTCATCAAGTATGGGAAAGAACAAAAGGACCTCGGAGGTGATATGACCTATGGTGTATGCCCAGGTAATGGACCCCAAGGCAAGGTGTGTGAAGCTATGACTATAGGGCTAGTCAGACCCAAATGCCAACATATATGTCAACTCCCATTGACAATCTAAACTCCTAATGAAGTCCTTCACATTTTATACAAAGCAAAAGGACTAGAAAGTGGTGTGAAAGGAGTTAAGAGGTACTACTGGGAGTGCTGGCTCCGTGGGTGGGTAGCAAGGAATCGAGACATCCAGGAGTGGACGCTTCCTCAGCCAACTAGCTAAAGACTCTCCCATGACAAGTTCACCCTCAGGAGGTAAGAGTGGCTCTAGATGAGGGTTGAAGGGTGAAGCATCTCCCTCAGGTGGGGAAAAGGAGTCCTCTATGAAGTGGATGGGACCTTGGCTCTCTATCAAGGGTGCTGTGCTGAGAGTGTTGACCCTGACCTCTGTAGGTTCTGGCATGGCTTCATCTTGGCTCGGGGGTGGGCTAGGGGAAGTTGGTGTCCCAATAGGAGTGCACATCCTTTCAAGTCTCTCCCTAAAGGTTTGTAGGAGTTCAGTGAGGGGAAGATCCCTCAAGATAGAGGCATTCGGGGAGACTGGGTGGTAATCATGAGATTTAGTCTCGGACCTAGACTCATACACAGGTGGAACCCTACTCCTCCAACTATGATGTGCTTGGTTGTGGGTACAAGGGTGGGGTAGGTAGGTCCTCCTAAGCTCATGTTTTATGTCGTACCAGGACTCGATAGGCCTTTGCTGCCTAATGTCTCTCAAGCTCTCAATGTGTCTCCACTTATCCTTGGCTTTGTGTAAAAGTCTCTCCTTTGCAAAAGAGACTTGCATGGCATCGGGCATGGGGTAGCACCCAAAATACCTATCCATGGCGGCATCCCAAGTTTGGCATTCACTTGGGTCATGGGAGCCGTTAAAGGTAGGGGCTTCAAGCCTAATGAATGAGAGGGGATGGCTCCCAAGCCCATGGGTGTATCTCTCCTCCCTACCATATAGATAGTCATATCGCACAGGTGACTGGAAAGCCATGGGAAGTTTTGGAGTGGCACCTATGGGGTGGACATGCAAGCCACTAAGAGACAATGTGGACTGAGACTCTATGGTGCTAGACATGACTTTAAAAAATAATGCAAGTGGTGGACTGCAGATTCAAATGCACCCTAGACAAACCTAAAATGCACCAAAGACAAACCTAGGCTCTGATACCAAATTTGATGTGGGACGTCATGCAAGCTAGGACGCTACGTGAAGACGCGACTAAGGGGACAACTAAACCAGCAACGACACAATATGTAGACTAGTGTGACTCGAACACCTAAGACTCCCAAGAGAGGGATCATGCCTAAACAAGTAACTCAAGCTCGCAATCATCCCCAAGTGAGGGAAGTGTGTTGATCCGCATGGTTGATGAACTGGCAGAAGTCTAGGGTAGGCAACTTCACACTCATGACTCGGGTAAGTCACGGGACGGTCACACTCTCTCACCGTGGCAATGATATAAATATAAAGGAGCTAGGATCCTACAACACACAAGCAGCGGTGCTAGAGAATATACTAAACTAGCAAGATAGACCAAGCAAGGTAGTGGACACGTACCTCCACGCTCAGGGCTTGGGGAAGACACCCGGCCAAATCACACAACCACCCGGTACAAAAGCTAACAAAGGTGCAACCAAAAACAAAGCCCACTCCTTGTAGGGAGGTAAAAGGCTACATAGCGAGATCCAGGGGTCATGCGAAGTGGGGAGATGGGCCACGAGTGGACGTCGAGCGGCGACTCCCACATGAGTGAACTGGTACGGGATGGAGATGCAACTAGGATGACGCGTCACGGAAGCCGAGGAAGATGCCCACATCCCTGATAGCACGCTATCGTGGATGGAGAGTCTCTTGAACGAAGAGGGAAGTCGACAGCACTGGTTGGAACCTCCGGAGTAGCCACAAGTGGCAGGCAGACTGCTGGCCTATCTGTGCGTGCGTAGGGAAGCAGCAAGAAGATGGGCCTGGCACGAGCCCTTCTGCTTATCCGCTGGTCACAAAATCAGGTGTAGACACCACTGGGGATGTCCCAAGGACACCGGTGAAGTGGCAACTGCAATGGGGTACCGTGGGAGTCGTGGCGAATTTCGAAGCAGACCCTGTGCAATCTGATCTATCTGCTGGCAGTAGGACAGGGGACCAACCAATCTCCAATCCCAGTACCCAATTTCCAGCCTCCAAGTTCTCAGTCTCCAGTCTCGATGCCCAATCACCAGTCCTAGTATTTACTATCCAAATCCTAACCCCCAAATCCAATATCTAGTTTCCAGTCTCCAGCTCCTAATTCCCAACCTCAGCACCCAGTCCCCAGTCCCAATATCTAGCCTCCAAATCCCAGTCTTTAGTACCAACATCCAGCTCCGAGTCTCCAACTCCAAGTTCCCAACCCCAGTACTCAGTCCCCAGTATCTGAGTCATAATCTCTAGTCCCAGTATTAAGTCTTTCCTTCCATTTTCCAGCCTCTGACCTCTAGTTCCAGCAAATAGACCAACATGCCTTAGCCAGGCAGGTCTCCAGCCTGAGTGCCTCGCTCCCAGCCTTCAACTTCTAGTTGCCAACAACAGGCCACGTCGCCTTGCAGGCGGATCTACAACAACAACCACATGAACAAATCCAGACACCTTACAGACTAGAATGCCTCGAAGGCCCGTCTACAATAGCTCCAGACCAATATACCCCCAAGGGTCGGTCTACCACGCTCCGACCATCATAGCTCAACGGTCAGCCAGCAACAATGCCTTCGACAACACCTCAGTGACCAGCCAATCGTGGCTCCTAGGCAATATATACCTCAGCGATTAGCTGAGCAGAATTTCCAGTCAATATACCTCGGCGATCAACCAGCACCCTAGCAGGTACAATCCACCACATAATGATGATTATGTGTCTAATATCATTCGTGGTTGTTTTACTCTTCAGGGGTCGAGCAACCTCGACTTTAGCTATTCCACCATGACGGTCAACCCGCAGCATCAACATTCTGCCATACACCACAAGGGTTGGCCGAACATGATGTCAAGATAGTGCGCCTCTCTGGGGGCAAACCCAATAACTTCATACCAAGAAGCCTCGTCGAGGCAGGTCTCCAGCAATCTTAGACCAAGACGCCACGCCGAGGCAAGTCTCCAAGAATCTCAGACCAAGACGCCTCGCTGAGGCAGGTCTCCAACAACTCCCGACCAAGATGCCTTGTCGAGGCAGGTCTCTAGCAACCTCAGACCAAGACGCCTCATCGAGGTAGGTCTCCAGCGACTTCCGACCAAGACGCCTCACCGAGGCATATCTCCAGCAATCTCAGACCAAGACGCCTCGCCGAGGTAGGTCTCTAGCAACCCTAGGCCGACATGCTTCCCTGAGGCAGGCCCTCAGCAACACTTGGTCAATGCGCCTCACAAAGGCTGATCTTTAGCAACACCAGGTCGACACAGCTTGGTGTGCCAGGTCTCCATCGACGACGGACGAATATGCATCGTCGAGGCAAGTCCACAATACAACTCGAGCTGCAACACCTCAAAGGTGTGACCAGCTGGCCCCATAGGGCGGTCAATGCTCAGCCTGGCCTATGCACCCCTATAGATGGTCAACAAATGATGCGAGCATTCCCCAAGAAAAATCAACCACCACACTAATGGTTGGCCGCTAACAGCCAACCTCAGGCTTCACCATAAAGCCCGGTCAGAGCAGTGGTCACCTCATCGCCAACTAGTAATCCTAGAAGTTGAGGGATAGGTGGCCCTCTAATTCCCAAGATAGGGAAGTCTCGAACCCCTACACAGCATCGTCGACGATAGTCACGCTCATCGGGGACCATGCCAAGGAGTGAAAAATACTCATAGCACTCCTCGACATAAACAAGGTGGAAAACCTAAGAAAACACAAATCTCAGTCTACAAGTCCACCTCCGGGGGAAAGACATGGCTCTCACCGGTGCAACCACAGATGATGAAAGGGAGCCACAAGTGGTCCCCCATTGCTCGCCAGCCACCCTACGAGGATTGATGGACTCGACAGTCCTAGCTTCCCCTGAGCCGCCTCTCCTCAGAAAATCCACAAAGCCCTCTGCACAAGAGAGGGCCCCAGACATAGGCAACAAAGCCAGGAGCATCGTTGCACCAAGCTTCCCAAGCCTCTTTCAGCCATTGGCACGTGGCATCCAGCCGGTCACACCATCAACCGCCGAAGTAACCACCAGTATAGAGAGCTCAGTGTCTAGATCAGATTACTCTAGCAACGCGGCCCCTGTACACCTCTGCCACAAGCCCAACACGCGAGACAAATGGGAACAGAATTCCCAAGTCGCAGATAGTGAGCTACAACATCAAGCACCACGCGTGTATCCAATACGCGCCATCTCCGCCAGCTCCACGCCCTCAGTGGCTTCGGCAAAATGCGTGATCATAACAAGGACATCAACTCCCAGAATAAGAAACTCCCACAATGCCAATAAGGCTAGGAGAAATTAAACCCACAAGGCGCACGGGCCGCACGCTGTCATCTTCGCCTCCGTCGCACACCCCGTGGGGGGCATTTGTTGGCACCTGCTTATTAGAGAGAGAGATAGAGAGAGAGAGAGAGAGAGAGAGAGAGAGAGAGAGAGAGAGAGAGAGAGAGAGAGAGAGAGAGATCCTCGTGCTAGCAAAGCTCTTCACCATGGAGGGGGGAGAGGCTTCTCCACATAGCGGCAGAAGGGATCTCCATTCAGAAGTAGGGCCAGAGAGGTCTCTCTGTGGTTCTTCTTCCATGACTCTCCGAGCACACTCCAAACCTTCTGACCACTCTCCGAGCACTCTCTCCCCCACTCGGACTCCTCTGGTTTACTCTCCGAGCACTCCCTCCCCCACTCGGACTCCTCTGGTTTACTCCCTTTAGTTCTCTTATTCCTCTACCTCTCTTTTTCTCTGCTCCTACACGTCTATGACTTAAGCATTAGAGGGTTGTTCCCTGAGATAACGTAGTCTTCTAGTGATTGCAGGTTTTCTCGGGTGGCCGACTATTTTTCCCCAACAAACAAATCTCAAAGGTGTAGAACGAGACAAAAGGGGGAACATTTTTTAACCTCTATATTTTTTGGCACCATCCGTGAGAATCGAGCAGGAAGTCATGGCACCCCGAGGAAGATTTTGCAACACTAGCAACTGCCGGGGGGTCAGGGTTCTCAACGAGCCCCAAGTTCCCAGCGACGGTCGCAAGAAGCATCATCCTCCACTTGATCACCCCACGGCGTGGCTCCACTCGATCCCACCGCGAACGAGTTGGTGGAGATGCGTCGCCAGATCCAAACGTTAACGGAGGTATGTCAAGGCCTCCTCAATCGACAAACGGAGCAGGATCGTGCTCCGACAGGGTTCCATCAGAATGGAGGCGCACCCACCGTAGCAGAGTCTCACTGGGCGCGTGATCATTCACATGTCTTCGCCATGCATTTACAGCGCCTACATAGTCCACATGCACAGCCTCCCAGCAGACCATTGCACTCCAATGAGGAGATGGCGCAATGATTACGATACTATAAGGAGATGGAGCATGAGCTTGAAGGGAAGGTCCGCTTTCTAGATGACATTCTCCAGATAGCACGAACCAGGGGGCTCATCGACGATGACTTCGACTTCCACGCCCCATTCTCCTAGGAGAATATGGAGGCACCGATTCCCCCTAAGTTTCAGTTACCGACGTTCACCCCGTATAACAGCACTACCGACCTCGCCGACCACATGCACAACTTTGAGTCCAACTTGGTGCTCCACCATACCTTAGATGTTGTGAAGTACTTGGCGTTTGTCACCACCCGCCGGGACCATTATCTCCTTCCAATAGTTAAAGAAATTATTTAAAAAGAACTTCATCAGCTGCAAGAAGAAGGCCAACTCTGCGGTGAGCCTACTCACCATCAAGCAGGGGCATGAGGAGCCCCTATGGGACTTTGTGTCCCATTTTCAAAAGGAGGCACTCCGAATTCCTTGCCTGGATGTCAGAAATCGCAATGATAGTCCTTATGCATGGTACCCGAGATTCCATACTCCTGTGAACACTCGGAGTGCAGTCCCCAAGAACGATGATGGAACTCCTTACTCTGGCCCAAAAGCATGCCAATTGCGAGGAGAACAATGCAACACTAATCCGAGTGACCGGGTCTAGTCAACCCGCGAGTGCAAGAGATCGACCAACTCCCCGTGAGAGGGGAGGGAAAAGAGCAAGCGCCGTGATCAAGAGCGCCACGATCCCAGGGAGAGGTGTGTGTGCGTGTCTCTCCGCCCCACTCTAGGAAAGGGTGTTGGCCGCGTGCGTGATACTTGAGAGATTGCCAGTCAAGGTAGAGTTACCGATAGTGTTGTCGCGGCCCTCCCGACAGCTGAGGTAGAGCTTACTCGACAGTGTGGTCGTGGCTCCCTTCTTGGTTCGAGACTGAGGTTCCTCCGGCATTGAGGCCGTAGTCTTCCCGAGAGTGGAGGTTGTGCCCTTGATTGTGGGGTCCTAGTTGTGGCTTTCGTTAGTGAGGACGATCCCTCATGACAGATGTGTCGTGGGTTTTTCCAGTAGCGTAGCTGTTATTTGTTGTTGGTTCAGTAGTCCCAATCGTAAGGTTGAGGTTTTTCCCTATTTTCCCCATGGAGAGTAGGGAAAGTGTAGAGAGCCGTGATTTTCCCCGACTGTTGTTGTTACTACTCTTGTTGCTGTGGTTACTCTTGTTGTTATTGTTGCTTTTCCTGATGCTGCCACTTCTATTATTATTGTCGTTGTTTATTGTTGATATTGTGTTGGGGATCCACAAGATCCCTACCGAGCCAATTAGATAAGGCTCATCCCTTCTTTTTCAGGTGCAACGTTTTCACTTGGAGTTCGGTGATCCGGTGTAGCGTCCAGAGTGCTTAGTGGCCAGCGTGCTTGAGCCAAGATATGCACCAAGGCTGTGTACTTTTTCTTTCTTTTAGACTGGACTTTTTGGACATTGTACGTGTTATCATTCTCACCTGTGTGCATATGCAGTCTGACTCACTTCGGAGGAGACCCAGTACTTTAGGGAGCTATTAATAAAAGCTCGAAAGCCAACATACTTCGGGGTTCCTGAGCCGGCCCCAACCACAACGCCATTACCTCCTGGTGATTCTCGAAAATGAACCAGGTCCCAGGTGAGGGAGGCTATCAGCAAGGCCAAAGAGGCGGTCACTCAGGTGACACGGGCTCGCCGGAGGAAGGCTGCGGAGTAGGAACCAGTGATTGTTCCTCCACCGGTAGTATCATTTGAGGAATTTGAGACTTCTCATATATAGAGGCCTGTGACGGGAGGTATATTCCTTCTCTTTCTGCAACCCATCTCTATCATGGCTGCACTGGCAAACAATTGTTCTTCGCAGCTGTCGCCACTTCTACTGTAGTGGTTGTGTAGAAGGTGGCCGTCCCTGCAGCAACTGGGGACAGAGGGGAGGGAGTGCCCGTGGCTCCTGCCGAGGTAGATCTACCTTCTCCAATGCCCAGCCATGAGATGGAAGGTAATCTATGGTTCATTTAACGGCTCCTCACAGTCCGTCATGTCTTTGGATTACGCGAGCGTTCCTTCTTTGAACTTCAGTTGACGTCTGAATGCCTTCGCCGCCTGCTGTCAAGGCTGCTGAAGAAACCCTTATTACGGACCAGACTATTCCAGGGAGTGAGCCTACTCCTAGGATTCATTCAACCGATGCTCCTAACATGGACATTGCTGAGCAAGTTCCTATCAAGGGAGATGTCCCTACGACAAGTCATAAGATTGGAGAAGCACACGTTCCAAGGGAGGAGCGTGAGGCACCGGTAGAGAGCTCCTCCTCATCAGAGCAGGTCGACTATGGCGGTGACTCCAGTGATGAGGAGTTTCCCCCTGTGGAGATGGAGACTGAAGATGCTGGAGCATCTTTGACATATGAGAGCGACTATACTACCATCAGTCCACCCCGGCTGGCATGGAGTAGCTTTGGGCCGCCTGGCCCCTTTATAGGGGAAGGAGCCGGGTGGTCAGAGACGATAGCTTCCGCTGCTGGGGCTTTGAGTCTAGTGCCGGTAGAGGTAAGAAATCCCCTGTCAGCTTCGCCTCATGGCTTCTCCCATTGGTCTTTATATCAGATGCCTAAAGCATGTTGTACTCCTTGTTTTCTTTACAGGCGACCACTATACAGGCCGAGGTGATTCTGTCGACCATAACTGTGAAGATACCTCTCCCATCTTTAGGTGCAGACCAGCCAACATTCCCTTCGATTTTACGGCCTATAGCTCTGCGATACCCCAAGGACTATGTTGCAGCAGTGGGCTTGGAGGCTCCAGGGGCAATCGTAGGAGATGTTGAGCCGACTGAAGCTTCGGAACCCCAGCCACCCACTGCTGGTGAAGAGTTGGCTTCGGAAGAAAGGAGTCTTCCTGAGATAGCAGCAAGAGAGATTGTTGAGGAAGCAACTGGGGCTTCTATGGCTTTGACCCTTGTTACGGAGTTGACGTCCGTAGGAGACGACCAGATAGGACATGAAGAGGAGATATCCTCTATTGTTGAGACCCAGGGTGCCGCTCCACTTCCAAAAGTTGGGAGAGAAGTTACTGTTATTGGGTCTCTTTACGCTGAACTAGCAACCGAGGCTAGTTCTAGTGTGGGTGGTCTGCAGGATATGTCGTCATCCTCTTTCGAGCCAAGTGACGATATCTGGGCGGCAGTCGATAGCCGGGTAGAATTCCAACTTCCTGATACGCCATCACTGGGTTTGAAGTCATCAAGCGATCTGGTGTGGCAGTATCTGGAGACTTTGTAGCAGACTATGGCCACTCACCCAGATCTGACTTATGTGCAGCTGAGGGGGCTGGTAGGGCACCTCTCCCGCTCACTGCTAGCTTTCAGCTGCCCCATGGAGGATTGGATGTAGCGAGTGATCCTGCTCCGAAAGCATGTGAACAGGAGGGAGTTCCTTGGCCAAGGTGTAGCTGATCAGCTAACGGCCATCAAGTTTGAGTGGGTGGAGTGCCGAACTGCTCTTGCGTCCTTGAGAGGAACTGCCCAGCAGATGCGGGATGCCGCCAATGTCTCTTCCCACCACCACACTTCTTTGGCAGACAGGATAGATGAGCTTCGCGCTGAACTATCCCAGGCTGAAACAGAGCTGGAGCTGGCCAAGCAGCAGGAGGTCCAGAGCATAGAAGAGGCAAAGTTAGCTGAGGGGTAGGCCGCCTCCCTCGAGGAGAGGTTGATGCAGTTGGAAGCCGCAGAGTCTCGCCTGCAAGAGCTCGCTCATCACCCCTCCTCAGGGATCTTGGAATTCGAGGACATCTTCCGATGCCCGCTGCAGTAGTTTATCTTCTTCTTTTTCCCTTTTTAATAGACTTCCATGTATCCCAAAGAATGCCAGCGTGTACAGGCTGGATGCCAGGCTGGATGCCATGAAAATGATGTATTTAAAATAACGCCTTAAGCTGGGGCGTTTATCATTAAAATTGGGAGGAAGTGCCTGAGGGCAGAGAGTTGGAAAGATGACATCGAAGAAGGGATCAGAGGATTGGAACCACATATTGGAAAGATCAGCAAGTGAATCAGGTGACCACCTAGACATTAAATCAATCGACGGGCAGCACCCGCATTGACAATTAACAATAAAAAATTCAATCGGCTGCTCATGCTGAAAAGGGAATTGACATACTAAAGGATCAAGGAGAAGGGGTGGTGATCGGGGAATAAAGCTGAGTTGTTGAAGGAGGTTTTTTATGCGGGAAGGAGACCAAGTAGAAAGAACAGGTGAGCTCACCCTTTCTCATAGGCGGTAAACCAGCTTCTTCGGCTTCCACTGCACAAGTCGAACCTCCTGATCCTTCTTCTGGCAAACCACAGGCTCTGTGAATAATCTAGCAAGCACCTGGCTGAAATCGAGCATGTCATCAACGGGCCCCTTTTGCAATAGAGGCGAACCGGCAACTGTGCAAGCCGTGCTTCCCCTTACAGACTGGACTGACTGCGGCTGTAATGTTCCTGGCTGTAGAGGGCCCTTAACAAAATGTTGGCGATAGTCCCAAGTAAGTGGTCCTGAGTCACCCATCATTGATAATGCAGACTCTCGGTAGCCGAGACCCTGTCTACTAATCTTTCTACCTTTGGGCACGGGCTTAGTTCGCCCTTGGAGCTGCACCCCAAGGCCTCTCCCCGGTTGGTAGCCTAACTTCAGAATAATGGACCAGCATTTAGAATCTCAAATCTTGGGCTTCTCTTTGATGTTAACAGGTGCAGTAACGGGCTTGCGAGGTGCATAAGCCCGAGGAAAATCTAGATCCAAAACTGAGATAACAGGCCGACTACAGGGCCATAGTGTGGGCAGAATCTTCTCTGAGATACCTTTGACAGACTGGGCCGTAGATAAACTTTTCACTTTGAACACCCTCCCTTGGAAAGGGAATTTGAGACACTGATATGCAGTGGATGGTATGGCACTGAGAGTATCAATCCACAAACGACCCAAGATTGTCTTGAACATAGAGTCGATATCCAGCACATAAAATTCAATGGGCATGGTGAGAGGCCCAAGTATGGCTTGAATAGTAACAACCCCGTGACATGCTCTTCTTGAATTATCATATGCAACAATAGTAGTCAGGGTGGGTCGTAGAAGTTCTTCTGAGAGATTACAGGCCCTGAGGGTGCTAAGCGGGCAAACATTGATAGATGCCCCTGTGTCAACTAATGCCGCGCCCACACTGACTTTGTTCAAGATAATAGTGATGCAAAGCGGCATTTGCCGAGCTTCTGGTGGTGCTAGCTCAGTTTCAAAGAAGGTGATTGTTGGTCCTTTGGAGATTGTTGCCAATGCTGTTGGAAGACTATCAACCATCACATCTTCATTAACCATCACCTTTTGAAGAAAATTCCTTAACGCATCTTGGTGAAGGATAGATCTTTTAATAAGTTCCATCACAGATATCTTGGCGGGCACTCTGTATAGATGATGTAGCAGGCCATATTGAGTACCTGGTAATGGCTCAGTCTCTTCCTGTTGATCAACAGTTGGCTGAGAAGACTGGGGATTCAAAGTAGAAGCATAATTCCTTTGCAACAAACGCCGGCTCTGTAGGACAAGATTTTGTGCGGGCACGACATATGATGATGATATAATGGGCTCGGTGGGGGAGATGAGAGGTGCGGGAGAAGGTATGGGAGAGATGATAGGGTTGGAAGAGGTGATAGGTGAAGGATTGGTGGCTGGCGTGGTGTTAATAGTCGTAGGGGTTGATGGAGGTGTAAAGGCTAGCGGAGGCGCAGGCGGAAAGTTGGTGGGAGGTATGGTGATGGTAGCGGGAGTGACGAGCAATGGGCGAGATGGAGGTGCGGAGATGGGTGCTGGCGTGGGAGTATAGGGGATAGTAAATGGGAGGATGAATGGCGTAGCAGGTGGAGGAGGGGCTTGGTGTGTGGGTGTAAGGATAGTGGAAGGGGGGGAAGGTGAAGGGTAGCGATGGTGGAGGGCCATGATTTATGGAGCGAAACCATCATCGTCAAAAGACCACCTGGCGTCAGGAGCCGGGGGTTGAACTACATTAACCTGAGCCGGTGCCGGTGGCTGAGGCTGCGGAGCGGGAGGGTGGTTCGGCATTGGGTTCTGATGGATCCCCAAGTCTTGAACCGACTACTGTTGCTACTGCTGCTGCTACTGTGGCGGCAGTGCTTGTTGTTGTTGCACTTGCTACCTCGGTGCTTGCCTTCTTTTCTCTTTAATCTCAACAATAGCCTTGTGCATCTCTGCCCAATCAATACGGTGCCCTTCATGGAGCCAGATGCTGGGGCATCCAATCAAAGACTGCTATGTCTTCAAGGATATCATTGAAGGCATGGTGAAGAAAGAAGAGATAGATCTGGGGGAGAACAAGGTGGACCCTCCACAACAGCATGAAGATCCTCTAAGAAGAGCCGCATTTAACATGGTCTCTCTTTATCAGGCATTGCCTGAAGAGACTGCGAAAGCCAGTACGCAGCACACTTATGAAGCTTGCTTCTTAGCACCAATGAAAGAACAACAGGGATGGCAGTAAGTACCTGCAAAGAGCAAGAAGAAGAATGCACCTCACCCCAAAGTGGGGCCGCGTGTTCGTGGCGTCACGCCATGACCAACTCTGCCAGTGGCAGCACCTATGTGAATCAGCCCACCAGTAGTCCTCAGAATACCTACACACAACCAGAGGAGACAGACTCCGCTACCAGTGACCAAGGAAGTCAGCCTTAAAGCCCGGAGACTACAAAGCTACATAAATGGGCTAGATGAATATGTACAGCCTGAACTGAAGCCTCTGCTAATGCGAGACCACGTCCCGTGGCATGAACTAGAACAGCTTTCACTCGAGCAGGAGGAAGAAGTTGACAAAGCATCTGACAAGGATGGCAGCCTGTTCTGGGGGCGAGCGCCTGCCGAAGGAAAGAAGGAAAAACAAAATAATAAAAGGAAGGCCAGCGAAGCCAAGAAAGAGCTGGTCCTCTCCTGCAACACCCTCTCGGCCCTCTTCACTTTGCTCGGTGAAGAGGATGAAGAAGAGATGTGCTTCACACCCGCTGCCGGGGGAAGCCAGGCTGAGGCCACAACCGCTACTCATGCAACCTGGTCAGGCCGAAAATGGGGGTGCCAGCCACCCACTAATCATAATATTATATTCAGGGGTAAGCAGCCCTATAAGATACCTCCTCCGGAGGTCAAGGGAGCCTAAATCCCTCCTCCGTCAGGCCTTCACAACCGGAGTGGGGGCAGCACTGCCACCCCCTCCTTCCTGGAATTTCTGAAAATGTCAAAGGGAAAGCAGCCGTGTCAGGATGCCGACCCTGCAATCAGGGGTACCCACCTGCAGCCCCAGCAACCTTCTGGAGTTTCGGATGAAAATGAAGCTTGCCCGATAGCAACCAATGAAGGGCAGCAAGAGCATGACACCAAATAGAAGGATGCTGAGTCAAAGCCTGATGAAGCAGGCCCGTCAGAGGCCGCAGTTCAAGGCCTTTCCAAGCCCAAGTGGGCAGAAGAAATGAAGCTATCTAATGTCTGAGCTGGAAGCAGGATAATGAAGCTACTCAAGAAGCTCGCGGCGACGTTTACAATCTGGGAGATCCTTTCTCTAAGTGAAGAGACCCGACAGGTGATCATCAATGCTTTACAGACGCCTGCTCAATATGAAACGTGCTTGGCTGAAGCATTGCCGGAGGCCAGCATGAACTTTACCCAGGATGACATGCTACTCCCTACTATTAGTCACAACAGGCCGCTGTACATGAAAGGACACCTGAACAGATGGGAGCTAAATAGAATCCTGGTCGATCCCGACGCTTCTGTCAACATCTTGCCCTACAGGATATATCAGAGGCACTACTTCAACGTGCACCTTGAAAAAGTCAGAGATATACATATTGTCAGCTTCAACCAAAAGTGTGAAGTATCGTTGGGAGTAGCAGAATTCACACTCACCTTGGCAGACTTTACTACGAGGGTGCAGTTTCATGTCATTGACTCACGTACCTCATATAAAGCATTGCTTGGCCGTCCTTGGCTACATGAAAATATGGTGGTGCCCTCCATGCTTCACCAATGCATCAAGTACAGTCTGGAAGGGAAGGAGGAGAGGATATTTGCTGACCCCCACCCATTTGAAGTGTTCGAGTGTCACCTAGCAGATGCTCATTTATACGTAGAACGGTCACAAAAGACTTTTGAAGCCAAGACTCCTACTGGGGCATTGCAAAGCACCTCCAACGATAACTAGTTCTATCTGTTGCCGTGCGGATATATCAAACCCAAGATGGTCTCTCACATTACTATAACCGGAGACGTAGGCAGGACAGCACCTCCCGCCATATACCCCGAAGCCAATCCAACCAAGGTCGATTAGCAACACAACCACATCGAGATCCCAGAAGGCCTTACCAAGCCAATTCTCTGCCTCGATAATGTCACTGTTGAGCCTTTCAAAGCTTGGGAAGTGGCACAGATAGATGGCCCCAGTAGCTTGTTTTATACGGCTGAGGAGCACCCTACACAAGAAGACACTGATTGTCATTTGCCCGAAGATACAGACAACCTGTCAGTCCCCGTTTAGGGTCTCGTGTTCACAACAAATCGGATGGCCCAGATGTTTCGACAACAGCACATCCCTTCCGGCTAGCCGCCCAAAGAGAAGGAAGCATTCCAGAAGATGTGGTATCCCAACGCATTACATCAACAGGCCTACCCATTGTCACTACCACCTCAAGATAAGAGACACTTCCCTCGATAACGGGGAGTGCCTCGTCATACGCCTGCGAATCAAGAAAAGAAATGAGGCACGAGCATGCACCACCAAGCCAAAGTAAGATTGCGGAAGAAGAGCTTTATTTATGTGCAGGGGGAAGATTACAAAGAGATTTCTCGTCCCTTTAGGGATGAAATCTGTCTGATTCAAGGAGTAGGACCCTCCTGCCAGAGTAGAGGCGGTTGACCTTCTCCAAGGCCTCCCGCCAGCCATCCAAGTACCCAAGCTTGTATTGTTTGGAGGCGCCACCACCATTCTCCCCCGGTGTCGGCCATGCTGGCCAGGGCACCGACAATGCTTCCCTCTGAAGACACAAGTGCTGGTGTGGGATCTGCAAGGCCCCATCGTCAGATGAAGTACCAGACTACTCTGACGACATCTTGCAGGAACTCCTTCCTCGTGGCCCAGTGAATCGGAGATGCCCTGAGGGCTCAACGGGGGTCATTATTTATAGGGGAGGGGCGAAGTTCCCTGAAGAGAGAAGGAGTCCTATTGCCTCTTCAAATTTGAGGGAATTGAAGTGCCGGGTTCAGACGGTTGCGCCCTCTCAGGGTAACCCCCGAGGTGCCGCTCTGTATCCCCAGGAGATCTCAATGAAAATAGAGAAAGCAAGATACGTGATAGATGTCAGAGATTCCAAAATTTGCGAGAAAAAAGGAAGTCTTCCATTCCAAAAGCATAAAGTTTACAAAGAAGAGGCAACCGCCTCAGTAGAGCAAGAAAGAAAGTTACAGAAGAAAGAAAAAGGAAAATAGTAGGTCTCTCCTCAAGCACTCACCCCGGTGGCATCGTCACGTGATCCATCGTCCTCCGGCTCACCTGCGGCGGCAGCTTCTATAGGCAACGGATCATCGGTCAAGTCAACCAGATGCTTCTCCGTCGACGGGCCATCCTCGACTACTCGCCCACCAGTGCTCGGCTCTGGTGCCTGCTCCTCGGCCCCAGCCTCCTCGCCGCCAAGCTCCTCCTCACCACCACTGGCCTCAGGGCCATAGGGCGTCAATGGAGGAGGGAGAGAGGGCACCGAGAGGCCCAAGCTCTCAGCCATAGCCTAGATAGCAACCTTCCAGCCATCCTAGAAGCCACAATCGCGTGCTTCAAGGGCCGCCATAGTCAGCTCAGCCCGATAGGTAGAAGACGAATAGAAGTTCTCTACCACCTTCTCACCGACGGTCGACATCGACGAGCACAGTTCTGCAATTTGTGCCTCCACCTCCTGAGCTCAGAGCTCAACGGCGTTGATCTTTGCCCCCATCTTAGACGCATGGGCTTCGACCATCTCAGCCCGAGCACGGAAGAGGTTGCGGTCCCGCTCCATCCCGGAAAGGGCCCGCCCCACTTGCTCCAATTATTCTCGGAGCCTGACAACTTCTGCCTCAGATGCCTCCTGGCGTCCCTTGAGCTCCTCACATCCGGTCGTCACCGCCGCATGCGCAACCCGATTGTCCTCCAGTCTCGCGCGACGCCACAAAAGTGGTATCGTCATAAGCTAAGCACCCTGGCAAATGAGATGAAATTCTTCACCGTCAGGTCTGTCAACTCATTATAGGCCCCGAGATCGAACTCCCTGGTCCGATTCCGAGGATGCATGGCCTTATCCATAAGGGTCACTGCCTCCCCCCAAAGGGGGGACTTAAGGAAGGGCTCCTCTGGCGGTAGGAAGCGGGGGCCTGAGGGAGAGGCGGGCGGCAGAAGGCGAGGTCTCACCTCCTCCCAGCTAAGCGACGGGACGTCAAGGGCAGGAGCCTTGCCCTTATCAGACACCTCCCTTAGTGGGGCAAGCACAAGTGGGTCGATCACAGGCTCCTTGGTCGATAGTGGCAAAGGAGGAGGAGCTTCAGATGGCGGCAGCAGCAAGGTCCGACTACAGACCAGAGCAGGAGCTCTACTCCTCTTCCTCGGGCGACGCTGGCTGTCGACCACCGCCAGCTCATCCACCTTCAACGGGATGCGACCACCACCAGGTATGATAGACTCGACTTTAGTGGTGCTGGCGACTTCCTCTGTCATGCCCCAAAGCGGAGTATCATAGCACGACAGGGGAGAAAACCCCTCACTCAATCAAGACTATAAATTCTAATTACATCACTCGATATAAAACCTCAACTATACAATTTTAACAACTTATTAAAACTTCTCTAATTAAACAATAGACAATTCTATAACACTAACTCTTCATAATTATAAGATACCTCACATACAAATTACTCTAAAATCTAAACTAAGAAAGTAGAAGATCACTAAGACATCTTGGAGCACTCCACACTCATGCCCTTCCCATTAGCTATCCTCGAGGTAGCCTGAAAAATATTAATTAACCGGTAAACAGTAGTGATGACCACAAAATAATAACAACAGTAACAGCAGCGAGCATAACAACAACAGAAATAGAAGGAGGTGGCAGAAACACAGCTCACTAAGTTACTCCTAACGGTACGAAAAGGAAACTCCGATCTTACAATCGGGACCGCCAAACCACCAGTAAAACTATGGCTATGTTACTGAAAGAAAAATCACGACATCCCTATCGTGAAGGCCCCTCCTCACAGATAGAGGCCCAACCAAGACCACATGGTCTAAGGGCACTATTATGACCACGTCGTCGTGAATCCTACACTGTCTGTGGGTGAGACCTCGGTAACCCTATCGGGAACCCTAGACCTCTATGTCAGGAAAGCACATAGAAGCTGCCTGAAAAGCCACGTCTCATAAATGGGAAACCAAACCATGAGTCAAGAGAGTCACGTATTGTGTGATGGGAGAACCTGCCCACTAGAAGCAAGGCCTGGCGCGTCCACACACGACTTAATCCACACCTCAGGTGTCTCCCCACTCGCCCCAGGCTGAAACTGAGACACCGTAAGTAACCAAGGATAAGGGTCTAGTTAGGGTCATGCTCATCAGCACACATCTAAAGTCCCCAACCACGAGTGCACACACTGACTGACTACACTACGTCAGGCCCTCTAGCTGGTTTTTCTCCTGGCCCAAGCTCTAGTCACCATAATGTGAGGCCCTATGTCAACTAGCCTAAAACCGTCTCTCTGAGGTCTACTCCCCACCACTCCCAAGTGGGTCCCACACATGCGTGCACAGAAAAGCTATGACAAGTGGGGAAAAGTCACTAAATGAAGGAACTCTCCATAGAGAAGAAACTACCAAAGTACTAACGGGCTATGCACGCACCCATTCATAAGTATCATGAAGTACTGGGTGGCTCGGTGCCACCAGACTCTGAACAGTCAATGAGACCTGTTAATCTAATGGTCCTTAAGTCACATGATACAGCCAAGACTTTTGTACAATATGGCACCATGCCGCCAAATCATCCTAGTCCTAGGGTCAAAAATGAAGGTCAAAAGGACTCTTAAGGTGGCCCACAACCGTCGGCTCCATTCCCTCTCTAAGGGAGACTAAAAAATCCCCAATCTTAAGCTGGGTTAAAGAACTCTCGGTCATTGGCCATACACATGGCCCACACAGAAACCACTTTCTGATGAAACTAAAGCAGAGTATGAACACTCCTATGCCCATACGAGAGTGTACAGTGACCCGATCTAGCATACAAAGAAACTCGGAACACCCGGGTCGCTTGGACCCCCTCAATCACACGGGCATGCTAATCGATATACAAAGATTCTTACGGACACCCAAAAATATGGTCTCGGTCCCCACGGGGTATCTGGGACATCCACGGGGCCAAAGGTCGACCAACGGGTCTTAACTAGGTCAACCAGAGGCCAAAACGAGCAAAAGACTGGGTTCGATCGACAAGCCAAGAATGGGCCGATCGACAAACTGAGAACACAGTTGAGTCGATCGCATTAAGGAGATCGTGGTCGACATGAGGACCGCGATCTTCCAAGGATGCAGTGGGTCGTGCGACCACATCCACAACCGCCTTACCATGGGCTTCTCAAATGATCACAGTGTCTTTTCGCACCGCATTCACTATCCAGAAGTTGAACGCGGTTGGGGAACCGACTGCGTTCTCATCTACGATCTAGACCTCTGTGAATCCGCACGAAATCACTTGTTCCATGCCCCATTCATCTCGTACGATGGGGAAAACATGCAAAAACCCTTCAGATGCCTTCCACATGCTGGAGGGAGTCAAAAATATAAGAAAAAGACCAAGGAAAAGGGTGATTCCTTCGATTGCCCTATACACACACCCATGCCGCACCACATATGCATTCGGCCTCATCCGATCCTCAAATCATGGGAAAAACTCAACTAAATCGAGGGGAATTACACCCCGACACATTAGCTTGAAATCTAGCATTTACATCAAAAATTGCTGCCCAAATCGGCAGATTCGTCTCACATCCCAAAATCATGCTTTTTAACCCCGTCGTGAACAAAACCCACACTCGCCCTCACCTCGGCCTATAAAACATGGGGAAATGAAAAGGAATGACCAAAGATCCATCTCCCTACCTCCATCGATGATTTCCCATGCTGAGAATGCTGATACCTTGCGAAATCGATCCTTGAACCGTTATCAGGCTTGCAAACTCACGAATGAGCTTCACAGCGCCACTGCCTCGTTCCTTGGCCCATCCTCGCCGCCCCCCACATGCCTCACCACCTCACCCTGCTCAAGCTCTGTCGGCTACCAGAGAGAGAGAAAGAGAGAATTGAGAAGAGATAGGGAGAGAAATGAGAGAATGAAGGAGAGGGGGATGAAAGGGTTATATTTATAGGAAAATATTTGGGGTTTTAAATAAATAAAATAATAATAAATCTAAAATTCGTTCCACAATAGCCTCCCTATCGGCAGTGAGCCGTATGAAGAGGTCTGTTGGCCGGACTGGCTGAAGGACTAGACGAACGGCGAGGGTCGATATCTGACTGGCCTTGCCTATCATTATTTGATAAAGGTGCATCATATGCTTTACCGATCTTCATATGATACCCGTGAAGCACGCAAACCTGGGGAGAAGAGGCGCATGAGGATGGGCACTTGGCTTCAATATTTCTTCAGCGGGGAGTGAAAATATGAAGACTTACTCTCAGTAGCACCAACTCCTGTCAAGTAGAAGAAGAGGGTTCGGCGACAGGCCGCTTTCCCACCCACATTGAAAGAGGGGCAGCAAGGAGGCCCCAATCCTGCCGTTGTTGATGCAGTCACTCATTATGTTGCATATTTGACTTATTGGATATGTTCCTTCTCTCTCCCATAAGGTGACAAGAGCGTGATCAGGGCCGAAGCCATCTATCCTGCTTGCTTGATGGCTTGGGGAACAAAGTTTTCACTCTACCCGGTGGCACTGTGCTTGATATACAAGATGCTGGGAGACTTGCATCTAACTTGTCTCCCCAGGAATCTACAGATAGTTGGCCCGCTACACTTTTTCAATGTCTGGGTCTACACATTGTTCCCAGAAGCTGCTCCTCGGGCGCTACAATCAGCACAACTTGTTCCGAGGATGATAGAATTCGCCAGCGCTGAATCGACTCAGACAGCGGATCAACTTTTTGCTATCTGGGGAAAGCTGACCAGGGTCCCCATAGACGCACCTGGCATTTTGCACTTCTGGAGTTTGGCAGCCCACTCAAGCCCACTGGTGCACAAGATGCGGGAGTGCCGCCTTCACGAGATAGAAGAATTTGTGCACCTTATTTCTAGTGCCAGATGCACGCGACCGATTCTGGAGCTGGAATTAGTTGATTGGGCACTGGCCATAAGGCAAAGCATCTTGGTCTTCCGCAAGAGTGGCATCTTATGGCTGAAGCCTTACTACCCATTCCGATTCAGTCAGAATTTTGGTTATGATCAGCATATCCCTTCATCTTCCACCTAGTTTGCGCTGCCGAATAGGGCCCGGGCCGGGTAGGTAGGTACCGACGAGGCCCGCGTATGGTGGGACTATTTTCACCACCGAGAGGCAGCTTCGTTCAGGGTCCCAACTCCTGCTTGCTTCCCCCGTGTAACCCCAGAGTACATCTGATGGTGGAATGCATGGACGGGCTACTACAGAAATTTTCACCAGGAGTGTTGGGTCATTGCAAAAAGGAGGTTTCTAGACTCCCATCCGGTGCCAGCTTTTGATATTGATCCTTCATATTTAAAGAAGTTGAAATCTTTGACTAACATCGAAGTGATGGCCTATCTGGAGGCCCCAAAAGGCTGTGAAGAGTCGTTCGCCTAGGGTTGAACTGAAGCTGTTGAAAATCAGTAAGGATGGCTTCATGAAGACGATTCAAGGGCTATGTCACGTAAGCAGCGAGCGGGTAGTCCTTCAACAGCTTCCTTTGCCGATAGAGGAGCCCATCCCTTCTATAGTTGAATGGCATCCTGAGTGCGACAAACTTTATCCTTACAGGACTTTCATTAGAAGAGAAGACCGGTGGGCCACACTTTACAGTGACACACCTTGGTTGTTTGCATTGCTCCGCTCCCATGGGCTTTCAGTAGGCGGCCCGAGTGAAGCCATACTGGGCCAGCCTCTTCTTCTTTCTTTCAAATATGATGATGGATGGGGGCTGGACCATCTTGGCTTGTACTATATCTATCCTCTCGTGGCCATTCAGACTTGGCGTCACTGGCTGAACAAAGCGAGGTGATAGGAGATGTATGTTGGTTAATTCACGATGCAGCTTCGAGAGACAAAGTGCCCTTGTTGTTTTACTAGCCACTCTCCCCATTGTACACGGGGCCGACAGGTATCTTTCATTCTTTGATTTCAGCTTCTCGTCTACTTCTCCTTTTGTGGTAATATATGTCATTCTCACCTTTGTACATGTGCAGTCTGGCTCAATTCAGAGGAGACCAGGCACTTTAGGGAGTTGATTATAAAGGCTCGGAAGCTGACATATTTTGAAATTCCAGAGGCAACTCTGACTACAACACCTTTGCCTCCCAGTGACTCATGAAAGCGAATGAGGTCTCAAGTAAAGGAGGCAGTTACCAAAGTGAAGGGGGCAATTACTAAAGCCAAACAAACCCAATGCAAGAAGACCGCAGACCCAGAACCGATAGTTGTTCCCCAGCCTGTGGTATCATTTGAGGAGTTTGATGCTTCCCATGTGCAGATGCATGCGACCGAAGGTACACTCTTCCCTTTACATCCCGCTTCTGCTCTAGTTGCACAGGCTAGTTCTTATTTTGTAGTTGCTGCCACTCCTTCTGTAGCAGTTGCGAAAGAGGTTGCCGCCCCTACGGTAGCTGGAGAGAGAGGAGAGGGAGTGCCCATAGCTCCCATCGAGGGGGATTTGCCTTCTCCCACGCCCAGCCATGAAATAGAAGGTAATTTGTAGTTTTGTCCCCTAGGGCCCCTGTAGTTTATTATGACTTCATCTTACATGAGTACTCTTCATTTCAGCTTCAGCCAAAATCTGACCGCCCTTGCTTCCCATTGTCGAGACTGTCGAGGGAGCTCCTATTGAGCAGGAGATCATTCCAGGGAGTGAGCCTACTCTCAAAGTTCGTTCACCTTCCATTCTTGCTATGGAGCTGACCTAGCAGGTCTCTATCGAGGGAGGTGTCCCCCCCATAGGTCATCATATTTAAGAGCCATCCGCTTTGAAAGGGAAGAGTCCGACACCAGAACAGAGCTCGTCTTCAATAGAGTAGGTGGATTATAGTGGCAGTTCCAGTGACGAGGAGTTTCCCCTAGTGGAAATGGAGACTGAAGATGCCAGGGAGTCTTCCGCCGATGAAAGTGATAACACCACCTTTAGCCCGCTCCGGTTGACATGGAGCAGCTTCGGGCTGCCCGGTCCCTCTATAGGGGAGGGGGCCAGGATGAGGGAAATAGTAGTCTCTGCTGTTGGAGATTTGAGCCGTCCGGTCCCTCTATCGAGGCTTCCTCCACTGCACTAATTAGCAGAATCAACTCCAGCGTGGGTGCTTTGCAAGACCTACCATCATCGTCTTTACAGCTGAAGGACGATATCTGGGCCACAGTTGACAGTCGTGTGGAATTTCATCTCCCTGATACGCCATCACTCGGTCTGTAATCATCTAATGACTTGGTGTGGCAATATTTGGAGACACTTCGACAGATTGTGACAACCCGCCAGGATCTGACCTATGTGCAGTTAAGGGGTCTCGTGGAACACCTCTCTCACACACTATTTACTTTTGGCTACCCCACAGAGGACTGGATGCAGTGGGTGCTCTTGCTTCTGAAATTCGTGAACAGAAGGGAGTTCATTGGCCATGGTCTAGCAGACCAGCTGACAACCATAAAGTTTGAGCAAGCGGAGTGTCAAACCACTCTCGCATCCCTGAGAGGAACTGCCCGACAGATGTGGGATGCTGCCAATGTCTCTACTCAATGACAGACTTCCTTGAAGGCTCAGATAACTGAATTGTGTACCGAACTCTCCGGGGTCGAGGCAGAGCTAGAATCAACCGAGCAACAGCAGGTCTAGGACATAGTGGAGGCGGAGTTGGCAGTGGGGCAAGCCACATCGCTTGAGGAAAAATTGATGCAGTTGTAGGCTGAAGAGTCTCATTTGTAGTAGCTGATCCATCATCCCTCCCTGAGGATTTTGGAGTTTGAGGACATCTTCCACCGTTCACTGCAATAGTTCTCTTTGTCTTCTTTCTCTTTTTGGTGAATCTTCATGTATCTCGGGGGATGCCTCGAGTACTATGTACTCTTCTTCCTTATGCAAATGAATTTTCTTCATCATCTGCTTTGCACATTTGCTGCTGGCTCACAGGTTTCCTTCCCTTCCTTTGTAGCTAATTTGTTTATCCTAGATATATGAGTTGCTAAGGCAGGAGAGTGCTCACGCCTTCAATGAAGGTATGAGGAGTTCACTCCACCGCGGTGCAACTGTTCCCAAGGCCTAACTTTAGCTAGGATAGGCTGAATGTCGGAGGATAAAGGTGTATCGGCCGATAGGGCCAATGGGTGGAGCCAAAAGTCTATTTATAGACCTCATCGATGGTGTCGAAGTTTGTAAATGACATTCTTGTCGGTGGGCTTGAATGCCAAAGACAAGGAGTAGGTTTATTTCTTGACGAGGACGTAGAGTTCGAGTTAGAGGCAAATTCAAATGGTTTTGTGAATGGGAACAAAAGCCGAGGGTTGGTTTGTTCATCGACATTGGTTAGATGTCAAAGCAAAGAGGTTTATTCATCGACGAGGACGGAGGGTCCGGGCTGATGGTCTTGTCCAATTATTTCACCGATGATGACAAAAATTGAATGTAGGCTTATCATTTGACATGGGTTAAATGTCGAAGCAAAGGGGGTTTATTTATTTGTGGGGGCGAAGGGTCCGAGCCGACGGTTTGTTCGTTGATTTTACCAATGATGATGAAAATCGATGGCAAGATTTGTTCATCGGCATAGGTTAAATACCGAAGCAAAGGGTTTGTTCATTGACCGAGACAAAGGGTCCAAGTCGACGATTTGTTCATCGGTTTCGCGAATGATGACGAAAATCGATGGTAGGATTTGTTCATCGGTATAGGTTAAATGCTGAAGTAAAGGGTTTATTACAGCATAGGCATAAGGCTTATGCCTGTGGGACATGATTTATTTGCCACACACAGGGATTCCCGTGGGACATGAATGGTGAATGAGATAGCAACATCATCATCATTATCATCATCATTTTTTTAACCACATTACTGAGTTAAGTGCCCTTGTGGGTTTTCACTGAAGCCAGCCCTCTCTTGCTTTTGCCCACATGCCCTTTTGGGTTTTCACATGGCGGGATACCTGATTTTGCCTGTAGCACCCTTTCGGGTTTTTGTCACAATCGGGTTATAGCCATTTTTGCCCTTACTCAGAGTGTCTAGGTAAGGCCGACAAGACATCTCTATTTTAAGCCTCATTTATTTCCATTTATGTTTTTATTTTCATTCATCATCATTTTTTTGACTTGATTCGCGGAACCAACGTCGAGACGGGCGGGGGTTTGTTCATCGACATTGGTTAGATGCCGAAGCAAGGATGGGTCTACTCTTTAACAGCAGGGCGTGCATTTGAGGGTGGGTTACCATAACCAACCGCCTCTAAATAACGGTGCCCCTACTAAGGCCATACCCGGGATTCAATCCAGCCTAAGAGGGAGAAATAGAAGAAGATTGAGAGATAAGCTTTGTGCAGGATGGAAGACATCAAGACTCGACCTCCTTTCAGGGCACTACCCCTCAAAGAGATAGTCTGTTGCACCGGGACTTTGTGTCTTTGATTTTTAGGACCCTTAGGCACGCATGCGACCGGGCTCATGACGTCCCGCGGGGCTTCGCCACTCTTGCCATGCCTTTGATTCATAATTTTCACTTGATTTTCTTTTGTAATTTCATTTGATACCCCTTAATGGCCAGATATGGCATGAAAGCTCACTTTTCAAGGGTCAAGATTGCCCCTACTTAAGACCTCTTCTGTATTGGGGGGGGCACCAAGGTCGATCATCCCACCCGTCAATCTCTTGCCCCTACACTCGACCGAGCAGAGAAGAGAAAAGACATTCGTGCATACCCATGGTATGGCCAAAATAGCAACGATGTGCTCGAGAGGAGATCGACTATAGCTTGCCGTGAAGTGTGTGAAAAACCCATACTAAAAGGTCATCCTTAATGATCGGGGAAAGAACTAGAGTCCTAGTGCAGAGCTATCACCATCCTAAGGTGCGACAGAAGCGAACCCCATTTGACTAAACTTAACCTAAGGCCTAAAGCCACTCAACTATGTTTTAAGGAACTAGCATTATGACCATGCGCACAAATAAATAAGAGTGATAATAATGCTAGCATGTTCTTGCACAATATAAAGGATACCTTGCATATCTATAGCGTGAAAGCAGCATCTAGAAGTGAAAGCTTGATCATCGAGCTTTGAGGAGCACGAATGGCTTTATTTTCCTTGCTTGACAGGACAAAGATGAAAGGAGAGCAAAGGATTGGATTCATCGACACAGAGGAGCGACGGACATCAAATTGGACAAAGAAGGGATAAAAAGGAATAGAGATGAGGGCTAGAACTCCCTCGTTAAGGCGTTGAGGCCCTGATAACAAGGAACCAAGTATAGAAGAAATCTGGTCAGTTAAGATCAAGGCGGACAAAAACCTTGAAAGCAACAAGTAAAAGGGTGAGAACCCTGAAAGGGTGAGGAAGAAAGAATAGAAAGATGATGAAAAGATTGCTGCGAAGATAAGGAAGAAGGAGAATAATCATCCGACGTGGTTGGAGAAGGAGAAGGAAAATCACCTGACAATGTTAGGGAAGAAGAAGAAAATCACCCGACAAGGTCGGGGAAAGAGAATGAGAATCACCTAACAAGGTCGGGGAAGAAAAATGATAAATACCTGATAGGGTCGAGGAAAGAGAATGAGAAGTAGAATCCGGGGATAACGAGGGAGGAGAATCAAATGAAGTCCCAGGTTCGGGGAAGAGAAAGACATAGGCTGAGGTCGAGAATGGCGAGGAGATGGAAAATCTGGATGTTCTAGATAGGAAAACGAAGAATGGGGATTCACAGACTTTAGAGGGGAGGAGAGAATTGTGGAGAGAGAATTAGGAGAAGGAAGATACACTGCCTAGGGGTGGGAACCGAGTAGAAGAAATGATGAGTGAAAAAGAGAAAAAGGAGAAGTGGGCCCCTGAATACATAGCTCATGGCCCTTAAACTTATGTTGCTTCCTCTTCTTGGCTGTCACTTCTTAAGAATGTACCTGCCTAGCATAGGCTTGGACCTTCGACCTTCTTGTCTTGAAATATCTTCTCATATAACAGGCCCATCTGGCAGACGGCCTAGGCCGGTCATGAATATGCAACTTTATCAGGGCCGCTGTCCCTAGAAACCAAGTGCTAACCATAGGCGGACATTCTTGAGCAAGTAACTCCTTAGAATGATGAATATTAGAAAACCATGGAGCCTTGTCACCTGGTACAAAAAGCCTATGGTTCAGCAACTCCGCATGGTAGTCAGGCCTAAAGTATAACTCCCTTACCAGAAGAGTAGGATGAAACTCAGGGAGAGTAATGCATGATGTTGTCCTGGCTGACTTACCAGTAAACCGAGGGAGATTGCATAACAAGTGCAGAATATCCTTGAAAAAGGCAGGGGATACAACCAATTGCCCCTTGAATAGGGAATCCACCAGGCTCTTGGCAGCTGTATGAGTTAGCACCATCTAGGTAGAGAACCCTTCTTGTCCAATGAACTGAATAACAACCGCGTGGATGTGATAACAACATTAATGGGAAATGGGATATACTTAGACAATGCTCGGAGAGGTCGACGGTGGCGTTCATCCGCTCCGGTGGCAGCATTGCAACGGATGAAGGGGTTGGGGTGTAACACCCTGCAATTTTGAAGGATAAAAAGGAATAAATATATATATATTTAGATTTTGGAAAGAAAAGATAACGCAGAGTTCCCCTCTGTCTACAAGATGAACGCCTACAGGCAACTCCTTACGCATCTGGTGAAGCCACCGCACTTCGCCAGGCCGAAGCCAGCCCCAACTACCACACCGTTGCCCCGAGGCAAGAAGCGCACCCGAGCCAATTCCTTAGTGAAGGAGGCACTTGCCAAGGCAAAGGTGAGCGAGAAAAAGAAAACTAAGAAGCAACGGGCCGAAATCGGGGCTGCCAAGGCTGTTGCCCCTTCGATCCCCAGAGTGCCTTCCTTTGAGGAGTTTGATGCTTCTATGGATGCGTCAAGTCCGACCAAGGGTATGGCTTCTTTCTTCTCATGGGTCTTCATATTCAGGCTTTCTATTAGGGATGCACATTTTTAAATTGTCAGCTCTCGCCGCTCCAGGATGTGCAAAAGCACCTGTCCTTATCGTCATTCCCGGGATAGCTATGATAGATGTTCCTGAGTTTTCGCCAGGCGAAAAAACCAGTGCTGTGCATTCTCCCGGAAGGGAGGTAGAGAAAGGTGATTCTTGCATCATCTTAGTTCGATTCCCGTCCTCCTTGGGCGACCTGATGACATAACTTTTCTTCTGCTTCACAGAGGCCAGAATAATGGCAGAGGAGCCAGGGATCGCTCCAGCGTCTTTGCCAACCCCGAAGATGTATTCAAGGAGAGGCACGAGGTCGGGGAGATCTCAAACACCCAGCCCAGTTTTGACGCCCCAGGCTGCGGAGGTCAGGAAGGACTCCCTCTCCCCGGCCAAGGCTGTACTTGCCGCAGCCAAGGCTGCATCGGGCGAGGAAGTGGACTATGACTACTCCACAGATGAGGCATTCTCAACTGGGGCCCTTTCGTGGAGCTGATGGAATTTGCACCGATTCTGATGCCCTCGTTCTTACTGAGCTCATTAAGCCTAGTCGTGGCAACCGTAAGCGTGAGTTTGCACCACATTTGTTAATTCATAGGTCTCTTCTTAACGTCTTGGTTGACTTCGGATTTGGCTCGTACAGGTCCCCAGGGATTCGGTGGAAGCGCCTACCCTGAAGATTTCGGTGGACAAGGTCGAGACACCGGTGCCAACAGACACGACGCTCAAGATATCGGAGAGGGCCGTAGTTCCTCGAGCTAGTCGATGAGTGAGTAGCAAGTCGTGGATGTCTTTTAGCCTGAAGATCGAGCTAAGACTGGTGTCAACTTTAAGGATGGGTGGAGGCATACCCCCCTCTGTTCTGGGCTTCTTGGCGGGCAAGCTACCTCTGGCGTCGCCCCTGTCGCCCCACTGCCTTGGCATTCGAGCAGATCCGTAGACCCTGCGGGACGTGTTACGGTACTTCTCCTCTCTCCTACCCAAATCCCGGGTAGCTATGGCGTCGACTCCACCCAATGTAGCTCCGAGCTCGACACCCGTACTTGTTACTCCTTCGGTGGAAGCAGCGACTCCGTCCTTGCCAGCGTCGGATGTAATTTTCACCACAAGCCAAATCGAGACAGGAGAACTAGAGTTGCCCTCATCGAGGAGATGCCAGGTGCCCTTGTGAAGGTTCCACCGCCATCACCAGTGACAGGAGAAACGGAGTTGCCCCTTGCCGAAAAGACGTCGGGCGCCCTCGTGGAGGTTCCACCGCCACTAACAGAGACAGAGGAATTGGGGTCACCCCTTATTGAGGAGGAGACATCGTGTGCCCTTGTGGAGGTTCCGCCCCCAGCACCAATGGGGATGGAGCAAGAACTCGGTGTTGTAGCTGAGGTGCCTAGCACCCCGATTTCGGTGCTGTCACCTTCTTCAGCTGTGGTGGACACCGAACTCTGGACAGCAGTTGACAGAGCCATGGAATTTGACCTCCCGACTGTGCCTCCCTTGGGCTCCGTCACTTCAGATTTCCTAGTAAGGCAGAACCTAACCGTGTTACGGTCCAGGGTGCTCTTCGACCCGTGACTCACGTACCAGAGGCTGAAGATCATCGCGGAGAACCTGACGAAAGCCCTGTAACTGATGGGCTACCCGCTAGAGGAATGGTCGCAACGGGTGATATCATTGCTAAAGTATGTAAACTGCCGCGAGTTCCTCAAGACACAAGCTCCCAACCAGGCTGCTGCCCTTCACCTGCAGAGGGAGGAATATTCGCGGGCCCTCGAAGCGCAAGTGACGAAGAGCGGCACCAGAGCACTGTGGAGGAGTGCCGCAGCCAAGGTTGGGCCCTGACGAGCCAGATAGAGGGGCTGAAGGGATGGCTAGTCTCGGCCGAAGTGAAGCTTAAAAAAGTATAGGCGATCGAGGCCAGGGAAACTATGTAGCTGTCTGTCGCCCAAGTCAAAGCAACCTCCGTCCGGGTAGAGCTAGAACACCTTCAGGAGCAGGAGGACCGGCTGAATGAGATGATAAACTTTCCCTGTGTAATACCCCGTATTTTTAGGCCAAGTCGCAGGTCCACGTGGAAACCACCACTGCAAGGTCCAGTCAGGGTCACGCCCGTCGACGTGAGTCCAACTCCCCTGACTCCGTGTGCACACACTGGCTATCGACTATAAGCCAGGCCTCTAGCTAGTATTCCCCCCCCCCCACGGACGCTACGGCCTAGTCGGGGGGCCCTCGGAACTAGATTAAAAACCGTGTCTCAGGGAGAAAGTGCCCTGCTACAAGAGCCATCACGCCCCAGGCGCACCGTAAGGCACCAACCAAGAAGAGCCACAAAACTCGAGGACTCTGAAGCACAAGCGTCGTAGTACTGACAGTCCGTACTATGCGAACCACGGCAGTACAGAACACTGCCGACCACACTGGGCAAGGCAGACTAGACCTACGACTACAACGGTCCTTGAGTCCTACGACTCTGAGTCAGGATCGTCGCACATAGTGCGACAAGCCGCCAGTTGGTCTAATCCTAAGCTAGGGAAAATAGCGCTCCGCGAGAACCAAAACACGGAGACCTGAGGGAACACTAAGAACCCTCAGCACACCTGGACACACAGATCGAGGTAGAACGATACCGCGAGGCATCCAGAACCAATGTCTCGAATTGGACAAAGCCGTCGAGACACAACAAGGCTTCCTATCAAACCCCAGATAATCCCGGGTTGACGAAATCCAGACACGACACGGGCAGACTCAGACGCCGACACCTAGACACATCCACCGTCACCGCAGCACAAGCAAGCAGAACCACCAAGAACATAAGCGGCGGAGGACGACAACACTCTGGGCAGAGTAACTCATCCGTCAACTATTAGGAGAAAACCCAACAGTCTAGAGATAGCCACTACACGACCAGAGACAAGGACAATGGTAGCTTCTAGATTGAGTCGTTAGGGAACCGTCGTAGTCTAGGAAAAGACCACATCCAGTCACCCAACCGACCAATCCAGACAACCATCGACCGACAAACACCGCCCTAACAAGGACCTAGGATGGACGGACGCACAATACACTAACAACCGGCCAACACGGCCAACAGGACTATAACGCACCAGCAGAGGGGCGCTATACCCACATAACGCACCGCAAGAGGGGCGCCATGCAAACCAGACAGAAAACCACAACAGATAGTATAACGCACCATAACAAGGGCGTCATACCAACATAACGCACCACAGGAGGGGCGTTATGCTCCACAGACCAACGCGAAGTTTAACGGACCACCATTGTCACGTTATACAGGCATAACGCACTTGGGTAGGTGCGTTATACCCAACAGACACCAAAACGAGTAGCCACAGGCCACGGGCATATAACAGACCACAGCACATCCGTCATAGCCACAAAACGCACTCGGTGAGATGCATTATGCCAACCGCTCAACCCAGCCAAAGCAGCGGTCAGGGGACCATAACGGCTCTACACCTGTGCGTCATCTAATACATGACACTTGGGGAGGAGACCGTTATGCAAACTGACTAACTCGGTCTTCGAGGCAGGCACGGTCAATGAGCGATCTAACATGTCAGATCCTCAAAATCCACCAACCATAACGGACCTGGACAGGGGCGTTATGTCCCATATAACGGACTGGAGTTGGTCCATCATGCTCCAAAGCCTACGAAGACTAAAAATGACACACGATGCATAACGGTCCATCGCGAGACCGTTATGCTGCATGGCGGTCTCTGGTAGGACCGTCATGCCAGCCCGATGGTGAAAACGATGGAATGTCCAGCTCGGCCCTTTCCACGCCCCATGCACGCCGTAGCGTAGGGGAAATACACCCATTCAGAGGGAAATCCTTCAAGGATTCCAAAAACACCACATGCGCACACCGAAATGCATTAAAACGCGGGATCTGGGTGATTTAGACGAATGGACCCAAATCGAGTCACTGGGGTTCCCAGACTCCTACCGGCCCCAAATGATAACCAATGGACACGAAACTGGTGGGGTTGGGATCCTGACATCCCAGCGGTCAGTTTGACACCAACTATGCTACGAGAGGCTGCCGTTTTCCGGCCAACCCTACGAACCCCAAAAATGATGGTTTATGCTAAACTGGCTCGATCTCCCCTGATCGGCCGCCAATCCACGCGAAACTACAGTCAAAACGTGTAGAACGCAGAGAGGATCCATCTCCCTACCTCCACCGAAGAAATCGAGCGCCAGAGGTGACTAATCCACGCTGAGAACACCGCCGCGAACTGAACCGTCGGCTTCAAATCTGCCATTCGGGATCGCGCCAAATCCACGCCGTTTCTCGCTCCGCTACGCGTCTCAACAGGTCCCACGCGTCATCACCTCGCCCGTGGATCGCTCCATCTGCAGCCGGGCGCCTCCAGGTGAGAGAACGAGAGAGAACGAGGGAGAGAGAGTGTGAGAACGTGAGATGAGAGAGTCCAGCCCCCTGGTGAACAGCAGAAGAGAGTGCAAGGATGACCAGGTGGAGAAGTACATCCACCCAATTAGCCAAGCGAATGTGGTTCGCCCACTGCTGGAACCGGAGTTAAGGGACTGGGCATTGTCCATCCGTCCCAGCGTGCTGGCATTCAGAAAGGGGGAGACGTTGCTGCTGGAGCTGTATTACCCCTTCCGTTTGGGTCAAAATTTCGGCTATGACCAGCATATCCCTGTACATAGTACCCAGTTTGGCTTGGTGACGCGGACCCTTTGGGGAGGCCTAGTCGCAGAGAATGCCAGAGTCTGGTGGGACTTCTTCCACCGGGCAGACGCCACCACCTTCAGAGTACTAGCCCCTGGTCGCGTCCCTCGGGTGACACCTGAATACGTAAAGTGGTGGAACGCCCGTACAACCTTTTATCGCTCTCACAAGATCGACTGCTGGGATGGGGCAGAGAGAAGGTTCTTGAACTGGCAGCCCGTGCCCGTCCTTGACATTGACCTAGAGCACCTCCTACGCCTGTGGCGTGGCAAGAGCAAGGATGTGGCCGACTACATGATCGCTCGCAAGGCGGCCTGAGAGGGTAAATCGGCGCCACAGGCCAAGCTGCCTCCGGTGGCGAAGGATGACTTTAAGAAGACCCTGTGGGACCTCTGTCGCATCGGATCTGACCGACTGGAGCTGATTAATTATCCACTGTCGGTAGAAGAAGAAGGCACCCCCGCAACCAGCTGGCGGGCTGAGAAGGACCTGATATGCCCCTACCGCACATTCGTGAGGAGGGAAGAGTGGAAGCTGTAGAACTATGAAGACACTACCTGGTTCTATGTCCTCCTGCGGGTGCATGGGCTGACAATTGAAGCTCGATCGGCGGCCATCCTGGGCCAACATTTGCATGTCGCCTACCATTATGCCGAAGGATGGGGGATGGATCATTTCAACTTGTTTTGCCATCTGTCTACTAAGAAACATGCAGACTTAGCCGCCCTTGCCGATCGCTCCTAGACGATCACGGATGTGTGCTGGGTGGTCCGAGAGGCCGCCCGATGTGACAAAGAGCCATCCCTCAGTTATTGGCCGATATCACTACGGCTCTATACTAGCCCACATGGTATTTGACATTTCTCTTCCTTTGCATTCATGGCTACCTCTTTCAGGGTGCTGGATGTTAATCAATTCTTCACTTTTCTTGTCCTTCCTCTTCACAGATCATCCGGACAACACGTAGATGGTGACTTATCACAACCTCCTCCGGCAAGCAGAGAAGCTGGCGCATTTTGAAATGGCACCCCGGCCCCGACTACAACTCCCTTGCCTCCGCCCGCAAAGAGGTCCCAGGCCAAATCGCCCGTGAAGAAGTCTCTAGACGAGGCAAAGGCTACAGGGCGGCGGGAGGCTAAGCGCCGGAAGACGGAGGCTGCCAAGGCTGCAAAGACCGTTCTCCCGCCACCTCCGGTTCCATCTTTCGAGGAATTTGAGGCCGGTCGAGTTGAACTGAGCCAACCCACCGGTGAGGTTCCTCTGTCAAAAGTGTCTTCCAGGTGGAGTTTATTTCTGTGTTAGAGCGGGTCGCTTACACCTGGATGCTTTTGCTTTTTGTCCATCAGCTAGGGAGGAACCGATGCCCTCGTCGACCCCCGATGTAGGTGAGGCCTGGGTCGGGTCAGACCCGTCGTCCACTCTAACTCCCTCACCCAAGGCCACCAAAGGACCTCAAAAGGGGTCGCCCGTAGAGAAGGCGCTGGCGGCCGCCAAAATAGCCTGGCGGAAGGAGGTTGAGCAGAGGAGGGTGGAGGCTATTCGGACCACTTTAGCTTCACCTCTGCCTTCAGTCCCGCAGGTACGGTTCCCGGGGCACCGGTATTCTTCAGGACTTAGTCACCTCCCAGGGTGAAATCTTTGTAGATATTTGACGCATGCGTCTCTCTCTTTCAGCCAGAGTAGAGGAGGTGCGTTCGAGATTACGCGTGAAGCCCGTGACAGTCTTCGGTGAGGTAGTCAGCCGACAGGAATTGGAGCAGAGGAAGGCAGAGGCTGAGAAGTTTGCGGTCACGTTCGTGGTCGCTCAGGCCGAGCCAAGCTAGCCTACAGGTTAGACTCTCCAGTCGGCGGTGCCACTTAACACCTTTTCGCCTTGTGGGATAAAGCCTTTATGTGGATTTCTTCTTTCAGCCCCCGCGGAGGAGCCAGCACCTGCTCCTACTTCGGACGTGGGCGACGCTGCTGCACCTGGGGTTGCACCTTCCGTCGAAAAGATAATCCCCGGACCGCCTCCAACCGCGGGGACCGAACGGGGTAATTAGTTTCACTAGTGTGGCTACATTTTCATTCGTTGGGAGCCCATAGACCTTCATCTAATCCAGATGCTCCTTCATTTGGTAGCTCCCGTCGCACCCCTCCCCACTTCATGCCCATTGATTTTTCCCTTCATGTAAAGTGGGCGATTATGGCACGGAGGGGAGAGCAGCAAGTCTTTCTCTGCGAAGGTGACAGTGGCGGTGAAGGCCTCATATCTGGCAGCCTTCATCTCTGTCGCGTGTGCCTCATAAACTTCTGGCTCCTAGAGTACCTTGATAAGAGTTTTCCTCAACTCTTTACTCCAAGCAATGGCCTCCCAGATTGTAATGCTGGTGGGGAAGCTCTTCATCTGGTGGAGGACCTTCCAGTCAGCTCGAGCTCAAGCGTCCTCCAGTGATGGTAGTATATCAGGCTGGGTTTTCTGAGAGCGGTCGCGCTACTCCTCGTCGGGGAGCTGCACCGCCTTGCCTTTGATACTGGGATCAGGCTAACTCTGGCCACCCACATGCTTTTGAAAGAGAGGCGCCAATGACGGCTCTTCAGGGGATGGATGGGGGACTAGATTATCCTTGCCGGACGGCACTGCTTATTCCACAGAAGGAATCGAGGCTGGCTCAGAGACTGGAGTGCTGGAGGTGATCTCCTCTGAGCCATTAGGATCGAAGATGCTTGGTCCCCCCGAACTTCCACTGATGGGATAGGGGCGGGTTGTTCTCCTCGAAAGAGGATGACTTGCTCCGGGTTGAAGGCAAGCTGGTGAAGAGGTGACTCGGGGATCCTCCTGTGACCTCTTCCGCATCCACGGCCACAACCCCAGCCACAGCCGGTGTGTTCTGGGATCAACTATAGCCCAAGCGGGGTAGTGGTCCTTTGTCGGGTTCGAGAAGCTACTGGCTCGCCTCGTAGGTAGGCGTTGATGTTGTCTAGTGGTGGGATGGCCACCATGTTACAGGTGCAGTCACAAAACATTTGTTCCAGTTGCTCCATCGTGATCTCTTTGTCCCTATAGAACAAGGAGAGCTCTTCTGGAATAAGGAGCATTTCGCCATTCTTAACTTTCAGGATCATCTCCTAGACCTAGTTTCTTAGTCAGGCTCGCTTCTCCATTTCTTCCCATGGGATATAGCTATCTAGTGGGATAGGGCCAGTAGGATGAGGAGGGATGTATTCCTCCAGGCTGTTGATGAACTGTTGTAGCCTCTGGAGAGGCGTTAGCTCTACTGGGGATTGCAAGGCCGCTGCTTGTTCGGCTTGTTTCTTGAGCTGTCTCTTGAGATTCTTCCTTCTATTCCTCTCCTGTTTCTTGGCGATGGCCGCCTCTAGGGGAGTAGGAGGAGGAGGCACTGGGGCTGAGGCTGACAGATCTCTATGGGGATACCGTTGAGCCAATGCGTTTGCAAGGCGAGGTCGGTGACTCTTCTTTGCCCGGATCTCGATCTAGGCACCTTTCGATTATTGTAGTTGGAAGGTAGCATTGATCGCCTGTTCAATGACCTCGAGTGGTAGTTCCTGGTAAGCTGGGATGCTGAGATTGGCGTCTGAGGACGTAGGCACAGTTTGATGCCTTAACCGCGGTGGTTGTGAGAATCTACCACGAACTGGCTGACTTGTACTGGCATCCGAGGACGTGTGCGCGGTTTGATGCCTTAGCCACAGTGGCAAGGGAGGCTTCTCCCGTTGAGCTGACGTACGCGGTTTGATGCCTTAGCCGCGGTGGCGAGGGCTTCTGCTGAGAAGTGGCCTAAGGAGCATGAGCGACGTCATGCTTCCTGGCCTGACCTCGGTGGTCTGGCTGAGGGCAGGGTCGAGCGACACTCGACGAAGTCTTGAGGCCTTGCTACCCCCGTTGCCTATCTTGATCCCGCGCGCCGGATGGCCTTTGTGATGGCAGACCCGGCTTGCGAACTATTGGGGGGACCTGGTTCGGTCGAGCCAAAACCTTGCTCAACTTTTATTTTCCCTTCCTATCCTCGAGCATTGGAGTCAGAAGTGGAATGGGGGGAAAGTGAGAAGAGCTTGAGGAGCTCATGGTAGCCTCGCCCACTGGGACATTTCGGCCAAGAAGGACTCATAAGAGTCTAGCAGTGTCTTCTCTGGAAAAGGGCAGAGACTCTAACTCATGCCAGGGTCGCTACGGGGCTGGAGTGGCAAGGGCCGACTGGCCAGCCTGCGGCGCCGAGGAATCAGGGGAGATCGGGGGAGCAGGAGGATGAATGACGTTGCCCGAGAAGGTGCTCGACCCTGTCTGTTGGCTGGCATCTTGCTCCCTGTGCCTTTGCAGTCGCTCGAGGGCTCCTCGATTGTCAGTCCAGAACTGGAGTCATTCTGGAGTGTGCTGGTAAGGCAGCCCATGCCCATTTTCCTGGGGAGGATCAGACTACTCTAGTGTACTTCTGGCAATGCTCAGAGTTTCTTCGACAGCTTGCCGCAGTCGAACAAGTGCCATGGAATTCCCCTCAGCATCGATCTGCTCCCACCGGATCTGTTCCTAGATGAGGTACTGGACTTCCATCAGTACCACAAGTCTCTATGGGCCCATCAGATTTCTGGCGCCCTCAGCAAGGGGCAGCCCAGGTCCACCCCAATGTGGGTCATTCATCGGCCCAATATCCTTCTTATGGGCTTCCTCCCACCCAGGCTGCTTATCCTTCGACGTCGTCTTATGGGCCACCTCCTTCAGCTGCTCTGCCTTCCGCTCCACAGATCCAAACTCCTTCTTTTATTACCCCTGCTCCGTCTAGGGAGCAGGAGCTCCTTGATAAGTGGGCCACCATGCAACAACAACTCGACTTTCTTCAAAAGTAGGTTGGCCCACAGTCCTTGGCCGATGTGCCTGTTCCGAGCTTTCAGAATATCCATTTTCCTCCACAGTCTGAGTTGCCCAATTACAGGAAGTATGATGGAAACGGTAATCCCTTTATTCATGTAAGGGACTTTCTATATGAATCGACACAGTTCCAATATGATGATCATCTCATGGCATATTTGTTTCACCGATCATTGGACGGAGTTGCATTAGAATGGTTCTATTCTCTGCCATTGGAAGATGCCGAGAGCTTTAAAGTGGTCAAGGACAAGTTCATTCAGCGGTTCCAAGATAGGGTCAGCCCAGAATACTCATTCATAGATTTAGTGGTCGAGAAAATGAAAGCAGATAAGGAATTTGCAACCTATGCCGACAGATGGAGGTAGATGGTCGCCAGGGTGCCCGGCCATATTCCGGAGGAAGAGAAGGTTAAATTTTTGATTTCCAATGCTACTCCGACCTTCCGAAATATATTGGCTATGAATGATATATCAAACATGCATCAGCTATATAGCCAGGCACGGTTCATTCAAACGTAGTTTAAGGACTCTCCCATCCACTCCTTGTTCGAGGCCCAAAAGCGAAATACAACATAAAACCTCAAGGGCCTATCATTGAGGGAGTCCAAACGAATGAACAAGTTCAAGCCGTTACCTTTCCTCCAGCCAACAATAACCAAATCCGCTTTCCCCAAAATCTCCGCAACACCCAGTCCGCTCCACAGAACCGCCCTCCACTCGCCTTCGCCACTCCACAAAACCCTCCGCCCGCTTGTTCCACTCCACCAAACCCTCCGCTCACCTTCACCATTCCACAAAACACCTATTCTGCCCCACAACAGCCTCCACCACCACCACAATACCACAACGTTCCTCCCCCTAATGGCTACAACAATAATCGGTGCCCGGTTCCGAAGAGAGCCCAATATCCTCCTTTGCCGAAAACTCTTGCCGACATATTTTCGACTCTCATGTCAGTGAATGCCATACAGCTTCCTCCGGAGAGGCCCAGTTGGAATACCGCGGTTGATCAGATGAAATATTATGCATTCCACAGGCAGCCGGGCCACACCATCGAAGGATGTTTTCAATTCTGAGATCTGGTCTATGATTTACACGAAGGACATAGGATCGATTGGGCCGAAATGCATAAGGCCATCTTTGAGCTGAAAGAAAAGAGAAGGCAGCCGCCGAGGCAGCAAGTGCAGCAGTAAGCACCGCAGCCATAGCAACCGCCGCAGCAGCAACCACAGCAGGTTCAAGACTTGGGGATCCACCAGAACCCAATGCCAAACCATCCACTCGCTCCGCAACCTCAGCCGCCGGCACTGGCTTAAGTAAACGTAGTTCAGCCTCCGGCCCCCAACGTCGGATGGTCCTTTGACGACGACGGCACGACACATCAAGTCTCCGCTTTCCATCACAACTACCCCTCCGCTTCCCCCATCTTCACACCCGTACGCCAAACCCCTCCTCCATCCGCCACACTGTTCATCCACCCATTCACCGGCCCTTCCACGTCCACGCCAACACCCTCACCCGTGCCTCCACCTCGCTCACCACTTATCACCCCCACCGCTATCACCATCACCCTTCCATCTAACCCTCCTTCCACACCAACACCTATTATCACCACCGCACCTACCACCAATCCCTCGCCCATTGTCCTTACACCCCTATCTACACCCATCATCACCACGCCTACCTCCTCGCCCATCATCCTTCCACCACAACCCATTACCCCCACTGTCACCCCTCCTAACCCTACACCCTTCACCACACCACTTATCCACCCCGCTCACCCTATTCTGCCATCGTCGAAGGCCGGGTTGGCACAGAATCTAGCCCTACGGAGTGGGCGATTGTTCCAGAGAAATTACGCTTCTACTTCCAATCCCCAGTCTGCACAGCCAACCGCAGATCAACAAGAAGAAGCTGAACCCTTGCCAGGTACTCAATATGACCTGCTGCATCATTTGGATAGAGTGCCCGCCAAGATATCTATACTCGAGCTGATCAAGAGGTCCACCCTTCACTAGGATGCATTGAGAAACTTTCTTCAGAAGGTGATGGTCAATGAAGATTTGGCAGTTGATAGCCTCCCTATAGGTGAAGAGAGAGAAAGAGAGGTAGAAAGAGTGGGTCAGGGCGTTGGGCCGTGTGCGTAGGAGCGAGGGAGAGATAATAATAAAATAAGAGAGGGATAGAGAAGAGATGGTGGGTGACGTTTAGAGAGAGACAAGGAGAGAGAGAGAGAGAGAACGCCCATGTCTGTTAGCAGGGATGAGGGAGTAGAGGGCGACGGAGGCTACTGGCATTTGTGTAAAGTGTGAGAGATGTAGAGAGGAGGAGAGGTGCGGTGGAGTTCGCTGCTGAGTGTGGAGGTGTGAGAGGGACTGAGGGATGAGGCATGGCAGAGTTTGCTCCAGCGGTGTGTGAGTGAAGCGGAGGGAAGGAGCAGAGACGGGAAGGGGGAGTTCGACGGCGGCAGAGATGACAACGGAGGAGGGAGGAGGTTAGCAGGGCAGCGGGTGCATGGAGGAGAGAGTCGCCACACATGCAGTGAGTGAAGGTGGAGCAGATGGTGGCAGCTAACGGTGGGTCACGTGGATGGTGCACAGGGTGCCAGCGGAGGGATGGCGGGAGCTACGTGCATGTGTGTGCATGTGAGGCGCGAAAGGGTGCAGGGATCAGGTGGCGCGGTCGGCGCTGGTGAAGGGTGTAGCAGATAATGTGGAAGAGAGGGAGGCCAGCTTCGTGGGTGCAGGGAGTGAGAGGGGCAGACGGTGAAAGTGGCGCAGAGGGAGTTTTAGTGAAAGAGAGAGAGAGACGGGATGAGGGAGAGAGAGAGAGCTATGGCAGTGAGGGGGTGCTGGTGAGTGTGTAGGGAGAAGCCGCGACTGTTGCGGGCGAGCGATGTCGGCGAAAACAGAGGGGAGATAGGGCCGCGTGTGTGATAGAAGAGAAGGAGGGAGAGTGTGGGGCTGGTGCATGCGCTAGAGGGTGAGTGGCCACCGGAAAGGGGGGGTTGCGGTGCCTGTAGAAGGGAGTCGGCCAGTGCGAACATGAGAGAGAGAAGAGATTGTGAAGGTAGAGGCGGGAGCAGAGGTGAGGAGGTGGCTGAGAAGGGAGGTCGATGTGTAAGGGATTTAGTGGGGAAAGGCATGCAGGGGATTATGACGTGAAGAGGAGATCCGCAGTGTGTGTGTTAGAGAGAGAAAAAGGGAGGTTGCGGAGAGGGACTGTGGAGGTACAGTGTGTGTGCATGGCGGAGATGTGGTGGCTGTGAGACGTGGGTTACAGAGAGAGGGGGAACGACAGGGTCGTGTGAGTTGGCAGGGAGAGGGATGATGGTGGGGAGCGGTGCTGTGTGTGAGGGGGTGAACTGCAACGGTGTCCAGAAGAAAGAAGCCGCTACCGTGGCTGTGCAAGAGTGCGGGATGGTAGGGGAGATGAAAATGGCCCTGGCTACAGTGGGGGGAGAGAAGAAGGCTACCGATGTTACAAGTTGGAGGGCCACAGCTTCGTGTGTGCGTGGGGGATAGAGAGAGAAAGAGCGCGACGGGATAAGGGAGAGAGAAGTTGACAAAGAGAGGAGACAGGGATGTGAAGAAGAGAGAGGGTGAGAGGCTAGTAGGAGGCTCGCGATGGAGAGAAGGGTTGCTGCGGACAGTGATGAAAGGAAGAGGGGAGTTCTACTGGTGGCTGTGGGTTAGAGGGAGGGCTGCGCTGCTAGTCGACAGCGAAGGGGGAGCATGGCATTCGTGGAGGTGAAGTGCACAGACGGGAGAGAAAAGCAGGTGAGAAAGAGAGAGGTCCACGGGCGTGAGAAAAAGAGAGAGGGGGAGAGAGGAAGAGAGTTACGTGGAGAGGCCAGTGGTTGCGCGGTAGGAGAGAGAGGCACGGAGGTGAGCAGAGAAGAGAGAGAGGGAGAAGCCGGTGTGAAGGAGAGGGAGATCCTGCGGTTACAGAGAGAGGGAGAGATGGTTCAGAGGTAAGAAGGAAGAGGAAGAGAAGGTCGCGGTGAGGGCTGGTTGCGGTGTCTCCGGCCGGACAGGTGAGAGGGAGAGTGGGAGATAGAATGAGAGAGAGGGACCCTACGGGAGAAAAGGGGGGGAAGGAGTTGGAAGATGCCCCCAGAGGGGAGGAGGTCGGAAGAGAAGGCTGAGAGGAGAGGGTCTTGTAGGGGGAAGAGGACCAGCTACTGTCCCTACACACACTCACATGCTTCGGTGTCCACCTGCCAACACGCAGTGCCCAGCACTGTTCCGACATAGCGGTCTCTGCATGCGGTCATATTGGTTTACATAATACACAATTATCATTGCCCATGCTTGCGTTGCTGTCCCTGCATGTTGCCCACGATGGAGGACGCCAGCTTGTCATGCCAACCTGTATACAAGATATATAACACAAAAATTATACCTAGGCTCCACAAAAGAAGAATTTTATTAATGAATACATACTTTGTTATCTCCCCATGTTCATTGAATTTTGTAAACAAAGTAATTGTACAGTCGACCCCAGTTGGCATGGAGTGGTCTTGGGCCGTGAGACCCACTTGTAGGTGAAGGGGCTGGATCTATAGAGGCTGCCCTTGGAAGTTTGAGCTTAGTGCCAGGTGAGGTAGGGGATCCTCTGTCATCTTCCCTTCACAATTCTTCTCATTGTTTTCATATTAGCTGCCTGACGCACATCGTGTTCATGGTGCAGGCTGAGGTGGTACTGCCAACTATAACGGTGCAGATACCTCTCTTGGCTTTAGGTGCGGGTCACCCAACATTCCTGCCAGTCTTGCGGCCTATCGCCCTGTGATACCCCAAGGATTATATGGCGGCAGCAGGCTTGGAGGGACTTGGAGCAATTGCGGGGACTGATGAATCGACAGAAGTCGTGGAATCTCAGCCGCTCATTGTTGGCAAAGAGCCGCTCCTGGAGAAGAGTAGTCCTCCCGAGATAGAAGCGGGAGAAATTATCGAAGAAGAAGCTAGGGCTTCCAGGGCCTTAGCCCTTGTTACAGAATCGGCCTCTGTGGAGGCCAGCCAGGCTAGGCGTGAAGAGCAAATGTCTTCAGCTATCGAGACTCTTGGTGGAGCTCCACCGCAAGAAGTTGGCAGAGCGGTTGCTATTGTCGAGACTTCCTCCACTACATCAGTTGCTGGGGTCGGCTCCAGCACAGGTGCCTTACAAGTTATGCCGTCGTTGTCTTCCAAACCGAACGACGACATCTGGGCTACCGTGGATAGCAGGGTAGATTTTCAACTCCCTGAGACGTCACCACTTGGTCTGCTATCATCGAGTGACCTGGTGTGGAAGTTTAGGGGAACCCTTCAGCGGACCATAACAGTCGACCAGGATTTGACTTATGTGCAGCTGAGGGGCTTGGTGGAGCACCTTTCCTGCTCGCTGCTAGCTTTTGGTTGCCCTATGGATGATTGGACGCCACGGGTAATATTGCTGCTGAAATATGTGAATAGATAGGAATTTCTTGGCCGAGAAGTAGCTGATCAACTGACGGCCATAAAACTGGAGCGAGCTGAATGCCGAACCACCCTTGCCTCTTTGAGAGGGACTGCGGAGCAGATGAGGGATGCGGCCAGCACTTCTTCACAGCGTCGGACCTTCTTGATAGCTCGAATAGCTGAACTGCACATTGAACTTTCCAAGGCCGAAGTCGGGCTTCAGGAGGCTGAGCGTCAGGAGGTTCAAAGTGTGGAGGAAGCTGAGTTGGCTGAAGGACAAGCCGCTTCTCTCGAAGAGAAATTATCGCAGCTGGAAGCCACCGAGTCTCGATTGCAGGAGCTGACCCGCCACCCTTCCTTGGGTATCTTGGAGTTGGAGGATATCTTCCGACGTCCACTACAGTAGCCTCTTTTGTTGACTTCTCTTCTTTTTGGGTAAAGTTTTATGTGCCTCGGGGGGATGCCCCGAGTAATCATGTATTTTGCTACCTTATAACAATAAAATATCTTTATTTGTCACTAAGTCATGACTTCATTCTCTCTTCCCCCCCTCCTTTTTTTAGCCGGTTAGCTTAGCCTGGATATATAAGTTACTAGGGCGGGAGAGCGCTCACGCCTTCAGCAAAGGGGTGAGGGGTTCGCTCCACCGCAGCGTAACTATTATCAGGGCCAAACCTTGGCTAGTGTAGGTTGAATGCCTGAGGGCGAAGGTATAGTGGCCACCTAGGGCCAGAGAGTAAGGTCAGAAGGCCTGTTAACAGGCTTCGCCAATGGTGATGAAGCTGCCAGGAGACCCAAAGTATATTCATCCCTTGACAGGGGTGGAGGACCCGAGTGAGGGATAGGTTCATTGTCTTCCACGAAGATTGAGGGAAGTCAAGGGTAGGTTTGTTGGTTGACGCGGACGGAAGGTTCGGGCCGAGGGTTGATTTCATCGATGATGACGAAACTAGGCTTGTTCATTAACAAGGAAGAGAGGGCCAGATTAAGGAGTACTGACCGGTCTTGCCGATGGTGACAAGGGTCAGCGATAGTTTGTTCATCGACATAGGATGAATGTCGAAGTAAAAAATAGGTTTGTTCATTAACAAGGACGAAAGGTCCAAGTTAAAGAGTACTGACCGATCTTGCCGATGGTGACAATGGTCAGCGATGGTTTGTTCATCGACATAGGTTGAATGTCGAAGCAAAGATAGGTTCGTTGCAGCATAGGCGTAAGGCTCATGCCGGTGGGACGTTACTTGCCAGTCGCGTGCAGGAATCCTTGCGAGACCGGAATGGTGAATGAGATGACTAATGTCATCGTGATTTTGTTCATTCATTTTTTTTATCACATTACCGACTCAAGTGCCCTTTCAGGTTTTCGCCGAAGTCGGCCCCCTCTTGCTTTTGTCCACGTGCCCTTTCAGGTTTTCACGTGGCGGGGTACCCGATTTTACCTGTGGCGTCCTTTCAGGATCCCAAACCCTTAGGGATTCAATCCCTAGCTAAGCCAAACCCCGGAACAGCAAGGTCCCACTTCGGACCCTCATCCTCATCGCCGGTTCGCCTACGGGCACGAGTGTGCGCTACGCGAGCGAGCCTGCTAGAGTGGGTCCACCGACTCGGTTGTTTGCTTGCAATTTAGGTCCAAGGAGTGGTGTCACATCAGAATCACTTGTCACTGGGGTGGCCGGGTGCTTTGGGACTGGAGTGGTTGGATGGCATGAGTATCGCCATGACTGGAGTGACCAAAAGTCATTGAGCTCAGAATTGTCAGGTGCCGTGGGCCCTAGTGGGACTGGAGTTGTTGAGTAATCGGGTGCCGTGGATCACAGTGTGATTAGAGTAGCTAGAAGTCGGGCGCCGGGGGCGCCACTGTGACTGAGGCAACTGAGTAGTCGGGCATGACGGTCCCCGATATGGCTGGCAGTCGGGTGCCGGGGGCACTATTGTGACTGAGTTTTTGAGTAATCGGGTGTCGGGCCCCCCGATGTGACCAGCTGGCAGTCAGGTGCCGGGGGCATCGTTGTGGTTGAAGTGGCTGACATTCGGGTGTCGAGGGCACTGTTGTGGCTGGAGTGGCTGACAGTCGGGTGCCGGGGGCACCGTTGTGGCTCAATGGTTGAGTGATCAGGTGTCAGGGGCACCGTTGCGACTGAAGTGACTGGCAGTCGGGTGCCGGGGGCACCGTTGTGCCTGAGCTTGTTGGCAGTTGGGTGTCGGGGACGTCATCGTGACTGAAGTGGCTGGCAGTTGGGTGCCGGGGTCACCGTTGTTGCTGAGCTGGTTGGCAGTTGGGTGCCGGGGACATCGTCGTGACTGAAGTGGCTGGCAATCACGTGCCGGGGGCACCGTTGTGGCTGAGCTGGTTGGCAGTCGGGTGCCGAGGGCACGGTCGTGACTGAAGTGGTTGGCAGTCAGGTGTTGGGGGCACCGTTGAGACTGAGGTGGTTGGCAGTCGGGTGCTGGGGGCACCGTTATCACTAAGCTGTTGAGTGATCAGATGTCGCGGGCCCTGATGTGACCAGAGTGGCTGGCAGCCGGGTGCTGGGGGCACCATTGTGACTGAGTAGATGGGCGCCACTAGACCATGATGGTCATGCTCGGGGCCTGTTGATAGAGGTAGGGGCCTTGCGCTTCATCTTGCGTCGGGACTTGTAAAGTATTCCCATTGTCTGGGTAACAGTACTGAGGGCACGCTTATCGAGGTGACATCGAAGTGGCACATGATCATCGAGGCGGGGAACTAGGCTGAGTGCCTCGGTTGAGCCATGTCTAATGGTGCGCGACCATTGGAACAGAGATTGGACAGGGTGATCTCATCGAATGATGCTCGTGTCGTGCACGAATGTTGAGGTAGAGACCGAGCAGGGTGCTCTCATCAAGCCATGTCTGTGTCATGTACGAATGTCGAGGTAGAGATCAGGCAGGGTGCCTCAATCGAGTGACGACTAACGGTGCACAACTATGGAGGCAGGGACTGGTAGGGGCACTCTCATAAAGCGGCATCTGGTTCATGCACGAATGCCAAGGCAGGGCCGAGCCGGGTGTTCCTGTCGAGCGGTGTTTGGGGGTGCATGACTATCGAGGCAGGGCTCAGGTAGAGTATTTTCATCAAGCATCCTCAGGGTCATGCATGAATATCGAGATATGACCCGGGCAGAGTGCCTTCATCAAGCAGGATCTGGGGTCGTGCATGATTATCGAGTCGACATACGTTCGTCAAAATAGGGGGCCACCTTTTAGGAGGTTGGTGTTTGGGATAGACACCGTATGAGGGATGACCATGTGGTATGCCCTTGGCGTAAGCCTAGGAAACACACACACAAATGCTTTGTGTTTGGGCTAGATGCCGTATGAGGGATGACCATGCGGCATGACCTCGACGTAAGCCTAGCAAATGCACACAAATCTCCTTTGTGTGCCTTTGTAGTCCAGGGTGGAGCTCCTTGATGCTTGATCATTGATGATGCCTCTTGGGCTCCCAATGGAGGGTTTTATAGAGAAGTTGAAGGGGCTGGGATGGGTTTAGGAGGACTAGGTTTATATGGTCAAGCTAGCCCGCGTAAACCCAAGTGAATAGTATGGGTTTAGGAGGACTAGCCTGATAGGTTCAAGCTAACCTGCGTAAACCCAAGTGAATAGTGTATTAGAGTTGCACGGGCTGAGTAGGGGAGAAAGTGCTTACGCGGACCAACCCATAGGGTTGAGCTGGGCCATGTAAACCTCTCCCCTGGGTGGGGTTTAGGCAGACCAGCTCAATGGGTTGGTCTGGTCCACGTAAACCCCTCCATGGAGGGGTAAACTGGGCATAGAAGGGGGATTGATTGGGTCTAGGTGGACCAGCCTCAGGGGGTGAGGCTGATCCGCCTAAACCCCAGCCATTTGGGACCATCCACTATCGGTGTCCTTCAAATATGCCAATGGATGGGGCCTAGACCATTTGAACTTGGCATGCCACTTATCTTCCCGCGGCTATGAAGACCTGGTGTCATTAGCCGAGAAGAGCGAGAAGATTAGGGACCTTTACTGGCTTATCCGGGAGGCGGCTTCTCGAGATAAAGTGCCCCCACTATTGCATTGGCCGCTCTCTCCTTTGTACATGCGGCCGCCAGGTGCGCTTGTTCCCCATCTTGGCATTGCGCTGCTTTCTTTTATGTTTTTCAGGTGTCTTTCTCACCCATACGTCTTTTGCAGCACCTCTCTCTGGAGGCGACTCGGCATTATAGGGAGCTGATTTCCAGGGTGCAGAAGCCCTCTTATTTTGAAATCTCGAAGCCACCCCCGACTACAATGCCGCTGCCCCCTGGTGACTCGCGGAAGCGGACCCAGTCCCAGGTCAGAGAGGCTATTAGCGAGATCAAAAAGGCCAAAAGAGCAGAGACTCGGGCTGAGCTGGGACATCGGAGGAAGGCTACGAAGGGAGGACCAGACATTGTGCCTCCTCTGGTTCCTTCCTTTGCTGACTTTGAGGCTGCCTGGACACAAGGGCCCACTGATGAAGGTAACTCCCCTTCTTCCTTTATGGGTCATCCTGTCTGCTTTTGTCGTTGTGCTGATCACCATTTCTGTGGACGTAGGCACTATTTCTGCTGTCATTGGACTAGCGGCGATGTCGAGTGACGTAGCCCGAGAGAGGGAGAAGGAGACTCCTTCGGCTTTTGTTGAAAGAGATCTACCTTCACCGACACCTCACCAAGAACCCAGAGGTAACTTAAAGTTCATCCATAGAATTCCATGGCCCATTATGTCTTCAGTCAGGTCTTGACTGTTCATTACTTTTGCTTTCAATTGATGTTCAACCCCCGACGCTTCCTGAGGTTGGAGTTGTTGGGGAAGCGGCTACGGGCGAATTAGCAGTTTCAGGGGGCGAGCCTCAAGCTACTCATCAAGTTGATGTCCCTGGGACGAAGACTGCTGATGAAGCCCCAACAGAAGGAGTCACCTTTGGCAGCACAGCGCCTACTCAGATGCTGGAGATCTGGGAGCAAGCCAAGGAATCTTCCTCCTTTGAACAAGTTGACTATGGTGGTGGCTCCAACGATGATGAGCCCCTTCGAGCTGACACAGAGACTAAAGATGTCGGGGCTTCTTCAACTTATGAGAGTGACCTTTTAACATTCAGCCCTCCGAGGCTGTCCATAATTGGGCAAGGGCCATCATACCCTGTAGCAGGAGGAGGGCCGGAGCCAGCGGGGGCCCCTCTTGGAGGCTTGAATATAGTGCCGATCGAGGTGGGACGCATTCCTCAGCTCGTCTGTAGCCTCTCTTATCATTTCCAACTTAGCTGGTTGACATACATATTTGTGATGTAGGCTGAGGTGGCGCTGCCGACCATAACGATGCAAATGCCCCTCTCGGACTTGAGCATGAGCCAGCCTACTCTTCCACCAGTCCTGCGGCCTATTGCTCTACGACTTCCACAGACATATGTAGTGGCAGTAGCTTCAGAAGACATCGTGGCAATTATAGCAGCTGGCGATTTGAAGGAGGTTGGGGTACCCCAGCCCCTGGCTGCCGACCAAGAATCGCTACTGGAGCAGGGTAGCCTCCCAGAGATAGAAGCGAGAGAAATTATTGAAAAGGAGGCCGGTGTTTTCAAGACCCTAACTGTTGTCGCGGAATCCACTCCCATGGGAGTCGGCGAAGCTGCACACAGGGAGCCAGGGTCTCCATCTATTGGGGTGGCCAGCACGACTTCACCTCGGGAGGTAGGTAAAGAGGTCATTATAGCAGAGACTTCTTCAGCTATACTAGCTGTTATCGTCGAACCCGGCATTAGTGCCTTACAAATCATGCCGTCGATGTCCTCTGGGGCAAGTGATGATATCTGGGTGGAGATTGACAGCAGGGTCGATTTTCAGCTCCCTGAGACTTTGCCGCTGGGCTTACAATTCTCCGCTGACATGGTGTGGCAGTCTTTGGATAATCTGCAGTGAGCTATGTCATTTTCTCCTGGCTTAACTTATGCACAGCTGAGGAGCTTGATAGAACATCTCTCGCATTAGTTATTGGCTTTTGGGTGCCCGATGGAGGATTGGACTCCACCGGTTACCATGTTATTGAAGCATGCCAATAGGTGAGAGTATCTCAGCCAGGAACAGTCCGACCAGCTGGCGGCTGTGAAACTGGAGAGAGTTGACTATTGGGCTACTGCTGCTTCGCTGAGGGGGACCGTGGGTGATGGGAATCTAGTCCATGCATCCATATTGTTGAACCCCCTCCACATGTTAATTTCGATTTATTTTGATGTTGACTAAATGGACTTTTGTAAGCTGAAAATGAAACGCCCCTGACCACGTGTGCACACACTAGCTCATTGCCTAGAGCCAGGCCTCTAGCTAGTATTCCCCTCCGTAGGACACTACGGTTGGACCGGGGCCTACGGAACTAGCTTAAAAATCGTATCTCGGGAACTGCCATGCCACCATTCCCAGGTGGGCCGACACGCCATAACATATCGTCAGCCTATGACTAGTGGAGGCTCACAAGACACAGACTCCAAAATGTGGGTCCTGGAGTACAGATAGGCTAAACACACACTGTCACATGTACTACAAAGCACCAAGGTAGTACAACAACTGCCAACAGACTCAGGACAAGGTAGCTAGACCTATCAGTGCAACAATCCTTGAGTCTCATGACTCGGAGGCAAGATCATCGCAGAACGGCAGACAAACCGTCAATCGGCCTAATCCTAAGCCAGAGGGAATGACACAACTGCAGGAAACAACTCACAGGGACTTGAGGGAACACCAAGACCCTCAGCACACCTGGACACGTACATCGAGGTAAGATAATACCTCTAGACATCCAGAACCACTGTCTCGGGCTAGACAGAACTGCTGAGATGCGCACAAGGTCACCTGTCAACCCCTAGGTCACACCGGGTTGACCAGAACCCGACAACGACACACAGATAGGACACTATACACAAGCACTCCTGGCCATCTCATTATGGTCACAGCCCTTAATGGATGCCAACAGACATCTGTGGGTCACGGGCAAACCACAAGGTCAAGCCAAGATAAGCAAAAATCGAAACGATAGGAAAACGACACTCTGGGCATAAGTGATCCATCACTCGGCCGCTAGGCAAACCAAGTAGTCAAGGAAGAGCCACTACACACACAGACACAAGGACACTGGAAATCATAGATTGGGTCGTTAAGGAACTGTAGTAGTCAAGAAGTAGACCGCACTCAGTCAACCTTGAACCGACCTATCTAGTCAGACCACCCAATAGACTCACGGACACTAGTAGTCCACGCTAGAACCACTAGAGACACCACCCTAATCAACCTAAACATTTGACGCTAGTCAAACGGGACACACACATAGACAGACGGACGCGAAACAAGCCATCACGGCCAACTGACAACACAACAAATCGAACTCACTGCGCGGTCACCAAGGGGCCGCGAGGGGAACTGGATGGTCCACAGGAGGTCACCCAAGGAACAGAATGGTCCATTCCAGGCCATTCACTCCAGTCGACCTACTACACTAACCGGTCAAACGACAGTCAAAATGGTCAGAGAAGGACCGCTCATGAAGTGGAATGGTTAGAGGGAAACCGCTCCATGAACTGCCAGAAAATTGTTGACCCAAGGTCAACCATGGTAAGTGATCAAGCCCTGGCCGCTCAACACAATGGGAAAACAGAATGGCTAGAGACCTACCACTCAGGTGGACTAGACGGCTCACACTTGGCCGTGCCATCCACTGGGTGGTCTGTTGCACAATCACGCAGACGCCCAACCGACCTAGGCTAAATGGTCCAAAACAAGCCGCGCTAAGCCCTACACGGTTACTGTTAAACCATGTAGGCGTCACAGTGAACAAACCATGGGATCGGCCCGATCGTGGTCGTTCCACGCCCCGTTCATTCTGAAACGAAGGGGATACAACCATAACAATGATATACAACACATAGACTCCGACAGGTGTCGAATTGGCTATGAAACGGCGAGAAATGGGTGATTTCTCTAAATCGACCAAAATGGAACCACCAGACTTCCTGGGCTCCTAATGGTCCCGAATGACCGACAATCGACACGAAATCAATGACTGTGGAATGCTAACGTTCCAGGTAGTCATTTGACACTAGCTGATCTAAAAATTGTCACCGTTTTTCGGCGAACCCTACGAACTCCACAAAACTATAATTGTACCTAAATGAGCCCAAACTCGCCCGTTTTAGCACCGAACAACACAAAACTACAGGGAAAATATGCAGGAGAAGTAGGTGATCCATCTCCCTATCTCCACCGAAGAAACTGTGCACCAAAGTGACAAAATCACGCTGAAAATCATCGAATCACAAACCGCACCTTCTCAGAATCCACTGAGGGATCGCGCCATGCCACGCTCAATTCGTCGCCCCATCAAACTGTAGGAAAAACGTGCAGGAGAAGTAGGTGATCCATCTCCCTACCTCCACCGAAGAAACTGTAAGCTGAAGCAACTAAACCATGCCGAAAACCTTCGAATCATGAACCACGTCTTCTCGGAATCCACCGAGGGATCGTGCCACGCCACGCTCAATCCGTCGCCCCATTACGCGTCCCTATCACTCCAACGCGTCCCCGCCTCGACCAGCTCTCCACGGTCGCGTGCCCCGCGTTGAATGCCCCAGAGAAGAGAGAGAAAGAGATGAGAGAAATGAGGGAGGAGAGAGGGTGTGAGGGCATACAAAACCCCGTACTATTTTTCTAATGGTTGATAAGTTCGTGCAATCGAAACCTCGTGCAAATTCCTATTTCAGACAAAGCCCTTACACGTCTTTGTAAAATCTATGGACATGATACCCAGTGCAGATTTTTCATTAACACCAAATCCTTGTATATTTTCACAGAGTCCGTGCACGTCAAACCCCGTGCAGACTCTACACTTGTCTATCAAGTCTGTGCTCATTCTAGTCCGAGCACTTTTTGAAGCTCTTGTATTTTATGCTAGCGAACAAGTCCATGCACTTTATGCACATTTTCAAAATGTTAACTCCATGCATACTTCCCTTCTCTATTCCTGAACATTAATGTTTAATTGGGTGTTGGTCAATTGGACAAGAATTTGATTAATTTCTGAAGAGAGGCTAGGGCACGTGATCCAAGAGCCTTTGCTTCTGGCACGTGGTAGAGAGACCCATTTACTTCTGGAAGAATCCCAGGGCAAAGAAGTGTGGTCTCCACACTCCTTCTACCCTGCAAGCTCATATAAATACTCCTAAAGCTTGTACAAAGAAGGAGAGAAGGACTGAGAGAAAAAGCATATTGCCTTCTGTCCTTCGTCCCTGCAGAAGAACTTCCCATCTGAGAAAGAGAGAGAGGAGTTCGAAAAGAGAAGAGAGAGCCAGTCTGAAGAGTCTTGATCCATGGTATTCTCTGCTTCTTGAGAAGCTACATTATTTTACTTCGAGAACTCAATTGATTGTTTTCTTTGTTTCTTCGTCTTTGATTTTACCTTTCATATTACCTTGTTACCTTTTGTGAGTGTTCATAGGAAGGGAGAAGATCTTCGGGTACCCTCCATTATCTTGGAGGAAGAGAGGATAGTTCCTCTGGTCTGTAATCTGTTGGGAGCAGGTTACTGGGTTATCCTTTGCGCTGTGCAAAGGAAGGGAGGTAGTTCCTCCGGTTTGTGTTCTACTTCTGCTATGCAGAAGTTCAAGGAGTGTGTTCCTCGAGGGCAAACTGTTAGGCAGCATTTGTTAGCAGACTGAGTCTGCTGTGATCTCGTTTAATCTTGGAAGGAAGCCTTACTCTGAGGAGTAAGGGGTGGACGTAGATTGCGGGTAGCAATCGAACCACCTAAAAACTATCTGTCTCGTGTGGTTTGCCTTTGTCTAATCTGTCATTTGATTGCTTGCACGCCTATCGCTCGATCAATCTCTTCTCAGATAGTGCTTCTGTTCACGAGTGTTGGGTCCGATTGCCTCCGGCATCTCGAATAGTTTTTGTTAGATCGAATTGGGGGTGATCTATTCAAACCCTCCCCTTCTAGCTCACCTTCCGCGTAGTCTGTCACGGTGCACATTCTCATTTTCATAACATGAAGGTCTGAGCACCTTCACACAAGTCAGTGCATATGCTCTACCTCGGTCTGACAAGTCAGTGCATCAACTGCTACCTTAACCAAGATAAGTTGGAGCACCTTCACCATAGTCAGTGCATACGAAGGCATCAAGTCAGGGCACATACTCTTGAAGTCGGAGCATATTCACTCATGTCTGAGCATATATACATTAAGGTCGATGCATGTCCTTAAGTCTGCACACACATAAGTTTATGTATGCTTAAGGTCTATGCACATGATATCCATTCAGGTCGATGCTCATGTATGTCTCCTATAACATTCAAGGCCAAGGCATATGTGCCTCTTGCACAGGTCGATGCATGTTGAATATCCTCTTATACTGACAACGTGTTTGATGAAATGTCTTCTATCTTACTGACAGGGAATTAAGGTTTAAGCAACCAGGATTGAACACTTGGCTCGCATGAAGGCAATTATCTCACATGGGACTTAAAGAATCATACCATTAGCATGAGAACCGAAGCAGGGAGGATAGTCAATATTCTGCCATGTAGATCATTGCAACCTTAGTTCCTGACATGTGGCTGAGTCTCCTCTAGAAGACTTTTGGCGGGAACGTTCCCTCCACGCGCCCTCAAGATTATCTGACGGGGGACCACACAATTCACGCCAAAAATGATAGGCTAGATTCAAGTTTCCAGAGCTCCTGCTTTCCCTATAAATAGGGACCCTCCTCATCCAGGCTAAAGGTGTGCGTGGAAAAAGGGCAAGAGAAGAAAGAGGAGAACCTGAAGAGCAGAGCAGCGAGCAGAGCAAGAGAAGAGAGAGTGAGAGAGCAAGAGAAAGAAAAAGGAGTTGGGTCTAATAAAAATAGAGTGCCAGAGAGAGTGAGAGGAAGAAGAACAGATCGGGGAGAGAGCCTTCTCTGACTTCTGGATCAGGCCCAGAGTCAGACTCCTCCATTGAGAGACATATTCCCCTCTTCTATTTCTACTTTCCTTAAAGTTCTTTGCTCTTTACTTTTGATAGGCTAGATAGCCATTCTGATACCATGTGTAGGTAGCACCTTGTAGTGGTGCACGATCCCCATCAACCACTCGATGGCCCCCTGACGGTATCGATGTGATGAGATCACTGGCCAATGGCCATACCAGCTAATAATAGTCTATCGCATAACTCTGTCCAGAATGCTGTGGTCATCATAACTCTCTCCAGCATACTGCAGACCTACAGGCTCCAGCACTAGCCCAGCTGTCCCCTCCGTCTCGGTACGGTGGTGGCCATACAAATCCTAGGAGGCAGGGCCTAATGGCCCAACTCTGACTCCAAACGGCACTGCTCGGCTAAAGAACCCTAGGCACTCGGCACTGGGAAATTGACACTGCCTCCAGTAGTCCTCAGAGAAGCTCAGATAGTTGTAAAATGCAACGCCATGCAGGCTATCCCTGCCTATCAGATGCTTTCACCAGTCATCCAATTGCAAGCCCCCATTTGGTGGAGCAGACACGGCCCACACCACGAGAGGATCCCTCTGTAAAACACGCAGATATCCACCTTGCCATGCATTGACCCGGGGATCGACCACCGTGTCGAAATTGTCCCGTGGCTTGCACCTGTTGTACCTCAACCACTGTGGACTACCTGTAAAGCCATATAGCTCTCAAAAATTATACCGCCATTTGGATGTATGCGCTCACATCCATGTTCGGGCCCTCAGTCCCCCTTTCTATGTCACCTAGCATGAATCCCTTAGCACCTCTGATCCTAGCCAATCTCATCCTGTCTAGTGGGAACCCACAGCTGCGAAGTGCTCTCTGCTCTCCACCCAGGACTTTAGGCACATACAGACCTCTCTTCAGCGCAGAACGAAGGTGTTCCGATGTAAATAAACACTGACTGGTTGTGATCGGTGGGGAAAGATATCCTGTACATGACTCCCCACAATCGCCTGTGCACTCGCACCTATGGAACCGACCTTCCCTCCACGTGTCTCTCACCTCTCGAGTCCACGTGCCGTGCCCTGGCGACGCTTCCCCAGTCAACTCTCGATTCCACAGGTGATTATCGAGAAATTGACTGGCATGCCCGCATCCCAATTATGTTTCCCTTAAAATCTGGAAACCTCCCGTGCCACTCGATCTCCCCTCAACTTTCTGTAAAAGGCGAGTGCACGGTGCTGCTTTGAGAAAGATATGACCATGAGAGGGAGTGCCCAAAGCACGCTATATTCCGGCATCTCTCCCATAGCTATATCCTACCACTCACTCCGGTCACCACACACACATCGCGCCGGTGAAACCCCGCTGCACCCGAACAAAAGGATGGCATGCCTGGTGGGACGTCTCCCGCATTCCTTCTTTCTACTGAAGAGAAAGTCTGTGCCAGCCCTGATGCCCTGGTGCCCTTTTCCTGTCCTTGCGGGAGAGGTAGAAGGAGAGCACCTGTTCGCACTTTCCAACAGCTTCTAGTTCACTATCCAGTTGCCAGATCACGTTCGACGACCGTCAGCGCCCGTTGCCTTTGCTTGTCCAGCGCATCAACAACTATGGCAGTCGTCACCTACGGTCCCATCGTCATCGCCACCCATGCACGGGTGGGCTACTTGGCGGTGCCGATCACTTTCCATAGTTTCACCCCGGTCGTCGGATCGCCTACTTCTTAGGTGTGGTCCTTGTGGTAGCTCCACCACCACCCTCAGCTCCCGTCTCTTTTGGCACCGTCAACGCGCCACACCTAACTGTCGGCCTTCACTATGGACTTTGGGTCTTCGGGGCCGATTCCAGTGTTGCCCGTCGATGGCCTGGTGCCATCAGCAGTTACGGGCCGAGTTTTCTCGATCTACCACCTCGGAGCGGAATCGTCTTTGGCTCCCCAGAAGAAGCATCATCGTGGCCGTAAAGGCAAGCGACCAGCCACCGCCACCAGTAACTCTAGCAAGACCATTCTTGTCAGGAATCTGTGGATTCACCTGGACGGGGCGAACCCATCATACCCCCAGAGCGGATCATTTCTATGGTCCCTACTACCAACTGCTTCAGCCTTCTGTGTCAAACGCGAGAAGACAAAGTGAAACTCAGAAGGGCAGACGCTCTCGCAGTCGCCCAAAGACACCAACGTCGGTTCGGTGTTCGAGCTCCCAAGTCCCGTCGAAGACACAGTGACAAGGTAGACCAACAGTCTGACTTGAGAAGAATCTGGGTTACCCCGGAGGAAGCTCAATCGGTCTGGAAGGCACGGCTTAGTAATCCCTTGTGGGCACTAGGATGCCACGCCAAGCAAGGCACGACTGATTCTGCAGTCGCATCGTCGGAGGGTGCCCAGCCATTCGGTGCCTCTCATTCAGATAGGTGAAGGCGGAGATGGGCTCGTCCCGGGCCCCACCGACATCCAGCCTCGAGTTCTCCTCAGGTAGATGCTGTAACGGAGACTTCTCTATAATGCACCTCAGTCTTTGATAGGCTGGGGAAATGGTGACAGTTTGCAATATAATTACTGTCAAAATGACCATCGGGATGTCAGGATCTTGTACCCGCCAATTTCATGTTGATCGGTTGTCATTCGGGGCCGGTAGGAGTCCGGGAACCTTGGTGACTCGTTTTCGATAGATTCATTGGAATAGCCCTATTTTTGTGATCGGATGCGTGCATGTGGTGTTTTTAGCCTGCAGGAGTTGTCTATGGTCATGTGCGATTGTTTCCCCTGCGCTTCGACGTGAATGGGGCGAAGAACGGGCCGATTCGGCCATTCTACTATTTTGCTCGCCGGTTCACTATAATGGTCATTCCAGTCACCGTGACACATGTAACGGTCCCTCGATAGACCATTATGTCCATTGGTCATTTTGGGTTCTTCACGGCTGGCTTGGTGTGATAGATCAGTATAGGATCGTCACATGACTGTAATGTGCCAATGGAGGTGCGTTACAGTCTGGTCTTTCCCAAGGACTATGCATGTCAATTCCTCGAAGATCGTGTCTTCCTCGAAGACTGTGTCGATTAGTTGGCTCTGATGGACCTCCCCTTGTGCATCAGAGTTCTGTAACGCGCCTCCTTGAGTCCGTTACCGTGTATTTGACTGATGTTTGACTGGGTATGGCGGTTGTTGTAAAACACCAACCCCCATGCGCCAAGGTTCTATAACGGACTCCGACTGGTCCGTTACATGCTGTTCGTCTGTCTTAAGATTTTTGGGTCTGTTGGCCCTGATGCCCCTGTCCTGGTGCGTCAGGGCGGTGTAACGCGCCTATAGGGGTGCGTCACAGCGTTGTTGGCCATGATGGCCTATGCTGTTTGGTGTTCATTTGTGTGTCGGTCTATCTTAGGTCCGTGGTTAGGGCGGTGTCTGTGTGTTGGTAGTTTCTAGATTGGTCAGTTTTGGTGACTGGATGCGATCTTTTCCCTGACGGTGACAGTTCCCTAACGGCTCAATCTAGAATTGCCAGTGTCCTTGTCTCTGGTCACGTAGCGGCTGTTCCTTGACTGCCGGGCTCGCCTAATGGTTGAGTGATGGTTTGCTTCGCCCAGAGTGTCATCCTCTGGTGCTTCTGTTTGTCTTGGCTTGACCTCATGGTTTGCCCGTTGACCTGTGGGTGTCTCTTGACATCCTATGAGGGCCGTGACCAAGATGGGGTGGCCAGGAGTGCTTGTGTATGGAGTCCGTCTGTTTGTGTGTGTGTCTGTGTGGTGTCGTGTCTGCTTCTGGTCAACTCGGGGTCACCCAGTAGTTGACAGGTAAGCTTGTGTGTGTCTCGGCGGTTCTGTCTAGTTCGAGACATTGGTTCTGGATGGCTCGAGGCAGTGTCTTACCTCGGTTTGTGTGTCCAGGTCTACTGGGCATTCTTGATGTTCCCTCAGGTATCCGTGAGTCGTTTCCAGTGGAGCGTCGTTTCCTCTAGCTTAGGAGTAGACCATTTAGCGGCTTGTTCCACTGTCCATGATGACCTTGCCTCCGAGTCATCTGACTCAAGGATCCTTATGTGAGTAGGTCTAGTTGCCTTGTCCTGAGTCTGTCGGCAGTTGGCGTACTGCCACTGGTGCTTTGTAGTACGTGGGACAGCACTTGGTTATCATGTCTGTACTTCGACACTCATTTTGGAGTTTGTGTTTCGTGAGCCTCCACTAGTCGTAGCCTTACGACACGCTTCGGTGTGACGGCTCTTGTAGCGGGACACTTTCTCGGTTTACGATTCGTATGCTAGTTCCGTGGGCCCCTCATCAACCGTAGCGTCCTTCAGAGGGGGAATACTAGCTAGAGGCCTGGCTTGGATGAGAGCCAATGTGTGCACACGTGGTCAGGGGCTTTGGACTTGCATCATTGGACGTGACCCTAACTAGTCACTCGCGTTATGGTACTGTTCTGGTTCTGATAGTGTCTTGATCTCGGCCTAGTCCTTGCGGTAGGTTACGTGGACAAGACACTAGTAGGCGTGGCATAAGATGTCAGTGGATGCAGCTGGCTATTCTTCTAGTGGTGAGGCACTCTAGTCACGTGGCACGTGACTCTCTGCAGTTCTCCTCGCGCTTCTCGTGCGTCTTGACCTTTCTTGGTTAGCCTCCTCTTGGCTTTCCTGAGGTCAGTGTCTGTCGCCTGCACGATGTTCCGGTCGTGTGTGGGGCGGTGTGCACGATGTTCTAGTCGTGTTGTCTATCGTCTATCCAGGTTTTCCCTAGGTTTCTTGTTGTTCTTGCAGGTCTTCATTCTAGGCCTGGTGTCTTATCTGCGGATCGACAACTCTTGACCTCGTCAGGCCAGAGTTTGCCCTTCTGTCGTTGCTTGGAGTAGTTCAGGGAGCCGACGTTAGTTCGACAGTCGCGCCTGTTTGGTACGGCTCTTTCCCTTTCCTTTTAGCTCCCCTAGCTCTTAGCTTGCTCGTAAACCCGGAGCAAATAATACTAAAGCCCATGAAACCAATTGAGGCTACAGGCAAGTGTCTCCCTCACCAACTTTTAATATGCATATGTGTCTTTATATTTTTGTGTCTTTATATTTTTGGAACATGCATTTTTACATTTTTCTTTGACAACTGCAGGTGGGGCTGCTAGGGTAGCCGGCATCGGGCCATTGGAGGGTCCTCCTGATATTGAGATTGGGAGGAATTTTGCCGCAGCAAAGAGGCCCCGCACTGAGGGTCCTAGGGAGGGGGACGTGAGGTCATCGTCCCGTCCCTGGCTTGAGGAGGAATCCCCCGTGATAGAGACTGTGTCCAGTAAGTAGTACATCCAGATACCTACCGTCTCTGAGCACATATGCAGTGTTATAAACACATTTTTGCTTTGATAAATGCAGCTCCCCCGGAAGCTAGGGCCGATGCGAGCTTCTCCCCTCTTGCAGGAGAGGATATGCCTCTGGACGAGTCTGCGCCGAATGTTAACTTCACCTTTGAAGAGTTGATCTCTACCACAGATGATTATACACCGGTGACAGCTAAATCCTCCTCGTCACTTGCAGCGGGGACCATAGATGGTCGGGCTCCAGGTAACATACTCAGCCTTGTCTCTCCATTGATACATGAAGAATTGAAGACTACTAATTCTTTAGTGTTTTCTTGGGTAAACTGGAGCTCCTGATGTTACTCCTCCTGGATCGACAGCGGGAGGCGACGTCGACTCTTCTTCCGGGGCCAGATCCACTTCTGGGAGTGGGAGTTCTACGGCCTCAGACCCGCCCTCTAAAGGGAGCTCGAGCTCTGCTTTGAGTGCCAGAACCTCGAGTTCTTCTCCCGGCGAGAGCGACTCTCGGGAAGAGGGAGAGTTAGAAAATGCTGGTGGTGAGTTGTGGCGGCACTTTTGCCTTTCTCTGTCGATTCTTCCTTATAAAGATTTGCTCGGCTCATATAGTTCTTTGTCAAACAGGAGCGGACTTGGCTGGATCCATGGAGGAGTTCTCGTGGCTTATGGGGTCCGACTCATTTATGGATCTTCTGACTAATGGCGATGCCATGACGGGCGCAACCGCCGTGGGGACGATGGGTGTTGACACCGCCGCGTCGAGAGATCCTCCACCAGGGACTTCCCCTGATGTTGATATTGGCGAGGACAGTACGGTTGATCCTTCAGGTAAGGAATCTTGGAGGCTAATAATAGACCTCTTTGCTGCTTTGCAACTGTCTTTGCCAAGCTAACTAATGCATCTGCTGTGTGAACAGTGGCAGGCTAGGCCGTTGGGGACGGTACATCCTGCCCTGGTGGAGTAGTCCCGGTAGGGGAAATTTCCCAGGGTGTGCCAGAGAGCCTACGCAGTCCAGGGCAAAGTACTCCTCCAGTGGACACCCAGCCTACAGGTATTCCGGCATCTGCCAATGAATAGCCCAAGTTGTGTCTGTATTTAATTTGTGGTACTGACCCTTCCCTCATATCTGCTATGTAGCTTCTCCCTCTGCGAAGCCTATGGCTGAGGTCTCCATGCGAGAGGAGCTTTAGGAGGCAAGGCCAGTCACCGTGGGTGAGCAATCTTGCTCCAAAAAGGCCCCCGATACAGAGTCCGCCCTTCCTAGCGCAGCTGAAGAAGGGGATGCTGCCGAGATAGGTATATAGATGCTCTCTGGTGTTTGACATTGTCTGTGTGCCCCTTCATAAATTGGCACTTACATGCTGTCACTTGAACTGCAGAGGACTGGGCCATAAACTCCCTGCCTAGCGGACCAGTATTAGCTTCTGTCAATGGTTCTTCCCCGGCTATTGAGGAAGGTATGTGGCAACCTCAGGTGTATCACCATATTGTGCCTTTTCATGGTTATTCGTGCATGTCCTTTTGGTTGCGAACAAGCACTTATCCCACTTTTCTTTGGTTACTTCTCTCAAGGGAGAAGCTCCAGAGGTGCCTGCAGACTTCCCTGCTCTTGGAGTCTAGTGGCCAGACATTCCCGCGCTTGGGGTGGCATTGAATGCCATCATAGCTGAGCAGCTTCTGCAGAGTCTCGATCAGTTGATTCATGTCGACCGTTTGCTTGCTGTAGAGGCTTTGAGGGGTAGCTTGGAGACATTCACCAGGAGCTATCACATGTTGGGTCTTCCTCGGGATGCATGGGCGACGAGACTGACCGCGTTATGGGGCGAGTTCGTCCATCTCCATGTCGTCTAGGAGTAGAGACAGAAGGCCCGGCTGCAAATCCAGCAGTAGGAGGAGGAGCTCCACATGCTTCGTGCGACCCAAGTTAAAGTAAGCCTTCGACTTCGGAACGATGCGGAGCATAGTCGAAGGGCCTTACTCCGAGTAGAGGGGCAGCAAAGGGAGCTTCGGGAGGCGGACGCGAAGCACCAGCCAGAGTGTGCAGACCCCACGAGCCCGAAGACTCGGAAGGGCTAAAAGGATAGGTGTGGTGTACACAGAAATAGGAAATAAAGCAGGACGACAAATATAGTAACAGAAATAAACAACTAACTTCAACAGAGTCCAGTCAAATAGAAAGTACAGTCTAAAGTAGTAAAATGTACCACACGTCAAGTGAACACTCGGCCCAGCAAGCAGGCAACTAAGAACCTCCACGCAGCTCTCTCGAACCTCGAGGAAGAATCGCCGCTCCTGAAAATCAGGGGTAAGCCTCCTATCACTGGCTCAGTAGGGATCCCGCAGAACCCCAACCAAGAAAACAATGGTGGAAAGGAAAACTACGCTAGTTACGAAAGCAGGAAAGTAACTACGGTGGCCGACAAAACCCCGGCTCTACAGCTACTCCTACTGTACCAAAAACACGACTCGGTCTCCCGTCAGGGGACAACCAAGTCATGCACCCGACATCCCGATCTCACGGTCGGGGGACAACTAAACACTAATCGCCCTAGTCATGATACTAGAAAAACGTCACGACGTCTCAGTCACGGAAACTTACCCTCACAGCAGGGCCCAAGCCGAAGCTACACAGTTTGGAAACACAATCATGACCTCGCTGTCGTAAATTTCACACCGTCTATGAAAAACCCTCGGTGACGCTCACCAGAAACCCTAGACCTCGACTACGGGAACGCTCTCAAAAATGACACCCAAAACACCGTCTCGCAGATGAGAAACGAAAACCTGAGACATGACAACTCATGTCACGTGACGGGAGCACCATCCACTAGAAGAACGACCGGATGCGTCCTCTGACGTCTTATACCACGTCACAAGTGTCTAGCTACAGCACTCCGGGCGTGAGACTCAGACACTCAACAAGTACCACAATAAGGACTAGCTGGGGTCACGCTCGTCAGCGGGTGTCCTAGGCCCCCAACTACGTGTGAACATACAGACCATCTACTCTAGGTCGGGTCCTCTAGTTGGTTTTCCCCCCCACCGGACTCTAGTGGCAAAGGCAAGGGGCCCGACGAAAGCCAGCCTAAAAATCGTCTCTCACCGGGTCTCGCTCTCCACCACTCACGGGTGGGTCCGCACGCGCGTATGCAGGAAGCTACTACTAGTGGACGGGTTACAGACGTAAACACAGAAAATCATGCACACACCCATCACGAGTAACACGAAGTAACAGGTGACTCGAGGTCACCTGACTCTAGGCAGCCCACTAAACCTACTAAACTCAACGGTCTTTGAGTCACGAGACTCGAGGTCAAGACCGTCGTACGCAACAGTACTACACCGTCAATCTGGCCTAATCCCTAGGCATAAAACCATGGTAGCACAATGACTCACGGGGTGGCTCGCAACTACCGAGACTCCTCCCTCGAAGAGGGGACACAAGAAACCTCCAGCCCTAGGCTAGTCGACTAGACTCACAGTCCGAAGCCACGCACATGGCCCACCGATCCGAAAATCTCATGATGTGTGGGGGGGACCCTCCGCGCGCGCACACACACACACAGGGTCATCCGGACCCTCCGGAACACCCTCAAAATATGGACACCAAAACCCTCGGGGTGTCTGGGACACTCATGAGACCGCAAGTCGACCACTAGGTCCCAACTGGGTCGACCAGGGATCCACACAACCCGAAACGAACGTGGCAAGCACGAAGACCCACTTTGGTGCAACACGGCGCCTGACGGTCTATCTTTGGGCCGTCACAGGCTGTAACGGTCCCAAGCTAGGCTGCCACAGTGCCCTAACGGTCCAACTCAAGAGCATTAGATGAAGGAGCAAAACTGGCTGTGGCGCACCCCCCTTGTGACGTCACAGCCTCTAATGGACCAAGCCTAGTGCGTTAGAAGACGGAACAAAATAGGTTGTGACGCACACCCCTCGGGGTGTCACAACCCCTAACGGACCTACCCAGGTGCATTAGAAGGAGGGACACGTCAACTCTAACACACCCAAGTAAGGGCGTCACAGAGCTCTGACGGTCCACTCCTGGTGTGTCAGAGTCCTACGACCCCAATCGGTCAAAACACGGGAACGAACGTAACGGTCGAACCCAGGCGCGTCACACCCTCTAGCGGTTTATCGTAAGACCGCCAGAGCAACCAACGCCCTACTGACAAAACACGGCCCTGTGACGCACCCCTCTTGGGGTGTCACGGCCTGTAACGCACCCGTCTTGGGGCGTCACAGCCTGTGACGGTCTCTGAAATGACTGCCACACCGTTCCGAGAATGGAATGGCGAAAAAATCTCAAAAATTCTTCCCACACCTCCATACCTCCACGAGAGAGGGGGAAAACAAGGGGGAAGCCTCCAATGACCCCTAGCATGCATCTACGGCCTCGGATCGGCCAAAAACACGATGAAACGGTAGATCGGGCGCACACCCCAACCACTTCACCACTTGGTGGAGAGGGATCTCGCGCCCCCATCTCCTCCTACCCCTTCACTTCACACCAAAGCTCTATCTGATTTGCTGACTTAAGCATCAAAGGGTTTTCCCCAGGGAGCTATCCCTGGGCACCTCTGATCAGTTTCTCTTCTTGCAGTTCTCACATTCGCGGTCATCATCCTCAGTTCAGGAATCGCGCAAGATCACCCCTCTTCATCTGGCGCCGTCTGTGGGAAATGAGCAAGGAGCCAACATGGTGCGAAGAATCTCCTATAGGAGAACCTCCGATGACAAGGGAAAGGCCGTGGTGACGGAGGAAGGCGCACCTTCCCATCCTATGGGGAACACCCCCTCTAATGCCGGTGACCATGCCGGTGAGCTACCCCCATCCGTGATGGCAGGGCAACCCCCCAACGGGAGTGCGGACGCTCTGCAAACCCTTAACTCCAAACTAGACGTCCTCGTAGATCTAATGAGGACCTAGGTGGCTAGGGAAGAGAAGTCTCGACTCCCTCGGGAGAGCCCCCCCCTATGGAGATGCATCCCCTGCAAACTATTAGGGGCCGTTTCACCCTCTGGGGGCGGCGGATCATCTGCAACCGGTCAGCAGGGCTATCGCATGTCCCTCCCCCGGAGCATGAAGCCTCCTCCACCCTAAGGAGGTAGAAGTCCAGAGTGCATTGATCGGAGACCGATGCCCCCGAGGGGTGCTGGGATAGCCTACAGGAGTGCCCGCACAACCCCTCAGCCCAACAGGAATCGGTGTTGTCTCTCCGACTGTGAGACTTCGAGAGGCATTTCGTAGAACAAGAGTGCGCCCTTCACGCTCTATAGAAGACCTCTACTGTGGAGGATGAGGAGCAATCCCAGTTCTCTGACCATGTCTTGAAGGCCGAGATCTCCCCCAGGATCTCACTTCCAACCTTCAAGTCATACGACGGCCAGGGAGACCCGACCGACCACTACGACAGCTTTGACGCCCTAATGACCCTGTATGAGGCATCAGACGCCATCAAGTGCCGAGCGTTCGCGACCACCCTGGTCCAAGGCGCTCAGGCTTGGTTTCGAGCCCTCGCCCCCGGCAGCATCCGTGACTTCCGACAGTTCGGGCGAGTGTTCAAGGAAAGCTTCGCCGGCAACGGTCCTCCCCGGTCAGTAGCGGGACTATTGGCCCTTAAACAGGAACAATGGGAGAAACTCCGGGCCTACATTAACCGATTTAAATCGGGAGCCCTGCGTATCCCCCTCCCGGATGTTGCCTCAGCCATCACCACGCTGACCGGGGACACCCGTGATGAAAACCTCCAGTGCGAGCTGGTCCTTCATCCCCCTACCTCCCTCGCCGAGCTAGTGACCCTGGCCCTGCGTCACGCAGAGTGGGAGGAGGTCCTCAGCGGTTGTCGCGGCACGACGGGCTCGGGTCGGGAGGGGGACAAGAGGCGATTGTCCGAGCAAGGCTTTAGCCAAGGAAAGAGACGGAACCGGGACGGAGACCACAAGGAGCCCTCTCGGAAATAAGAGCTGTACACTCCTCTGACCGCCCCCGTCTACGAGATTTATGAAGATATCAAGGGCTCGGGCCTACTCCGCCAACCCGAGACTATGAAGGCAAAGCGCCGCAACCGCCACAACCGCCACAAGCATTGCCTGTTTCACAACGACCACGGGCACCACTACGGCGATTGTCATAAGCTCTAGGACGAGATCGAGCGTCTCATCCGCTAGGGGCACTTATCTCGGTACATGTCCGAGCAAAAGAAGGACACCGCTGCTCCCGAGGAAATCGACAATCTCCCCCGCGGAGTCCACATTAACGTCATTGCTGGCGGCGCGGCATCAGGCGGAGACAGCAGCCGAGGAAGGAAGCGTCACGCCGAGTGGGCGAGCCGGGTCTCTGAGCCCCCCAAAACCTCGCAGGCGAGCGAGCAACAGGCCCTGCTGTTTTTCGACCAAGACCTAGAGTGGTTAACTACCCTGCACGACGACGCTCTCGTTGTATCGGCTATGATAAACCATTGTAACGTAGATAGGATCTTAGTTGACAATGGTAGCGCTCCCGATGTACTCTCATATGAATGTTTCCTCAAGATGGGTGAAAATCCATCTAGACTCTGCCCGATTCGAACCCCCCTCTGTGGGTTCAACGGTCAGGCAACCTATCCCGGGAGAGCCTTGAGCCTGCCAGTCACCATCGGCACCCCGCCCAAAACTGTTACGGTTATGGTGGACTTCATCGTGATTAAGGGAATGACGGCTTATAACGCCATCTTCGGCCGAGGCATCCTCAGCCGAACGAAGGCGGTGCCCTCCACCTATCACCAAAAAATAAAGTTCTCCACCAAAAATGGCGTAGGGGAAGTCCGAGGTAACCAGGCAATGGCTAGAAGGTGCTACATAATCTCGGTAGGAATAGGGCATCTTCACGCGCTCCGCTAAGAGAGACGCATTTGCCTCATCATCAGACTTTTTACCCTTGCTTTTGGACTTTCCTTCTCCCTTATCTCCATTTGTCGGGGAGAAGTCCACTGCATTTACCTCCTTGCCGCTAGCCAGACGATCTTTGGAGGGTTTGCCTTTGGCAGCAGTTTGTATGGGATGGTCGGCGAAGAACATTTCAATCTCCGCCACCATCATATGCAGCTGGTCGAAGCCTCGGATGTTTGAGCCCAGAAGCTTCTCACTGACTTTCACCGATAAGCCCCAGCGGCAGATGGTGATCGCATCTTCGGGCGTTGGAGGATTGTCACAACGCATGCTGACGTCCCTCCATCGCTTGATGAAATCCAACGCTGTTTCACCCTTCTTCTGCCGGAGGGAGCAGAGCACCGCCAGGGAGACTTTGTGTTCGACCATTTGGAAGCGGTCAACGAACTTCTTCTGCATATTAGCCCAATCAGATACTGAGTTGGGCTTTACACTGGAGTACCACTGGAAGGCGGTGCCAGTCAATGAAGTGGCGAAGTACCGCAGCAAATATGCCTCTTCCAGCGCCAATTCGCCCATGGCCGTCATGTAGTAAGCCAGGTGTTCATGCAGAGAGCCCTGCCCGTTGAACTTCTGTAGTTTCGGGGCTTTCGGGCAGTCAGGCGGAAGCTTCTTGAACTGATGATGGCGGGGATAAGGCACGATGTACAAATCAACGGTGGCCACACCCTCTCCATGTTGAGCAAACTTCACCTCTACTATGCGCTCGATCATCTACTTCTGCGCCATGAGGCTTTCTGCAGCGGGAGTAGCAGATGACCATGCATTGGCTTCATGTTGCGGGGCTTCAAAGTCCACCACCAGTGGCAATTTCGCAGCTGTGACGGAGGCATTAGCCGCGGCCGAAATGGGAGACGGCCGTTGTTCCACTCCAGTGGGTGTCGCCTGAGGTGGGATAGGAATCTCTTTCCCACGCAATAGCGCCTGTAAGAGATTCATGAGTTCTTAATTCTCGCGTCGGAGCTCTTCCAATGCGGGAGCGTGTATCTCTTCCCCCAGATCTTCCTCTTGCAGGGGGTGGCTATCCCCATCGACACTGTGGACATCCTCCTGGCGCTCTTCATGCCGTGCCAGTTCGGACTGAGACGTCCCAGCGACTGGTGCCTGTTGTGTTTGCGCCAGGATCCGGGACACAAGCCTCGGCCTCCTCGAATATTGAAGAGGTTGATTGTGCTCCGCCGAGGTGTCCTCGGGCTGTTTGTCGCCGGAGGTGACATAGCAGGTGAACATTTTGACAGAATCATCAGTCACCTGAACCACCCGCTTTTTCTTGGGCGGCTGTCGATCCGGCTTGGGTGGCATCCCTAGTCTGTCAAAGACAGAAACTCGGGATGTGGATGCTTGAGGGGAGCGATCCTCCTCCGTGTGCGTGGAACTAGCCCACGGGGAGGTCGATCGCACCTTTTTGCCGGTTCCTCGGCACTTTTGCCCCCGTAGGGGCTGAGTTGTAGGCCCCGGAGAGACCGAGGCTTCAGTGCTTGTCGGACTCCGCATTTGCTGAAGGTCCGACATGCGGAAGGACTCCTCCGCCCTTGCGCGCCTTATAATTCGGGCCTCCTCTTTGGTAACCTAAATCTTCTTCAGGTGGAGCTGGCGCTCCTCCACTGGGTTGGCCCCCGTCCTTGACAGGGGAGCTCGTGGCTTGGGCCGCTGCAGGGGACCTTGATTTGCCGCCGGTACGACATGCTTCTTCTTCGCTCCGCCTTCCCGGACTTGCCGGAGGAACTCGAAGCGATTGGAGGTAGGGGTGGTTGGGACGTGGCGGTCCCGTGGCAAGATCGGCTCGCCTCCATCGAGCCGGATGTGGATATCTCCGACAATTACAGTCTTGCCGAAGCGGGATGCTTTTGCTGCAGGCTGTGTACCCTTGTGGCTACGGCGTTGCCCCCGTTGAGCAGGAGCGGCGTTGGTGACGCCTGCCGTAGGTCTGGCGTCATTCTGGCGGCGATGCTACCCCCGTTGTGCAGGAGCAACGCCTCTGAGGGTGGCCACCTTGGAACCGGTGCCGTTGCGGCGACGGCGCTACCCCCGTTGTGCAGGAGCAGCGCCGACAGTAATCTGATTGACCGAGAAGACTCGGCCATTTGATGGGACAAAGGGCCTGACACCCCTAGCCCGTGACGAGGTGGCCGGGCGAACCCGACCAATGGTTGAAGCCGAGGGCCTGACACCCCCGACAGTTGGTTTATTGACCGTGCGGACCCGGTCGGTTGTTGAGGCGGAGGGCCTGACACCCTCGGTGGTCGTCTTCTTGGCCGAGCGAACCCGGCCAGTTGATGAGGCGGAGGGCCTGACACCCTCGGTGGTTGCCGCTGCAGGCGTGGCTTAGGTAAACTCCATTTTAACAAAACTTGGATTCATGTTGTGGCCGGTGGGGACTATGTCCCATCTCGCCATCAAGGGGACCACCTGCATCCGGTCTCGCAGGATCGTGCAGCGACCTAGGGGAAAGCGAGTGTATCCCCAAATCTGAAACACACAAGATGAGTTCCTACACCATCGGGTAAGCATTTTGTTAAAACTGAGTTATATAATGTTACATGCATTTATTAGGCAAACTCCATTTTAACAAAACTTGGATTCATGTTGTGGTATGTGGTGTGCATGCCCTATGTAGTTAAGGACATCACCCCGCAGCTGTGGGTGAGAGAGGGGCGCACTTGGTTCCACCGAGGCACCGTGTTGTTCTGCGTGAACATGCGGGAGCCACTCTACCTATGCCTAGTGCAGAGGACTTTGGGGTGGCACCACCCTCCCATGGCGGTACCAGTAGAGCACAGGTCAGATTGAGGACGCCGACGGACTTCAGTGAGAGATTAGGACTGGGCCTCTCTCTACCATGCGGAGGCCGAGGCGTTGCAGAGGGGTCCTTCCTTGGAGCAGGACAGGTGCCTAGGGAGTAGTGAGACTTACCTTGCGGACTACCAGGAGTAGTACGTCAGGCGGCTCCGCCTTGACACCCAAGTGGTGAGTTAATCTTTAGCTTCCTGAGAATGACATTTTTATTGAAGGGTATTGCATCTAATGATTTTATGAAATTTGGTACGCAGATGCCGGAAGCTGGGCCATGAGGATCCTCCAGGATCGGATCGTCGTCCTTAATCAGACGATCATGAACTTGCGCCACGAAATTCAAGAGTTGTAAGTCAAAATTGATTGACTTGACTTGAGGCTTTAAAGTTCCTAAAATCTTGACTGACCATTTGCCCCTGATTCACCAGCGAGGCGAGCTGGCGTATGTCCGTGTGAGGGTCAGGATGAGCGAAGGAGTTGGACCGTCTAGCAGGCGCCATCGAGCGGGCCAAGGAGCGAGAAGCCGAGTTAGCTGAGACAGTGAATACCAACCATTCTTGGTTAGGAGCAAATCTTTTCCTTTTTTTCACTCATCTTTACCTGACTCATGTTTGTGAATTTCCTACAAAAGGAGCTAGAGGCTTCCCTAGCCTCTCGCTGAGAGTTAGAGGGGTGTGTCGGGGACCTAACACGTCGCTTCAGATCAGTGGAGACAGTGGAGAGGCTGGAGGGTCGCCTTGCTGAGGCGAAGGAGAGGGAGGCCGAAGCGCGAGCCCAGGAAATGGCCATGGCGATACGAGAGCGACAAGCTCTCGATCAGTTGGAGGCCCTACGACGCTGCGTGCTATGGACATACCAGAGTAGAGGCACTCCAGGAGAGGTAGTGGTTGGACACACCACTCCCTCCGAGTCCCTACAGATCGGAGAGGATATGGAGATCACCATGGAGGAGTTTTTAGGACAGATGCAGTCTCCCCAGGCAGAGCAGAGGGGAATCTAGCAAGTAGCCTCAAGTTCGAGAGCTTCACAGTCGTCAGGCTCACGCGAGAGGAGGAGTAGGGATGAGGGCGAGATAAGTAGCCGGCATAACTGACCTCGCACTGATGATGCTCAGTAAGTGAGGGAGAGAGAACAGGGTGGGTACAATAGCTGACTTTGTACACTGGGGGTATGCCCCTGGAATCTGATGTAATCAACGGAATGGAATGGACATGTTTGACAAATGAGGCTCAATTCTTCAGTGTACTCTTCTTGGCTTGCTTGATGTCGTCTTCCCCTTTTCACATGTTTCAATTACACTTAAAAGGGAAAAAGATTAGTGTAGTTTGATTTTAGCCCCCTACCCGAGATAGATCATACCCTTCCTCAATGCAGGGTCAGAGGGCTAAATCTTATTAACAAGATTAGAATGAGAAGTAAACATGGAATGCACATGCAGGCAAGCAGAATGCAAACAAAAGGACATATGATCATGCGATGCACAAATGGATGCATGGAGGAGGTTGCTGGGGGTGTCTAGGAGGTCTCCCGAGTGACAAGCTCTACCTTTCTACTGGTGGGACGGGACACAGAGGTGGCGGCACGGATGGTGGAAGCTGGCTTCCTCGCCGCGGGCGGATCTATTCTTCACCTCCATCGGCGGTCGGAATCCCAGGGGACTTTCCCCAACCCACCGGTGAGAAGATTCAGGGTGACTATTGAGGGGATTCCTATCTTCCTCTGTAACAAGGGTAGGCTTCGCGACCAAAAGCTTTGGGTGCATGGATCAGGGCTCGCTAGTTTTCTCCCCAATGGGCTCAAGGATGACAGTTGTCGCCACCCTCCAGGTGGCTGGGCCAGTGACGATTCCGGCGGTTGCAACTATGGAACTCACTAGAGTGGTCATCCTCCTGTGATTCTCGGTGAAGGAAGAACTCCTTGGATCGGCGCCGCCACCCCTAGGGTTTCAGAGAGGGAGTTGGGAGGTAAGGGATGATCTAGCGGCGGGGGTTTCAAACTCAAAATGCTCGATCTCCGTGGCTGAGCTGGCTCAGCGGGGCATCTGGTTCACTGCGGCCGGCTCCAATCAGCGGGCAGGCAGTTCAGGTGGGTCTACTGGCCCTCAAGAGGTCGGGCGGGGGTTTGGGTCTAGACCAAGGACCCGCGACTTACCCGACCTCTCCTCAGATTAGCGTATCAGGCATATGGGACCCAATAAGAGTCTCTCCCGCCTGAACACTTCCCGACTGTTGTTTCCATCTCTGAATTCCACGACGGCAGTTGGTTGTCTGTCGACGCCTCCACCCTCTCCGTCAGCAACCGATGGGGCCCATCCAAAGGCAAGCTTCTCCCCGCTGCCAGGGAGAGGCTGGGTTCCCTTGGAACAGACCAGCCACTACTCCAGGAAGGGGAAGCAATAGGTGTCGTCTCGCTTGCTGTACGAGGTCGCCTCAACTAGCGGGGCGCGAAACCCCTTACTGTCTCCTCAAGGATTCTGGCCATCCACTCCCAGTTGGAACCCCTTCCCAAAAGCCTTCAAGTAGTGGATTGTTCGGCCACTGCCCTAGTTTCGGTCGTGGCTAACACTGGCTGCAAGGTATGCCATCAGACGGAGCAGTCCGAGGAGGGCTTGCCCTCCCACTTGCTGATGCCTGTTCCAGAGGAGGGAGAGTTTCTAGCAAGAGTCCGGAAGGCAGGTCTTATTGCGAGTGATAGACACCAGGAGGCAGTGGAAACTAAGTTGGTCTTCGAGACTGGCCCAGAAAACCCTGATCAGTCTAAAGCACAGGAGTCCGAGGACGCTGATCTATCCAAGGAAGAAGTTGTCCTATCGACCTTGCTAGAGGGGCTAGTGGCTTTGATCACAAATGGGGAGGAGCAAAAGAGGAAGTATCACATGACTAGGGAGGAGGTGAGGGAGATGATGACAGTTGCTCAAAAGAGGATGGAGAACCAGGTGAGAGACATGACTGGACAAGTGAGTATCTCCTTTGAAGCCAGGGCTGAAAAAGATGTGAGAGGGACATGTACCAATATATGTAAGAGGTGGTGTGTAGCTATCTTACAAGAAGAAAGGGCTCAACAGAGAGGGGAGAGGGCGGAGGTAGGGGAAAGGAAGGAGAATGATACTAATGTGTCTCCTTGAGGATAGGCTCCTAGAATGTGAGAGGGTTAGAGAGTGGAGAAGAAGAGGGCGATAAAAGAGTTGGTTAGGAGATGCAAGATTGATATACTTTGTATCCACGAACCAAATGTGAAGGGGATGGTGGACTTCTCATGAGAGAGTTAGGGGGTGCTAGACTATCCAGAGGTATTGTGTCCCAAGTGGAAGGTAGATCAGGGGACATCATGATCCTATGGAACTCCTATGAGGTGGATGAGGTGGTGGTAGACAGACATATTAACAGGTGGGCCATCTCCCTCCATTTCACTTTGGTGAAGGATGGCTTCTCGTGAGACTTCACCAGAGTGTATGGGCCACAGGGGAAAGAGGAGAAACGGGTTTTATGGGAGGAGTTGATCAGCGTGCACATTTCTTCAGGCAGGCCGTGGTGTGTTGGAGGGGACTTCAATGCGGTGGGGGCCTCGTGGGAGAGGTCGGGAATGGAGTTCACACAGGGGACATAGAGGACTTTACTGCTTTCATTGAGGAGGCGGCTTTGGTGGATATTGGTATGGCACATGGTCGTTTTGACTGGTCCAACATGCGAGCCGATACTTCCTGTTCGAGGTTGGACAGATTCTTGATTTCTGTTGATTGGGAGGATCACTATCCTTATGTGCGGGTGCTTCCATTAATTAGATCTGTGTCGGATCATAAGTCAATTCTCTTGAAGACCAGTCGATTACAGGACAGGAGGTTCACTTTCAAGCTGGAGAAGTTTTGGTTCAGGGAGATAGACTTCATGGACACCGTCAGGGGAGCTTGGTCTACATAGCTTACTGGAAACTCAGTTATAGCAACTCTTGTCTGGAAATTGAGGCATACTGCTCATGTTCTTAAGACCTGGGGGGCAGACATAATCATCCCTGGGAGGGTGGCAAAGTATAGAATTCTTCAACAGATTGAGAGACTTGACAGTTTGGAGGAGACAGGACTTATGGATGCAGAGGACAGGAGGCTGAGAGACACACTGAGATCCCAGTTCGATGAGATCCACTTTAAGGAAGAGATCTATTGCAGGAAGAGATCGAGGGATAGATAGATTAAAGAGGGGGACAAAAATACTGCTTATTTTTAGCTCATAGCCTCTGGGAGGAGGAGAGTGAATACCATTGCCTACATTAGGATGGGAAAACTCTCCATCTCCGCAGATTAGGGACCTAACGAGGGATTTCTACTCCAGACTGCTTACAGAGGAGGACCACTTTAAGCCGAGGATTGCAGATGAGCTATTGCCATGGCTTTCCCTTGAGGAGAGGGATGATATCTCGCAGAGCTTCACTGAGGAGGTGCGTCAGGCGGTTTTTTCTTTTACAGAGGATAGAGTTCCAAGTCCAGATCGATTCCCTTTGGCCTTCTTTTAGCAGTGCTGGGATGTTTTCAAATTTGACTGGCAACAATTAGGGAGTTTTATGAGGGAAGGACACACTTGAGAGGAATTAACAAAACCCTTTTATCCTCATTCCCAAGAAACAAGGAGCCCATGACTTTTGTGACTTCATACCTATCAATTTGTTAAATGGTACTTACAAGATCATTACCAAGTTGCTGGCAGGGAGATTGGAGTGAGTTGTGGATAGGGTGGTGAGTGGCTTCCAAGATGCCGCACCAGGGCAGGTGCGCTACAGGACTATAACGCACTAGGGTAGGGCCGTTAAAGGCACCCGAACACATAAAAATCTACAGTTTCTCAGCACTGTAACACACCCCTACTGGCGCGTTATAGGAATCACCCTATCTAGGTCAACGGTCAGAACAGCAGTCAACGGTCAGGTAATGCGCCTAGGCAGGCCCGTTACACAGCATGTGACGCCCCTTACATGGTCCGCCACATGACATGTAACGCACCCCTGTGGGTCCGTTATAGTGTAACGGTCACTGGAATGACCGTTACATGAGCTGGAAAACGAGAGGGCAAAGTTCGAACCGAACTCCCACCCGATCGAGTCAGATCGACGGGAAATTACAGAAAAATAGAAAAACCTGTCAAACCATGCCATATTACAACTAACACATGCATCAAAACACAAGAATGAAGTCCATGGAATGATTTTTCAAGAATTTAGCCTAAAATGCACTAAAATAAAATTTCACGGGGAACGAGGGAAATGGGCGTCGGACCAGGGCGCATGTGGTACCGGCGGGTTCCTAGCGAAGCAAGGAGTCCATCCCCCTACCTCAATCACGATGAAAATCGAGTTTAGGCCGCATGCGGGCGAAGGGACGCCGCGGCACCTCTCGACCCGTCTCGCTTCCACGCCCCACGAACCGCGACGAGGTTAGCGCCCACGCGTTCCTCGCGACGAGCCGGTTCCAATGGTACCTCCCACGTCCCGATCCGCAGCCGTTGGCGCCATAACCGAGAGAGAGGGAGATCGCGTGAGAGTGAGAGAGAGAGAGAGAGAGGGTGAGAGAGAGAGTGAGGACGACAGTTTTAAAATTGTGATTTTATTATATTTTTTTATTTTTAACCTCTAATTGCATTAAAACCTTATAAAAATTGAAATTATATAAATGCCCATCTTGATTATATAAATACTTTAACTAATTCAATTAAACCCTAGAAAATAGCCTAAAAATTAATAAAAATAACCTAAATTCACAGAATAAATTCTAGACCCGAACCACTAAGAATCTGTTAAAGCACGAGTCTTACCCCGCCTGTGGAACGTTCAGTACGACCAAAATAGGAGTACCCACAACTCCAACACCGGTCTCTCGACGTGAAAACCTACACACATGCCACGGCGACATAGCCGGAACCCAACGGTCAGCACGACCAAAACAGAGAGCTGCTCTCTGTCCAGAACAGGAGTACCTCCCCCTAGAAGAACGACCAGATGCGTCCACTGACGCCTTACACCACGTCACAGGTGTCTAGCTACAACGCCTCGGGGGCGAGACTCAGACACATTCAAGTAACCACAAAGCAAGTGACTAGCTAGGGTCGCACCCATCGACCCGTGTCCAACTGTCCCCAACCACGTGTGCACACACAGACCGTATGCACTAGGTCTGGCCTCTAACTACCTCAGTCAGACTCTGGCTACTAGACGTGGGGCCCGACGGAAACCAGTCTAAAAATCATCCTCAGGGTAGCCCCTCCACCACTCCCTGGTGGGCCAATACACGCGTACCAAAGGCTACGACTAGTGAAGGGTCACTAAAGGAGTAGACTCTCAAGCCACAGAAAATAACGTCACAGTCGGACCAGTACAGGGATCGTCCCTCGTACCCACACTGTCACACGGTGACTCCGATCAGCGAAGAAATAGGACTGCAACCCACTCGGGGTAGTCCAAAGCCTGACGAACCAACCCTAGTACGCCACAGGCTGTGGCAGACCAACATTGGTGCGTCACGGTAACCTGACGGACCAACTCAGGCGCGTCAGGCACTCAGTGTGAAACGAATTGTAACGTGCCTACGCTGGAGCGTCACAACACCTGACGGAGCTAAACAGGTGCGTCAGAGCACGAGATGAAGCAAGCCGTAACTCACTCCTCCAGGGGCGTTACGATTCCTAACGGACCAACCCTGGTGCGTTAGGTCACGGGACCAAGTTAGCTGTAACTCACACCTCTAGGGGCGTTACAATCCCTAATGGATCAGCTCAGGTGCGTTAGGTGGAAGGGTGCATCAACCCTGACGAGCCTTCCTAGGGGTGTCACACACCCTGACGCCCCACTCTGGGTGCGTCAGGCATCTATGACCCCTAACGTTTAGAAAATAACGGTCGAAAACCAACGGTCTAATCGTCACTCTGACGGTCGACTCTAGGGGGGTCACACCCCTGTGGCGGTCTATCGTGGGACCGTCAAGCCCACAGACGCCACGCTTAAAACTCAATGAAGTGTAACGCACCGCCCTGGGCGCGTTACACACTGTAGCGGTCACTGGAGCGACCGCCATAGCGCTCTGATGGCGAAACGGCGAACAAGACCCAAAAATGCCAACCACGCCCCCATACCTCCATGGGAGAGGGGGAAATCAAGGGGGAAGCTCCCCTCGCTGGCAGGGCGTCACACTGCAGAAGAGAAAACATTCGCTGGCAGGGCGTCACACTGCAGAAGAGAAAATATTCGCTGGCAGGGCGTCACACTGCGGAAGAGAAAATATTCACTGGCGGGGCGTTACACCGCAGAATAGAAAACATTCGCTGGTGGGACGTTACACCGCAGAAGAGAAGATATTCGCTGGCGGGGCGTTACACCGCAGAAGAGAAAATATTCGCTGGCGGGGCATTACACCGCAGAAGAGAAAACATTCGCTGGCAGGGCATTACACCGCAGAAGAGAAAACATTCACTGGCGGGGCGTTACGTCGCAGAAGAGAAAACATTCGCTAGCGGGGCGTTACACTGCAGAAGAGAAAGTATTCGCTGGCGGGGCGTTACACCGTAGAAGAGAAAATATTCGCTGGCGAGGCGTTACACCGCAGAAGAGAAAATATTCGCTGACAGGGCGTTACACCGCAGAAGAGAAACCATTCGCTGGCGGGGCGTTACACCACAGAAGAGAAAATATTCACTGGCGGGACGTTACACCGTAGAAGAGAAAGCATTCGCTGGCGGGGCGTTACACTGCAGAAGAGAAAACACTCGCTGGCGGGGTGTCACACCGCAGAAGAGAAGACATTCGCCAGCGGAGTGTTACGCCACAGAAGAGATGTTCGCCAGCAAGGCGTTACACCGTAGAAGAGATGTTTAGCCATCGGGACTTTAAGCCGACAGATGTTCAGCCATCAGGGCTTGTGCCGGTAAGGTGGTTAAAAAAAAGAGAAGAAGAGAAAAGGGAGAGAAAGAAAAAAAGAAGAGAGAAAACAAAAAAAAGAAAAGAGAAGAAGAAAAGAAGAAGAAAAAGAAGCAGAAGAAGAAAGAAAAGAAAGAGAAAGAGAGAGAAGAAATACTTTTTCAGTCAAAAGACCCCTCTTAGGGTGAATTTTTAAGCACCCTCACGAGGGACACCCCCATATGTCCCACCAGAAAGTAAACCACTGATAGGAAAAGCCCGACTGGAATAGGCCTTCCGCCTACTCTGGTGATGAATACAACCTCTCCTTGCGTCGACATTAGCCCCATATCGGCGACCACTTCAAGAGACAAATAAAATCCATCGGCTCTGCCACCTCGGTGGTACCGACGAGCATACACCTTACTCGGACCTTCCATCTGGGATAAGGGAATAAACCCTTCTTTGTGTCGGCACCGACTTAGTGCTGACGAATATTCGAAGAGACGAACAAATCACGTCGGCTCTGCCACCTCGGTGACGCCAACGAATAGACACCTTACCCGGACCTTACGTCTGGAGCAAGAGAATAAACCCTCCTTTGCGTCGGCATCGGCCCAATGTTGATGAATATTCTAAGAGACAAACAAACCCAGTCGGCTCCGCCACCTCGGTGACGCCGATGAATAGATACCCTATCCGGACCCTACGTCTGGGGAAGGGGAATAAACCCTTCTTTGCGTCAACACCGATCCAGTGCTGACGAATATCCCAAGAGACAAATAAACACTGTCGATTCTGCCACCTCGGTGATGTCGACGAATAGACACCTTATCCGGACCCTACGTCTGGGATAAGGGAATAAACCTCCCTTTGCATCAGCATTGATCCAGCGCTGGCGAATATTCGAAGAGATAAATAAACCATGTCGGTTCCGCCACCTCGGTGACACCGACGAATAGACATCTTACTCGGACCTTACGTCTGGGGTGAGAGAATAAACCCTTCTTTACGTCAGCACCGATCCAGTGCTGATGAGTATTCCAAGAGACAAACAAACCATGTCGGTTTTGTCACCTCGACGACATCGATGAATAGACATCTCACCTGGACCTTACGTCTAGGTGGGGAAGTAAACCCCCCTTTTGCACCAACACCGACCCGGTGTTGACGGATGCCTCAAGAGATGAACACCCCTCTTGACTTGGACCTCCCGTCCAGGTCATTTGAACCAATAAGCTCTTCTCTCCGTCCCTTCGGGCGACGAACAACCCTTCGACTTGAGCCTCCCGTTCAGCTCGTTTCAACCAATAAGCTCTTCTCTCCGTCCCTTCGGGTGACGAATAACCCTTTTGGAACCAACAAACCCTTCTCTCTGTCCCTTTGGGTGACGACTACTCTCCGCCCAGGCCGGTCTTCCTCACGGAACTGCTCGACAGGGCCACGGGGCTCGCGTGGTGGAGTGATCCCCTCGCCTCTCCCCTGGGGAGGCGAGCACTCTCCTATGCACCTCCGCAAACCCGACCGAAGCGTTCCTAGATCGAGCCACCGGCGCAAGTTCGCACCTCACCCAAAGGGGGGAGAGAAGAGAGAATAAAAAAAAAGGAGAAGAAGAAGAAGAGAAAGAAAAAAAAAGAAAAAAGGAAAAAAAAGAGGAGAGGAAAACAAAGAGAAAGAAAAGAGACAGACCTTATCTTCATATGTGCACAGACCTTCTAGTGTAGAAGGAAGAATGTGCACCGACCTTGACTTGTCACATAGTGAATGTGCACCGACCTTGTACCGCATGTGCACAGACCTTGTTATGTGCTGGCCAGAGGTTGCACCGACCTAGATCTTCATATGTGCTCAGACCTTGGTTCATAGAAATAGAAACTTGCACCGACCTAGTCTTGCACTGGCCCTGAATGTGCACTGGCCTTGTCTTTGAATCTCATACGTGCACTGACCTTAGTCTTGTGATATTGACTAGCCTTGGATGTGCACGGACCTTCCTTTGCTCTTGAGAAGGAATGCACTGACCTTGTAGCAGACGTGCATCGACCTTGTCTATCGATGGCTTGAGTGTGCACCGACCTTGCTGCGGATGTGCACGAACCTTGTAGCAATCGTGCACAGACAATGGAGCGTGCTAGCCAGAAGTTGCACCGACCTTGTGTTGCACTGGCTTCACCACAATAGAAACATGCACTGACCTAGGTCGCTTTCCTTGACCAACTAGCATCGACCTTGGTCCTTCTTACAACAGAAGTAGCATCGACCTTAGTTCTTGTGATAACTGAAGTGAGGTCGACCTTAGTCCTCCTTTGATTGAGGTAGCATCCATCTTGGTCTGGTGAGGAAAGGCTGTGGTGTCGACACTTCTGTGGTAGATATCGACACTTTAGTAGTGTGTGACGACACTTCTCTCTTCAGTATGTTCATCAACTTCAGCAATTGCACTGACCTTGACTGCATAGATTTCTGTAGAACTTGTTGCCTTGTGTTGTTAGTTCCTTGAATTTTGTGCAATCATAAATCTTGAATTCTGCCTTGATTCTTGTGCAACCATATGTCTCGATCTCTGTGCCTTACTTGATTTCTTTCTATCTTTGCTGACACAATTTGTTGCTTATGCTGGCTTGACCTGTGAAATGCATGAATGTTTGTTATTATAAAATGCAAATCAATCTGATTAATGAGTCATAGTTAGACATCATCAAAACAATAGAATTAAGCATGTTATACACATGCCCAACATTCTCCCCCTTTTTGATGATGGCAACTATGAGTCATTATGATATCCAGCTTGGAGTCATTTTGAGTATATTGAAAGTCAAGGTTTAAAGAGATGGCAACTAAGAGTCATAAAATGTAAATGGAGGCACAAAGACCTTCAATGAAATGGAAGCACAAAGACCTTCAATGATTTTCACTCTTCCCAGACAGTTCTCTCCAGATAATTCTCTCCCCTTCATTCAAGACTTTCATCAATATGCATACCCTAGTTAATGACACATGTAAATCTCTCCCCCTTTGACATCATCAAAATAACAGACGAGAGGGAGCATACCAATTGTAACATGCCAATTGTTGGGAATTATTAGCACAGGATGTACAGTGCAAAGGTGAGTAGATACCTGGAGGGAGCAACGTAAAGTGCAGCAACCTGAGATACTTTTCTGAAAATGCATAATTCTCTCCCCCTTTTGGGATACCAATTGAGGCATAGATATATGTCCAGTTGGCAAATTGTGGGCAGGTATGATCATAAGTAGTTATGCCAAAATTTCAGAAACTGATGTGGAAATACATGCCAATGGTTGTACACTTGTTAAAGTTGACAAGATAACCAATGATACCAATTGTTATAATGTGAACAACCAATTTGATACCAATTGTCAATTATTAGAAACAATAAGAACAACCAATTTTGGGAAAGTCAGTTGTAGGACTGATACCAATGAATGATGTGGATTTATCGAACATGGTGGTGTCCGTAGGTTTGGCAAAGACATTTGCAAGTTGAAAGGCATGGTCACAGCAGCAAGATGCAATATAGCAGCCAAAGAGCAAATTTTTGATTTTTAGATTTTTCAAGATTTTTAGTGGTTTTCTATTTTTTAGACTTTTTGGGTTTTCTATGCAATGCATGAGAATGCAGAATGCAAGATATGTATGTAAGAAGTTGAGGAATGCAAGCCACCCAATTGCATGAAAATTAAAACCAGCTGAATTGAAACCATGATGCCAATGATGCTAGGACTTATGCCAGATGCCAATGGATGATGATACCGATTGTTATGTCCAATGGATGATTACAATGTTATACACATGCAGCAATGCTATCAATGACTGATGCAGATATGTCTCATGCAAGGCAAACACCAAGGAGCATTAAGATTTCAAGAAGGAATTGCTTGCTCTGTCACCAATTAATGAGAATGCATTTTAGAAGTCATCAAAGAGCATTGACACCATTTGTTTAGAGAGGGCAAAAGTCAAGGGGTATGGAAAGACAGCTTGTCTTTATAGAAGATGGAGGTTCTTTAAACTGAAACCAAGTTCATAAATCAGAGTTATGGATTTTTCAGAATTTTCAGTTATAGACCACCCCTGACATTCCCCCACCGCAGCTAGCAACGTCCCTTTTGGTTGGATCATTATCGCCACTACTGAATCTCATCTACCACCATCAGATCCTTGCTGTCAACGCTGATCATCTTGGGATCACGCCTAGAAGGTTGCAGAGAAGGGTAGAGAGGGAGGGAGGAGTGACCCGATCGAGTCGGTCGAATCATGTCTCGATTTTTTGTGGATCTGAGTAAATCTGCCCGAGTCTCCCCTACTCGAATCAAGTCGACAAACCATGGTTAAAAGTCATAGTCAACTCTTTCTCCCTCTTCCTATGGGGTGGGGGAAGAGGCAAAAGTACCCCCTTTTTATTTTTCAATGGCTTGTCAAAAATGTTCCAAGAGAGATTATTTAGTTTGCCCAACCAGCACATCCAGGGGAGAAAACATGATAGCGCTGGAAAATTGGATCCCAAACACATTCGACAATAGGCACTCTACTCTGTTGACCTGATGAACCAGTAGGAACAAGGACCTCTTCTGTGCTGACCGACAGACGAGGGGGGATCATGACCCTACTTCGCGGTGGACCAAGAACTCCTCTTCGAGAGGTTCGTCAGCTGAACATTGTTCAGACAGAATTTTGTTGCAACATTTTTTGTCGATTTGGTGTTGTATAAAGACCTTCATGTTGCCATCCTTTAGCAGTTTAATGGTTTATCATGTTGATTGCCTTGTTCTAAACTGTTCCTTTAATTCCTTAAGTTTGGCAGGGGACATTCTATATGGTGCCTTAGAGACTGGATCAGCACCAGGGATTAGATCAATGGTGAAGGCCACTTCTCTTTCCGGGGGTAATCAATGTAATTCTTCTGGGAATACATCCGAAAATTCATTCACAACTGGCATGTCTTCCAACTTGGTTTCCTTAGTCTCTTTAAGTGTAACAAAGGCAAGGAACGATATACATCCCTTCCTTATCATTTTGCTAGCTCGAAGGGCTGAGATAAGCGGTGTCTTGCTTTGCTTCCTATGGTGAGTAAAGACCAATTCCGGGAGTTCTTTGAAAATAATCTTGCTATTCCGGCAATCTACCGTTGCCTGGTATTTGGATAACCAATCTGCTCCTAGAATGACATCATACTCCTTCAAGTCTAGACTTATTAAGTTGATAGGGAGATTCTTTCCCTTCACTAATACTTCACAATCAAGATAATGATGTGAAATAGTTGATTCTTTGCCAAGAGGTGTTTCAATAACTAAATCTATCCACTCCGGTTCATTAGGCAGTGGATCGGCAAACTTCTTAGAAATGAAAGAATGTGATGCGCCAGTATCAAACAAGACATATGCAGACTTTGAACAAATGGTGAGTGTACCTTCTACTAGTCCGCCTTCATTGTCTGGTTTGGCTTCCATGACTGCATGGAGACGGGCACTTGTCACTGGGCATTTTCCTTCTTCTGGAGATTCTTTCATCATTGGGCAGACCGTAATTCGGTGATCTGGGCTCCCACAACAAAGATAAGCTCCCAGTTTCCTCCAACACTCTTCGGCCTTGTGCCCAGCCTTGTCACAATGTTTGCACACCACATTGGAGGGGGTGGTGGTGATGGAGAATGACTTGGACGTCTTCTTTAACTTCTTGTCCTGCGAAGACTCGCCTCCGCTACTGGGTCTCTTCTTGGTATTGAAACTTGGCTTGTAATTGCTATTACTGGCCATGTTCTTTTCCCGCCCACAGATCTTATTAGATAGTTCCGTGGCATCTTCCAATAACTGTGCTCGATGCACCATCTCAGAATAAACTTGGATGTCGAGCAGAGCCAGCTGGGTAATATACAGGAGCCTGAGCCCATTAAGAAACCTTCTTGCCTTCATCTTCTCGGTGCTAATTAAGTGCTTAGCGTACCGAGACAATCTAGAGAACTGGGCCTCGTATTCTGCCACGGAGAGAGATCATTGATTGAGAGTGGCAAACTTAGAGGCTTTGCTCTCCTGAACTCGATCAGAAAAATACTTGTTGTTGAAGTGTTCAACAAATTCTTCCCAAGTTACTTGTTCGGGGTATGGTAGCTTCAATAGACTCCCACCAGCAGCGGGCGTCTCTCCCTAACTGGAATGTAGCCAACAAGACCTTCTCCTGGTCCGTACATTGTATTACCCTAAATATCCATTCGGTTTCCCTGAGCCAGTGCTCGACATCGTCTGGGTCCGTGGATCCCGTGAATTTAGGAGGATTCATACTTATAAAGCTTTGGTGAAGATTTCCTGCTCCCCGTTGTGCACCTCCCTGTGTGACTTGTTGTAATGCTCAGGTGAGGCCCTGGACAATCCTCTGTATGTCGCGCCACTGGGCACGTTTTGCGGCCATTGTCCTACAATAATTAAGTAACTATTAGATCGTGGTCATTTTCTAAGGACTACATTACTTAGCCCTTGTAACAACACGTGATCTTAGACTTCATTCCGCTAAATTTTTTAAAGGGGTGATCTATTCAACCCCTCCCCTTCTAGATCACCACCACTCTCTATGCATATCAATTGGTATCAGAGCGGGTTTACCCGACAATGTGGTCCAACGGCCAGGGTAATGCCGGTCCTAATGTTCCCCGCAGCTTCATGGCTGAGGGACAGTCTATAACCCGTCCCCCGTTCTTCGATGGAACTAATTATTTATTTTGGAAGAACAGGATGGAAGTGTTCATACGCGCGCAGAGTCACAAGCTGTGGAGGGTCATCACCGTAGGACCCTACGACCTGCCGCCAAATGAGGATATGTGGTCTGAAGACCACATCAAGTTTTTAGCACTAAACTGGACAGCGTTGAATATCATCTAGTGTACGGTCCACCCTGAGGAATATTCACGGATCTTGACATGCAAGACCGTGAAGAAAATGTGGGACGAGCTGCAGCTAATATACGAAGGAACGTCCCAGGTCAGAGATACCAAAATAAACCTCCTTACATCTCAGTATGAGCTTTTCAAGATGAAGCCGGAGGAAAGTATAACTGAAATGGATGCCAAACTATCTGTGATCACCAACAGTTTGAGAGGTTTTGGGAAGGAGAGCCAGGAGGAAGATGTTGTGAGAAAGATCCTTAGATCCCTGACACCAGTTTGGGATACTAAGGTCACGGTGATCGAAGAATTAAGGGATCTGACTGCCATGACAGTCACTGGGCTCATCGGATCCCTGATGACGTATGAGCTGAACCTGATGAATGGCTCCGAGGGACATGAGAAGAAAGGGAAAAGTATAGCTCTGAAAGTCTCTCGCCAAAGCAGCAGAAGCAGCAGCAGCAGCAGCAACAGCAAAGGAGAATCGGATGGATTCTCTGACTTGGATCAAGAGCAACAGGCGTTGCTCACACGTCAGTTATGGAAGTTCCTGAGGACTAAGGGAAAGTCCTTTAGAAAGAAGAGATACACGCCGGCGGGAAGAAGCCCTGAAACCAGCAATGATAGGAACAAAAATGCCAAAAAGATTATATGCTACCATTGTAAGAAAGTTGGACACATGAAGGGAGAGTGTCCAGATCTGCAGAGTAAAGCTCCAAAGTTTCAGAAGAAGAGCTCCAAGCAGCAGAAGAAGAAGAAACAAGCCATGCTGTGCACGTGGAGTGATGAAGAAGAAGACCCAGAGTCAACCTCATCCGAGGAGGAAGGTGTATGCCTCATGGCCGAGCGGGAAGATGAGGTAACAAATCCTTTTGAAAATTACTCTTTAGACGACTGGGAGGATGCCTATGCAGAGTTACTAGCTAAATTCAATTCTCTAAGTAAAGAGCATAGGGCTTTGAAACGAAAATTTAATTCTGTCATTGAAGAACACACAACAACTGTCAAAGAGAATCAGAGAGTCAAGGAAAACTTAGCTGAGTTGGAGGTGATCAGGAGTGAAGTTGAGAGTCTCAGGCTAGAGAGACAAGAAATCCTAGGACAGTCGAATGAATTTAAAGTTAAATATGAGGAGAGTCAAAATGAAGCAAAGCTTGCTATTGAGAAATATGAGGCTGTCAGGAAAGTCAACGATCAACTCCAGGAGAATTGTAAAACTCTCCAAAAAGAGCTAGAGGATAAGCAGAAGACCTTGGAGAAGTTCACCCAAGGCAAAAACAACCTTGATACCATTCTGGGTACAAGGGTAAATTTTAACAAAGAGGGGTTAGGCTACAATCCTACAGGAAAGAAGCCCCTTGAATTGAAGACCGTCACATTCTGCTCTGCCAAGGGCAAGGAGAAACTGGACACTCCATCCAGTTCCAATGCTGTCCCCAATATCAAGAACAATCATGCTAAACTTATCAAAACTGTAGGACAGCAGGTTAAAGCCGGGAAGACTATTCCCAGTAACAAGAAAGACACTGCCAATCTGAAGCCACCGATTGGGCAGCAGGAGAAGGGAAAGAAGAGTAATGTCAAACCATCTCCTACCTTCTATCACTCGAACAGGTTTGTTGAAAAGGTGAGACCTAGTAATCAAGCTAGGAATTTAAATTCCTACAACAGGAAAGGACAGTATAACAATCAATGGGGCAGACCTGTCTATGCCCAGAACGTTCAACACAAATTTGTCCCCCCAAGAAGGTTTGATCACAACAATTCTGTCCGGGGACAACGGGTCGCTAGGACTAACGGGTTCAGTTGCAACCCTTATAATCATGTCAAGAAAGAACAGAAGAGAACCCATAATAAAGAACAAAAGAAAACCACGGTCAAACAAGTATGGGTTCCCAAATGTCTTTTGATAGAATTGAACAACGTATTTGGACCCAATTCAGCTTGGGTTCCAAAATCTTTTGCCTGATTTCCCAAATGCAGGTGAGCCTGGCAGCTGAAAGCGAACGGCCAGTCTAGACCGTTATACATGAGAACAGCGGTCAGGACCAACCGTCATTGTCAGTACTGCGGCCAGTCTATGCAGGAGGGTCCTATATCCAGCAATCTTCTATTTTATTCAGACTAGAAGGTTGGGCTAAGCTCATCTTGTAATCTCGTTTTGGGCCTTCTTGGGTTTCTTCATTTTCGTTTGAGGCACTTCCATCCTGGTAGATGGCCCTCATTTTTTCTTTCATTCTTTTAGGGGCTGTATCCTGTGTACTTATCTGCTTTCTTAATGAATTGTGGTCTCCAGGCCACCTTCCGAAAAAAGAAGACATAACAAAATGTAAACACCACACAGATGCTCCACTACTTGAACTTGCTCACGCTAGTGGACATTGTAATATAGGTGTACATCTTACATTTCACTCTCCCACTCATTTCTCAACTTACATTCAAAGGTGGAAATGATACATGCTATATGTGTCTGTAATCTGTAGTGTGTGTTGTTTATGGTTCAACTTAGACACTGATAACATGTTAAAGGGATAATTAAAAGAAACCCAACAGAAAACAAACACATTAAAGACAGTATCTGCACATTATGTTGCCCATCTGTTTCAAATGACAGAAATAACCTACAAGGTTGTTTCAAAATGATAGAAGTAATTCTAAGTGTTTAACTGAAAATCCCTCTACACCATCTGGTTGTACCACCTCCCTTCGCAATAAAATTGGTGGTACAAACCATGCTTTGTCTTAAAAGAAAATGTCTGTAACTGAAAATGAATTGGCGGTGTACTCATATAAGGAGGTATTCCAGCAGTGATGGTTTTAAAGACAGCTTTTAACCAGAAGGCATTACCTGCACTATTTTTTGCAATCATAGGGTACTGATGTGACACATTAAGTATATTGTATTATCAGCATAAATAATAATGTTTGTAGGGTACATTTGCCAGGAAAATCCACGCTCTTAAGACAACAGTTAGGAAAGGTTGTGCCTCACTTTCTCCGCTGCAGAGGCATATAAAGTTCAATAAAAAGACAACAAATGTTCAAGTGGATGAAGTCTCCCTTGAATTTCATGGAAACACGGACTGATCAAACTAAAAGCCCCATCGACACAACTGAAGAGAATAAAAAAAGCATAAAAAATGAATAAAGCAGATATCAAACTTGTACCTCAAGTGCTCTATCTAACTGCTCCAGATATTCCTTTGTTTTGGTTCCACTCTAAAAGCAAATAAAAAATTTAATCAAAAAAACATAAGAAGAAGTAACTATAAAACATAGAGAGCTGGTGCAAGATGTACATGTGTTACTTGACCATACAGCCAGCCCAAAGAAAAGGTCATGTAAAATTACCATGTCTTACCACTAATTCAACCTTCTGATCAATGTACCTCCTTGCCTCAAAATCCTGTTTTAATTGTGTGCAACCAAAATGGAATGAGAAACAAAGGCCATAAACAAATAAAGAATGTACAAGAACTTGTAAGCACAAGAAAAGATACACAAAAGACAGCTGTGCTGCAGTAATAAAGAACAGTTCTTGTATGCCAAAGCATATAGCAATATTTTTCCAAAGCATCTTACACGAGGGTAGATTTCCATGTTGTACATATCCAAGATATAAACTCTACCTGTAAGCAAGGCTTTATCAGTAAAATAGTGAAAACAGTCTAGTAGTACCATCATTGGAAGTGAAGGAAACTTACTGTCATTGGAGAAGTCCATTTCATGCCCGTTTCCTTGATGAGCATCAAGATCAATAATCATCACCCTGTCATTAAGAATATGAAGACCAAACTTCTATGAGAACATAATGAGATCTTGTTAGTCCTCAGAAACATAATTTGCAAAGAACCAGCTTACCTTGAAATGTTTAAACGAACAAACGCATAGTGAATGCAAAGAGATATGTCAGCATATGCACAGAAACCGCCTCCTTTCTCTGCCGAGCAATGATGAAATCCGCCACCGACATTAATGGCCCATCCCCATTCTTTTGCAAGCTTTGCCGCCAAGATGGAGCCTCCAACCTGAAGAGCTCAGTTAATCCTTCTCTATCAGCAAACTTAGATTCCAGGTAGACATAGATGGAACTATGACCTGTTTCCGGAAAGGATAAAGCACTTTCTTATCTACAAGACAGTTGGGAAGCATTGCAACCAGAGGGACCTAAAAAACATAAAATTAAATATGTCATTTAAACCATTCCAAAAAACACAGCAAAAGGATATACTTTCATATAAAATATCAAAGTAGAAGATTTTCTGCTGAGATAGAATTCTCTGTGATATTTATTGAAAAACATCAAATGTCAATAAGGAACCACATTCATAATGCTAACATGTCAGACAAACTCCTGGTACATTGAATGGTACACATCAAATAAAATACATAAATAAAAATAACTGAGAATTTAACTCCTTTAAATTTCAAGCTATTAAGTAAAAAGATGCTGGATTAGTTGAAACCTTGTATACATGTAATTGGCTGTGTTTCCCTATAAAATTTATGATGTTTGATGAGATAACTTTAGTGATTTTTTAAGACTATTTTTGCTATCTCTAATCAACTTGGCCTACTTCTGGTCTTCTTATTAGATGTACCACCTGATAAGGAACCCCTTGACTGGAATACAAGGATGAAGATTGCAGCTGGTGCAGCAAAAGGCTTGGAGTACTTGCATGATAAAGCTAATCCCCCTGTAATTTACAGGGATTTCAAATCATCGAACATTTTACTTGATGAAGGATATCGCCCAAAGCTCTCCGACTTTGGCCTTGCAAAACTTGGCCCTGTTGGTGACAAGACACATGTCTCAACACGAGTAATGGGAACTTATGGTTACTGTGCACCAGAGTACGCTATGACTGGACAGCTGACGCTGAAATCAGATGTATACAGTTTTGGTGTAGTCCTGCTCGAAGTGATAACAGGGCGTAAAGCAATTGACAACACAAGGTCTGCGGGGGACCATAATCTTGTTGCATGGGTATGTCTTTTTTTTCACTATTTTGTTTTTCCCCTTCAATGGGCCACTTTACCTGCAATCTATGAAGTGGTTCCTGAATTACTTGTTTTTGACAACGCTTCACTTCAATACATTACTGTTCAAAAGTTGCTAGAATTTTGCATTGTACAATTTCTCAAGGTATTTTATCATTAAGGAGTTGAAGAAGGGAATTTATTAGTGGTCTAATTGTTTGAACTGTCGCTTTTCTTATCTTTCTGTGGTAGCTTCCAATATGCAAGGTAGGAGAAAGTGTTGACTACCTAGGAACAATTTCTAAAATATTCTCTTTTACAACCTGTACATTTCTTCAGGCTCGTCCACTGTTCAAAGATAGAAGAAAGTTTCCCAAAATGGCAGATCCATTGTTGCAAGGCCGGTATCCAATGCGTGGCCTATACCAAGCTCTAGCTGTTGCAGCCATGTGTTTGCAGGAACAAGCAACTACTCGACCTCTTATTGGAGACGTCGTAACCGCACTCACATATCTGGCTTCACAAACGTATGATCCAAATGCTGCATCAGCTCAAAGGACTGGTCCTTCCACACCTAGGGCCAGGGAAGACTGGAAGAGTCTTAGTGCTGGGACAGATGGTCAACATGCTGTTCAGTCACCGCGTAGGAATTCCCCTGATTTCAGGCAGGGAGAGCTTGCAAGGGGTGTTAGCTTTGGAGCAGAAGTAGGGAGAGGTGAGATTGGCAGTGGCTCTGGAAGGAAATGGGCTTTGGATGACTTGGAGAGTCAAGACTCGCAGAGGGACAGCCCCATGAGTACTGGAAGGATGAGAAGTACCCCCAAAAATCTGAACAGAGACCTTGATAGGGAGCGTGCAGTTGCGGAAGCAAAAGTATGGGGTGAGAATTGGAGAGAGAGAAAGCGCGCAAACGCACAGGGCAGCTTCGATGGTACACATGAATAGTTGGGTTGCTACCTTACTGGGCACAGCCAGAGTGAACGTGGAGCTGGTCTGTTGCGGTCCATTCCAGAAAAGGCGGCTGCGGTTTATGATTCATGGCACGGAAAAAGCAGTTGTCATACATTGCATCATGGTTTTCCACTTGGAGAATAAGTTTGATGTCTTCTGTTGGGCAGTTGTTGCTTGGTTATCATCTGTATAGTTAAGAAAACCAGATGCCATCCCAGGTAACTTAACGACCCGACCGAGCACCTCTGTATATGATTATCTTGAGGGATGGAATGAATAGTTCAAAGGTGTATAATTGCATTTCAGGCACAAGTATAGGTAGCCCAACACTGAGTCATGTTCTTTGTGCAGTTTTTTTTTTGCGTCCTGTATGTTAAGGCTCTATGGAGGCCAAAGATAACAGTGTCAAGAGTTTTGGCTCATAAGATTTACGTGGCGGTCTGATTTCGACATTCACTTGTTATACTTTTCATTGTCTTATGCTAATGAATTCATGAGGTTACCCTGTTTTGGAATGTTCTCTGGGTTGTTCTTTTATTTTTTTTTTTCCCCCTCTTTTTTGAGTCAAACCGTTCTTCTCAACCTGGTTTCCTGTGAACATTCACGTTTGTGGTTAAAGCTGTTGAAACGTGGTTGCATGCACAAGCTCACGGGTGTAAAATCCCACCATTTCGGCCCCATTGCCCATTGGCTACAAATAATCTCATCTTCCTTGGTTCTTCAGGCTGGACGACTCCAACGCTTCTCTAATGACTGCCTTAACTCCTTTTCTTCTCGGCTGCAGGTTGATCTGTCAAAGTGCCGGTGGAGGCTTTTGGTTGTATTCGTTCATTAAGGGTCACTCTGGTAACAGGTTAAGTTGGGTTAGGGTGAGTTAACTGGGGTAAACCCTTAACCCTCTCTCTCCTCTCTCCACCGTGCTCATTCTCTCCCTCTCTATTCTCTCTCCTCTTTGTCGCTCTACTCTGGCTGCAAACATCCGAGGATGATGCGCAGACGGCGTGGAGGTGTCGTGGAGCGTGAAGGTGCGAGGAATGGAGCGTGGCATTGGCGCGATCTCATTCATGGATTCAAAGCCAACGTGGGTTCTTCGTGTGATGATTTTCGGCAAGGATTGACCATTTCGGCCCACGAGATCTTCGATGGAGGTAGGGAGATAGATACCCTACTCATTCCTAAGTTTCCTCGCGATTTGGAACAGAGCGGTGTGAGTTTGAGCGGGTTTTGTCATATTCGGGCGAAAAGCATGTTCAGGGGGTGTGGGCCATGTTCACCGTTCCAGGCGACAGTGTTTAGTTTACATGGTTTCATTTGAACCCCTAGCATGTTAGGATGTCATTCCCTCCAGTTTTATTACGTTTGGTCATGATTCGGGGCCGGTAGGAGTCCGGTTACCCACGTGAGTCATTTTGGGTGGATTTATGAAAATCGCCCATTTCGTGTCATTTTAAGTATGGTTTGGTCCCTTTCGGTTGGTGGAAGGTTGATATCCGGCCTATAAGTGTTTCCCCGTCATTTTGGAGACGATTGGGGTGTGGAACAGTATTTTCCACGAAATTTCCTATTTTCTAGGTTTGGCATTTTAACGCATAACTCTCATGGGATGCGTTCTCAGAAGAGACGCGTTGTATCGTGTAGTCACGTTCCTTGAGAGAAGATGAATAGTTGGGCGGTTAGGAACGTGGTCCTTGTGTTGGACGCGATCTTGTAGAACGTGACTGAGGTGATGGCCGCATTCTTGTATTGTCACGCTCGAGGTTCTGGTCGTGACTATTATCGTGACCTAGGCTATGGCCGTGACTATCGTGCTATCGCGCTTGAGACTTTGGCCATGTCTATTAATGTGACCCAAGCGTGCGCCGCATTAATCTGTTGACGCGCTACAGGTGTTGGATGCATTCTTCTGACATTGCGACCCTCCGTGTGGGCGCGTTAACCATCGCAACGCAGGCAATGAGCGCATTAATGTTTTAATTTTTTGGGTATTATTTGAGTTGTCTCGAGCTCCAGTGAACCCAGGATTTAATGCCTTGTTGACGTTTGACTCGATGAATGCCTTGGGTGTTTCGTGAGAGTCATATATGTGTCAAGGGATGTCGGAAGAGTGGCTTCATCCCTAGCAATGTTCGGCGTTTCTTTCGTGTCGGTTGGCTTGGCTTCGACCACATGGTTAGCCATTATCCGTGGATGTCTTGGATGTCCTATGAGGGTTGTGACCGTGTTATAGGTTGTTCAGAAGTGCCATTGCATCGAGCAGTGTTTTGTGTTACTTCATGGGTCATTATGGTTGCTAGTCAACCCGGTTGTGACCCAGTAGTTGACACGTGACCTTGTGAGTGTCTTGGCTATCCTGCATGGATTGAGACTCTGGTTTTGGATCCTTGGAGGTATCATCTTACCTTGATTTATGTGCTGAAGAGGTGTGACCTCACGCTGATCCTGAGCCATGGGATCACGAAGGAATCCTTGATCATGATCACCACGTATATATGACCAGCAATGTAGGAAACGGATCAGGGGTGCCCATGAATGAATCCCTAGGGAAGACCCTCCGATACTTAAGTCAGCGAATATGGTAGAGCACAGATACGAGGGGAGGTGGTAGGAGAAGAAGGGGCATGAGATTGCTCTCCCCCAAGAAATGTGGTGGTTCTTACTCAGGATCGTTGCTTACCTCTTCGGAGAGTCCACGAAGTCGAGGGTATTCGGGGGGGTTACATCCTCATTATAGGCTTTTTATGGCACAAGGACTCTTGCTCTCCCTTATCCCTTGGAGTTCCCCACACTTTAAGGATGCATAATGGACGGTCTGAGTTTGGGATGCCTTCTTGTTGTCCTCTTGAGCGATGGGCGCATAGCTCAGATAGGTTGCACTGGGTCCCTGTAGGGGCATTCCCGACCGATCTGTCACTCAGACTTCCGGACCTGGGGGTCGCCTAGGAAGTGCTGGTCTGAGTGAGTTTTGGGCTTGGAGTAAGTGGGCCAAAAATGAGGCTGCCACTTTGGGGAGCTGGGCCTGGTTTGGTCAAATTGGACCTAGTTGGGCCACACTCACGGGCGGTGGATTTTCCCCCTCTCCACTTGTCCCCCCCTACTCCCGAGCCAAAATTGGGCTCGGAAGAGTAACATTTGTGGGGATGACGTTAATGGCTCGAATCGGGTGGGGAATTTTCTCCAATAGCGCCCATTTAATGCGGCTGTCCTGGGAATACGCCCGTGATGGTGACACTTTTGAGTCAATGCGAGGAGTCCCATTTTGGAGTTTGGAACGTCACGTCGCCTCCTGCCAAACCTCTGGGAGTATAAACATCGCACGGTCTTACATTCCATGCCTCTTTCATCTAGGGTTTTGTCTCTCCACTGCTCTCGTATTTTGAAAAGGCTCGTGCACCATGAGGGGAGTCAGGAGGAGCGAAGAATCGCAGAGGCCTTTGTAGAGTTAGCAGAGGTCACGGCAGCAGTGATCCGGTACCTTCCACCTCCTCCTAAGTTGCCTGAGTCGACGCCCCTCTCCTCGTCCTCCTATTCCTCTTACCCTGTCATGGCAGAGCAATACCCTGCAACTGAGGTCTAGGAAGCCGATCAGGGTACAGGGAGCTTGGCGCCGCAGCCTAAGCACCCTATGCATAGCGAGTTGGGCGAGGCCGCAGTGAAGAAAATGGAGAGGCGCTATGGGCTACTGTGGCAGTATTATTTCTCTCCGCCCAAACCTCACGAGTCTAGTCTGGACAGTCGTTTGGGCCTCTTCTGCACTTTTCTCTTGGCTTGGAAATGTGGGTTTCATATGTTGCTCCACCCTTTTGTCACGCAGTTACTTCAGTTTTACCGACTGGCTCCTGTCCAGTTGGTCTCCAACTCTTATACCTTCATCTTCTCCTTCATCTTTCTCTGTCATTCATGCAGGCTTCGCACTTTGTTGGACCTTTTTCATTCCTTCTTTGAGTTGAAGGAGTAGACCCATGCGGGCAAGGGTTTCTTCTATCTTCAGGCCAAGAGGGGGAGGAGTTGCGTGTCTCTATCTACTAGAGATTCTTCTTACAACGAGTGGAAGACCCAATTCTTCTAGGTAGGCTCATCCTTAGGTGGTGTCTTTTGGGGCTTCCCGATAGAGCCCAACTTCCATCCATCTCTCCCTCCAAAGCAAGTGGCAGTTTCTTCAGACTTAGAGGAGGAGACTAGGATTCTTCAGGAGAATCACTAGTCGACTGTCAAATTGATGACAATGGCTAATATCGAGGATTATCCCTCCCAGTTGGTGCCACCGCAAGGTAAGAACCTTAGGGTCTTGGATTATGCCTCTGGGTTGGGCAGGAAGGCCTCCTTCTGAGGGTTTGACTTCTGTTGCTCAGATTCGAGGCGAACGGACGACGATGGGGAGCAACCGTTAGAGTAGGAGACCGCCGACTTGGAGGAGACGCCTGCACCGAGTGAGCCCCGATCCTTAGGGGTCCCCTCCTACGCCCAAGATAAGGGCAAGCAGAAGGCTGGAGATGATGCCCCCGAGTGCCGTGGGGCCAAACGCAAGGACCCTGGTGAGTAGTTGTTGTTGTCCTCAATGAAGGCCATGATCGCGGAGAAGAAGCAGTTAAAGAAGGCAGAGATCGCCCGCCTAGTCGAGGAGGGTGCTCGCCTGGTTGAGGGGCCATCAGCTAAGGAAATCTACCCTCCGGATCTACTGTCCACCAGGCCAGAGGCGGTTGTCATTGGTGAGAAAACTGTCACCGAGCTTGCTAGCTAGTAGGCTGAGGCGGTTGGTTCAGAAGTCCCAGCCGAGGCTGAGGGGGCGCGGGGTGAGGAAACGACCTCGCCCGAGCCGAGTGTTGCCATCCCGAGAGTGGGGACGCTCGGAGAGGATTCCCCAATCTCGGTTCTCCCTGAAAGAACTCTTCCCCCTCCGGTCGGTGCCTCCACCATTCGAGCTTCTCTATACCAAAGGTGCCGATCCTTGGCACGTTCATTGGTTAGGGAGGAGTTCAGACATAGTCCCCCCTCCCTGCTCTTCGAGAAGGAGATGGAGGGTGGCTTGATCGTGTCCCAACTGGGGGCCAAGATAGTTGATCTCTTCTCACGAATGGAGAGTGAGGAAAGGCCCCTCTCTCGAGTCTATGCCGAGTCCAACTAGAGGATCGGGCAACTGACTTCTGAGCTTGAAGTCTCTCGGTGGGAGGTGGCCTCGCTTCAGGCACAGACTCAGTCGAGCCAGGAGGAGGCTCGAACGCTAGCCGAGTAGCTGGCCCAAGCTCACTACATAGCCAACCTGAAGAGCAAACTCTTGGAAGAGGAGCGTCGAGCTCGAGTCGAGCATTACGAGCAGTGGAAGGCCGAGCCGGAGGAGCTCAACAACCAGGCCCGAGGAGCTGAGCCAGAGCGGGGAGAAGCTGAGGTGGCACGGATTGAGGGAGAGGCGAGTGTAGACATGTTTTTCCTCCTTTGTATCCTTCCTAATCCCTCTACTATATCAATGCAGGAAATAATGAACTAAAGGTAGAAGGGTGAGAGGATGTAAGTGTGATCGTGATCGCCACCAAGGTTCTGAAATGTAATAGAAATACACCCGTACCTTGGAAAAGGGAGACACTCACCTGAAGATAGCACTGCAGAGATAAGCGGTTCTGGAAGAGCCACCCTGTGATGCGCATGATCGTTTGATAGATCGCTCACCAGTGCTGAGGAGGAACGCGGGATGAAGAACAGTGGATAGCAGAACGGTTCAAAGGTAGCCGTGTAAATGTTCAGAGTGGTTCGTTGAGGACCGCCTTAATCTTGAAACGGACGAAATTTAATCACTCTATTCTGCCACCCACCAAGTCATAGGATCTGAACCTCCACACCCTCCGGCCAGCCAGAGGAGATGGGCCGCATGCTAGGATGGTGCTGACCTGCAAAACAACGTGAAGAACATAAAAGAAACCTAAATCAGAACTGAAGAGTGTAGTAACTATAAGAAAGAAGGGAAAATAAACATAATAATGTGGAATGGGGGATACTTGGGAGGTTTTTAAACCCCTAGGGGCATGGAAAATAGTAGGAGTGTGTGTGAATGAAGTGCAATAGTAGAAAAAACATGGGAAAAGAGATGAAGACGAAAAGCATGCAATATTTGTTCATACATCATCACAACACATACACCTATTATTTTCACCCTTCCCTAGGGGTTAAAAATCTCCCCCCGATGTGTTCTCCCTTAATTTCTACCCCTATTTTATCACTGCAGGATTGATGCTACACTCCACGTTCTAATGGGTTTTTATCTCTTGTTTCATCTTTATTTTGCAGGAGAACATGAATACAACGCGAGGCCCTCTTCCTCTATCTGGCTGGAAGGAAAGGAGATTTGTTCCCACGAGTTCCCCGCACCCTGATTGTTAAGCACGATCGAGTCTTGGCGGTCCCTCTTTGGGCCGCAATTTTCTTCTTCTTTTCCCAAGGTACACGGCATTGTTTCCCTCTTTTCTCCATCCCTTTGGCATTGCTAATCCTTGGGTGGCAATTACAGTCAGTTCTGCATCTCTTATATCCCCTTGCTTTATTCATACTTCATGCATATTATTTTTTTAGTTTGGGGGTGAGGGTAGAATAAACATCTACAACTCTATCTTTTGGCAATCACATGGGACGCCTAGTGCCCATCATGTTATTCATGCTTTCCTGTGAGTTGGGTGTGTTTATGTGCATATTTAGATAGCATTTTATCCATTTTTTTACTGTTCTGGGTGTTCTCGGGTCTGTTAGGTAGTTGCGGTCCTCTCTGAGGCCGCCACATACTATTAGCGGCCATCACAGGGCTGCCCCAGTAGTTGCGGTCTTCTAGGAGACCACTACTTCATAGAAACAGTCATCTAGAAGACCTCTACTTGCTCTCTGGCAGTTCTGACACAGTGCTCACAGGGCCCTGTTCGTTGATGCATAACTTGGGCTCCCGGGGTCCGATTGTGCTGATTTTTGCTCCATTGTCTTGTACTTCATAATATCTTCATGCCCATATAAAATTTGCATTTATTGGATCACATTTGCATAATTAGAAGTTGTCTCCATTTTTACATTTTGTGCATAAAGTCTGCAGGCAGACTCGGGACAGCTCTCAGGTACATCCTTCGTTGATGCATAACTTTGCCTTCCAGGGTCTGATTGTGCTATTTTTTGGCTTTATCCTGTAGTCCTTTGTATTATTTTTATTTCCATATATCATTTGCATGCATTGGGTCCCATTTTCATAATTAAATATTGCCTCCATTTTCACATTTCTTGCATAAAATCTGCATGCAGGTCTGGGGGCATACATAAAGGTACGTCGTTTATTCATGATTTTTCATATCTTTTAGTGCCTGATTGTACTTGCTTTTAGTCTTGCATTATGGTCCTTCATATTGTCTTGCATTTCCCACTTTGTTTGCATGTATTTTGTGATTTTTGCATAGTTTAATCTTACATTGATTTGTTAGATTTAGGCTAGAATTTGCATGCACTCCGGTGCACATAGGATCACGCATTTCATATTGTAATCACATTCCCCCTTGGTAAGTGATCCTCTCACCTCCACATTCCTTAGAGTCAACTAGGTGATCTTATCCGGGACCTCTATAAGTCCCCGTGAGTCTTAGATTCTCACACGGACACCGGGTCGGTTGTACCTTTCCACCCCTTAGGCTTACATTTGCATACGTGTGAGACAGTCAACTTTAGTCAACCCAAAGTTTGGACCTTATTCCCATAAAGATTCCTATCTTGAGGGAATTATTCTTAACTCAAATCATTAAAAGGGTCCATTAAAACTTCTAAAATTTTCCCATCATATTAACTTGTTTGACTTGGGTGAAAACTCTAACATTGCATTGTTTGTGTTGTTTGGGCTTTCTCAGGCTTGTTTGTGGTGTTTGTGGTGCATTTTCTCATCCATCATACACATTTGGTTGTTAAGTCATTAGGTCATAGGCCTAGATTCATTGTCTTAGGTCACATTTAGTTTGTTTGTCTCAGAGTCTGGTAGCGGTCCTCATAGGGCCGTCTCCTTCCATTAGCGGTTTCCCCAGGACCACCTCCTGCCTTGTGGGTCCAGCCCTCTCCTCATTGAGCCCTTGCTTCCCTGGCTATATTTCCCTTGATATCCTTGTAGAAAGTCTCCACCTATCTCATGGAGCGTCATCTTCAATCTTTGTATCCATCTCTCTCTTCTCCACACTCCTATTCCCGCGTGGAATCCTCTTCCCAGGTGGGCCCATCTTCCTGTGGTCCCTCTGATCCACCCGAGAAATAGGCTAATCTCATGACCCATCTTTCAAGCATTGTTTACCAAATGGACCTTGTCCAGGCCCAAAAACTCATTACAAATCAACTTAATGGGCCCTCTCCTCTCAATGGGCCCCTACCTCTCTTAATGGGCCTTCTTCCTTCAACGGGCCTTATTCTCTTAATGGGCCCCCTCCTTCTATCCAGGTTCCCGCTGACCCAATTTCTAATGGCCAATTTCACCCTAATGGGCCTCCTCCTTCCCCTGCTTATGCTGCCTTGTAACCCCACGGGTTTGGCATGTCATTGAAAGAAAAGAGCCTTAATTTTGCTCGAAGAGCCTACTATTAAAGTATCTTAAATGTAAACCCTTTTAAAACATGAGTATGATATATATCATCGATCATTCACAAGGATGTAGTGTCATAATCTTACATTTCTTGGCCCGACGTCTCCGAATAAATTAATTACTTTAATTAAAGTATGTAACTTGGTTTAATTAGCTGATACTTCAGCCTACAAAATAATCCTTCTCTCCCAGTTACAAGTGCCTCGCTCAGGAGTCTTCATTTGAAAGACAAGATCATGTAGAATAACTTACCTAGCTCGTACTATAGAACTTAGCTAGAAGAGAATATGATCGAGTGACAATATGTATGTACACGAAGGATATATACAGACCCATATATGTTTGCTTGTTCAATGTTCCTAGGAAATTCAAACTTAGATATGATCACATGTTCTCCTTTTATGTGCCCATTGAATTTGTACTCTTAATTAATTTGCATCGACTTTAGTGTGGTGGATAATAAAAACAAAACTTGAAATGTCTTCTACGGAAATGTTTCCTTTCTTTTTGGTCGACGTCATGCACCCGATGCTCGTTCTTCCTTAATTTGCTCCTCCCCTTTTTTCCCTATTGCTTTCAACAATAGGTCGACTCTTTCCAAAGGCATATTCGTCTATTTCCATTTGATTCATTTCATTTTTCTCTAGCTAGACAACTTAAGATATCCCGTAGCTACAAAATCCAAACTAATTATTTCCATCGTGAATACGCTGGCGCTTATCAAAGGATTGTATAACTATACATGAGAAATAACGGAAAACGACAATAACCTAGCTAGCTAGACACTTGTTTTAGAAATTATTAAATTTAACACCATCCTTCCACGCGCACGTGAAATGCATGCTAGATGTATACATATATAGCACTTTCTAAACCTCAGCAGAGTATCAGAAATGGCCATGGTTCGGCCATCACCCACACTCGAAGCAGGAAGACTTTAATTTCCAACACGCGAAGTCATTTAATGAATTGGCCAATGTCAAGCCAGAGCACTTGTTAATCTTTGACTATATTAATATTTCATTTGATAGTGTTTCAAGAAAGGATCGACGTACTTGTGCAATTTTGGCATGCTAGAAGAGCATACATATGTAAGCTAATGTGCCCAAATTATTACACTTCCAACCAACTCTCTTCATTGCTCAAATATATATATATATTTATATTTATATTTACATTTATATTTATATGTACCATGATGTGCATAACAAGATAATAATTGTCGACGGCATGCATATATGCATGGTAAGGACAGGGAAGTTTGTCGGCGTGTCATCATCCTCTTGGAAATTAAGTTGCATCATCGATCTGTTTGCATCTGAAACTCTCCCAAAGCACGCATGGAGCAGTCACTTTACATCTTATTTTGCTAACTCTGGAAAACATCCATGGCTTTGTAGATCCTCTCTCTCTCTCTCTCTCTCTCTTTCTCTCTCTCTCTCTCTATATATATATGTAATCTTCTTCACTGGTTTTGCACAGCAGGACTGGGTCCTGTGCAGGGTCTTCTACAGGAGAAGGGGACCTGCTTCGTCCGAAGCTAGAAAAGGGAGCTCCCATGACGAAGCAGGCCCCTCTGCTCTCCCTCCCTCTATGGACACCGTAGGGTCGTTGGAGCAAGCTGCTCAGCTCAGTCTCGAAGACTACTGCCAGCCGGCGCCGTGCTCCTCCAGCCACCCTCCTGGTCACCCGACTCAATGGCTGGGCGCGTCAGCCACAACGCACGTCTCGCCGGCGGAAGGAAACATACCGAAGATGATGGCGAAGACCCTCGCCCATCCGGGAGAATTCATGGCGCCGCGCTGGGGTTCCAATCAGAATTCGCTGTCATATGACAAGGCGGCAATATTCCTAGATCAACTCCCCAGGCTTCATGGCAACCCGAGGGTAGAGGGAAGCTCCAGCGGCGGCCAATATTTAAACTGAAACTCGTGAGCCCCAACACGGGAAACCAACCGTTTGGATGATCTAGTCAATTAATGGTCGCGTAGTGCAATCCCAAGAGATGGGGGTTGTTAGTTTACCCCAGAGGGAGGTTGTGTTGTTAGTATACCCCACACATTAAGCGTATCTACACAGCCCTTTTTATATATATACCGACTGGCATTTGTCAATTTTATGTTCTTAATCGTATTAATTGCATTGATCGCAACATTAAGGTTCAATTGTGTTCACTCTGGATCTGAGCAAGTTCAATGCTATGTATATATATTTGGTTTTAATATTAAAATCGTTAGAGTAGCCCCACGTTAAACGAGGATAAAGCTGTGAAAACGTGGTATTGTTCAGGGTTTGTCGACCCGGTCGACCCGGTCTCGGCCTGGGTCGGGTCGGAAGCACGCTTCTCAGCCGGGCGGAAGCGTTGGGCTTGAACCTGCGCCGTCATGTCGATGAAGGACGCCTGGTCATCCGGCAAATCGATCCGGCGGAAGTTTCGCCCGGTGAGTTCGCGGCCGGAGTGCTCGACGAAGTCAAGCGGCGCTCGGTCCGGATGATCGTAGTCGACAGTCTCAGCGGATATCTGGCCGCGATGCCGCAGGAGCAACAGCTAATTCTCCAGCTTCACGAACTGCTGTCGTATCTCAACCAATCTGGCGTGCTGACTCTTTTCATCAATCCGCAAACGGGATTTTTCGGAAGCATGCAACCCGTCGGACTCGACGTTTCCTATCTGGCAGATACCGTTATCCTGCTACGATTCTTTGAGGCGGCCGGCAGGATCAGAAAGGCCATCTCTGGTTTGCTTTCAATGAATCCGGACCTGATCAAAAACGCAATTTTGTTTGATCCAAGAGATCGGAAGTTTAGTAAAAGTAAGTGATCTACAAATCAATCAAAAATCTAATCCAATAAAATCCCCAGTTAGTAGCACAGCCTCCTCCGCAATTCCAGAACCTAAAGAAAACTCCGTAGTTAATAATGAAGCATCTATACAGAGGATGAACCATCCAATTCTGCTCCACACGAAGGATGATCTTGTATGCTCATCGGATACTTGTTCTTCCCAAGGACCAGACTCCTGTATCACGTACTGGGGCCTGAAACAATAGATCAGATTTGCCTGTTAACGAGGGATACTGACTAATAAAAGAAAGAAGAGATTTTTTACATGAAAATTGCTGGTTTTATGAGTTCTTCTGAAGTTAAACAGCAGCGGTGAAAAGCAACGACTCACCTGTGTTTTTACGGATGGGAAGACATTCCAAAATCTGAGGGTCTCATCTCCTGCTCCGGTCACAATTGTCTACAACACAAGTCCTTTCACAGTTATTGTGAGGTATTATTGTGTTCTTGGAAGGTTTTCCTTCCCCTTGTGGTGATCTAATAATAATGTCAAGCTGGAAGAAGCGGGGAAAAAAGAACAAGTTTTGCAGTTCTTTTTTTTTGTCCCAAGACAACTTTACCTGCCCATCTGGTGAAATAGCAAGATAGAGTACACGCAGAGTATGGCCCGTAAGAGTCGCCACCTGTTTGTAAAAATGACAGTGAAAGAAACATGTTGGAACCGCTGGGAAGAGTGTGTGACAAAAGAATGACAACCAGCAGGGAGAGATGGCTGATGATATTGAAATAGAAATTATGAGAGAATACTACCTTCCCCATTGATGGGTACTTCCACACCATAATTTGATTCTGAGAATACCCATGAGCGCTGACCAGTTCGTTCACATTCTTACACCATGCTAAATTGCACACCTGTGGGATTAAAAAGGCTCAGAGTATGAACGAAGGGGAGAAAAACCCTACTACAATGGAGCAAAGCTTGGTGCATCATGCAACAAGGCCACAGTGTGAAGGAACAGAACCTGGCTGCCGGTGTCAACACAATTCAGCAGGTTACCATTCTTCGTGTTCCAGAATCGAATGCATCGGTCTGCTGTACCACCTCCGGATGCCAGAAGCCCGTGCTGGTGCGGCGACCAAGCTATGGCTTTGACAGCGGCCGTGTGCTCCGAAAGCCTGTGGACTGGCTGTTGGGAGTGCTGGTTCCAGATCAAGAGCTTTGATCCACGGAGCAGATGAAGGCCATTTTAATCTCAGTTTCATGGGATTTGAAGCAAACATGAGTACAAGAAAGAAAGGAGATTGAAAGAAAGATCACACAGTTCAGGAACCTGGTTATCATTTCCTCCTGATGCGAGCTCCCTGTCATCATGGGACCATTTCAACCCACAAACCTAGTGCAGGGATACAGAAGAATGAGAAGGGGAAAAGGAAAAAAGAGCAAACCCAGTTTGAATACACATTTTTAACCCGGAAACCATGGACACTAAAGAAAATGATTCAACTATTCTTACATGTAAATCTTACCTCTGATCGATGACCCACAAGCTTGCTAACAAAGTCACTTGAGACACGAAGGTCATGTTGAAGAATGTTCTTGTCTCTGCTTCCAGAGGATAGAATGCAGGAACTCCATGCCAAGACACCAGCTCTGGTCTGATGGCCGCCCATGGTTCGAATCCGCTTGCAGCGGGTGCCATCCCAAATCTGCCACAACAGAGCAACTGGTGACTCGGCTGCTTGCACGGCTAAACTAACTAGGTAATCCAAGCATTCAGTCTTTTATGGGAGTCAGATGGAAAGTTCTTGTTTGGGACGGATGCTAATTTCTGAGATATAACTGGATGGTGATATCAAACGATCACTTCAGCGATTAGTTCCAGATGGTAGTCCAAACAATAGAACCAGGCAAAGCAGATTAACCCTCATGTTCTTCTCCTCTTTTTATCGTCACTTTTTTTGATGAAGGACGGGTGTGGTCAAGCCGTCAGCCGTTTGCTCCGTTTCTACCGGTATCCATTGGCGATTTAATGCAGTTCACCGGCCTCAAGGACGTGAACGGCGTTGAGATTTACGAGGGGGATGTTGTCTATCTCGCAGGCTACGGCAATTGTGTTATGAAGTTTCCGTTTATTGAGCTTTACGAAGCTGCGGCTGAAAACGATATAGGCAGAATTCTTGGCAACATTCACCAACACCCGGAATTGCTGGAGGCAAAATGACACAAGAACAAACAGCGGTGATCGAAGATTCTTTGCTCACGCCGGACGTGATGCGTTCTCTCGAACGTGAAAAAATATCTAAATCGGAAGCGTTGGCTATCGTCGCTAATTTTAAGGCGACCGTGTCGCTAACCGATCTCGCCAACGAATCGTTCGCCATCGTCGTTACGGACGAAAGCCAAACGGATCTGATGGACGCCGCATACGGTAAATGGAAAGAAGTCAGTCAATTTCTTAAAGAGCTTGAAACCTTTCGCGTTAAAGAAAAAGAGCCGATGCTTCGAAGGACGCAAGTTTTTGACGCTTGTTTTCGTTACGTCAAAAGAGCGGGCGAATCTATCGCCGAGCATCTGAAAAAGCAGGCTGAATATAAAAAGATCAAACAGGCAGAACGCGAATCACAGCTAAAAACTGAGCGCGAAGCAGAACTAGCATCTTTCGGAATGGTCGATTATCCAAGCAATTTTGGCGTAATGGACGATGCTTCATACGAACTGATACTTGCCGGTCAAAAAGCAAAATTCAAAGAGGCTCAAGACCTTGCCGCAAAAGAAGCGGCTGATGCTAAAGAAAAAGAAGAGCGTGAACAGGTCTTGGCGGAAGAAAACCGACGGCTCAAAGAAATATCCGATAAGGCCGAAGCCGAGAAGCGTGAAGCGGAAGAAAAACTCGCCGCAATAGAGCGTGAAGAAAGACGGCTTGCGGCAAAGGCGGAATCTGACCGGATCGCGGCAGAGCAAGCACCGGATAGAGAAAAACTCTCGAAATTCGCAAAGGATATCCGGGTGTTTATGGCTGAGAACAGACCGACAATCACGGATGCCGAGATCGCCGGAAAGCTACAGTCGCTAGTGGAACATATCGATACGATTCTTTGGAATATATAAGGAGGCCGCATGAGCAAAATCTACGAGATAGACGTTGCCGACGTCGCCGAAATAAAGCCGCGAAAGATCGAACTTATCGACAAAGCGATCGACAGATTGACCTGCATCTCTGAAAGACAGACGGACGCGACAAGGGTCGTTTGGTTACATGGATTTCTGAACCGAATAGATACGGCGTTCTTTGAAATGACCTTTAAGCAAGCCGGTGAAACCGTCACTCTGCGATTTCCGCATTCTACGACATGTTATGAACGTGACGGTGACGATACGGCACTTATTAAGATCACCGCCGGGTTAGCAATAGCCCTTGGCGTTGAAAGATTCATTCTGACTGAGAGTGAATTGGAGCGGAAAAGGGAAGCAATAGCACGATTTAACGTGCCGCTAATCGTTTCCAGAGTTGAAAAAAAACCTGAGAAGGTTGGAAACGTGCGGATATAAAAGCATATCCGCACCGGAGACATAAAACAACATGATAGAAGAACAGACCATAGACGGTGAAATAACCGCATTGGAAGTAGAACGCAATAATGCATTGGTAACAATGCGTCCCGACATGACCCCAAGCATGCTTCGCCATCAAATAGCGGAGCAAAAAGAAATGCGCGACATTATGACCGAATACGTCCGCTCGGAAATGAAAGAAAATCATCATTTCTATTCTTTTAATAAAGACGGCAAGCCGACCTTAACGAAAGACGGTGCATATTTGATATGCGGCCTATTCAAGGTGATACCCGGGCCGGTCACTCACGAGATCATTCGCGAAGAAGGCGGCCATTTTACCGTGGTTTGCGAATCTTCGCTGCTGAACGCTAACGGCGTCCAAATCGCAACGGGAACGGGCACTTGCACTACCCGAGAAAGCAAATATGCCTATCGCTGGGTTTCAGAATCGAACGTTCCAAAGGATATCGATAAAGCCACGCTTAAAACACGGCCAGGCAACAACCAATACGGCAGCGGCAAATACATTCAATACCAACTGCCGACACAAGACTTGGCCGATCTGGAAAACCTCATCCAGGCTTTTCAGGGTGTGGTCTTCCAGCGCCAGCGCGAAGCTGAAGATCTTGAACACCGAACCCAGTTCGTAGACATCCTGGGCCATGATGTTGCGGCTGGAGTCGCCGCGGGATTCGTGACGCTCATTGGGATCGAAGTCGGGCGACGACACCATCGCCAGCACTTCGCCGGTATTCACATCCATCACAATGCCGCCGGCGGCGCGCGCGGTGAAGGTCTGGCGCGCGGAAAATCCCTCCATAGACATTGATACCAAACGCACCCTTAATTGTTTCGTTCTTCACAGTAGTGCTTCTGAAGGGATGAAAGAACCACTTTTTGCTTTATGGTCTGCCTCTGTTTTTAGTTTATGTATTGAGTGTGTGTGCCGTTAAAATTTTCAATGCTTCGTTCTTAGTTATTTAGTCCCTCACAGTAGTGCTTTTGAAGGGATGACAGTAGTAGTAGTACCTTTTGCTTTATGGTCTTCCTCTATTTTTAGTTGATGTATTTAATGTTGATGTTATTTTTTCTGGTCTGCTCAGTCTTAGCCATTGTTTTGGTCGGGTTGCTCTATGGATTCTTCATTGCCATAATCTGTGGGCAGAGGATCAATGAACGACATTACCATGTTCTTGCGAAACAAGAGTTAACAAAGGTCTGTACATCTGACTTGATTTGGAAATGCTAGCCTTGACTTATCTGAAATTCTGACTAGTATTGTTCTTTCTGTTCGCAAAGCTTGAACTGCTGGACATGTTGTTGAAAGTTGCCCCTCAATACTGGAGGAATTTACATTGAATATGTGACCTTTTTTGGGAGGACTTGCACTGTGCATTTCTTTTACTAGCGTATGGAAGTTTGTAATCTATGTTGTACCTTGAAAATCAACTAATAAAATCACTGCAGTGTTAGCAAACAACAACTCGAGTTCACTAGTTGGCTAAATTGGGATGGGAGGACCTTGAGATTATACTTTCATGTTCATGTTTGCAATCCATTGCTATTGACCTGAAGTTAGTTCTTGAGCTTGGATATTCCTCTTCTGGAGTCAGCTATTGAGCCTGTTAGGTTTCCTGTTTCCTGCTATTTGTGATAAAGCTAGGACTTTTCACAGGGTGGACTCTGCTGCATAAAAGGGGATGACCAAGTTGTTTCTTACATCTGATGGTGCAGGAGGTGAAGACTATATGTTCCTTGGGCATGAACAATGCCATAACACAATTACAGCATTTATCCAGGATTTATATGCTTTGGAATAAGAGACTGTTAAGATCTTTCTTCATGAATGTGGAATACTTGCCCTTAGTTCTTTACATCATTTTCTGCTTTTGAAAACCATTTCTTAGTGGTATACTCAAAGAAATTCAAACTCGTGCAAATTGGAACATAGGCCTAGCAGTTTCCTGTAGTTTGTTCTTTTAATAGAATATGGTTCTACACGGTGCAAGAATATTAATACCCAGAACTTTTAGATCGGAATTCTTTGTCATGCATACATGTGGCCAGTTTCTCTCCTCATCATTGTTTCTTTGAAGCCTGACCGTTGACTGAAATGCAGGAATATGTGGTAGAAAACCGAGAAGGGAACAAAAATCCTCCCGAGCTTGATTCCAGCCATGTTACCGAGCTCAGGATGCTTGGACTCTACTGAGGCAAACAAGACAGGCCAAGCTTTGTGGCAAGCAAACCATATTTGATGCTAAGAATGATAGGTGTTGTCACCTGGCACGTTTCAGTTTGGAGCTCCAACTCAATGGAACTCCCAACTTCGAGTGCCTCTCGCAAATGGCAATGCAGCAATGCTTGCTGCACAGTTTTGTCCCAACAACAAGGGACCGAGACTCCGGTCAAGATTGCCATTCTTTTTCCTATGAAAGAACCAGTACTTGGTTCACCGTTGCTGTCTTCTCTTTGCCCGGTGGGGATTTAGAGTTTGACGGTCAGAAGGAACTGCTTCCCCCGCCTGAGGACGGCACTTCAATAAAGTTGGTTACAGTTGGAAGGCCAGCAAAATTTGTTTACCTAACGTTAAGCCAGACGTACCCGAGAGGTGTGGACCTGCTGCCTACCGGCCCCAGCTAGTTAACTGATTTTTTTTTTGTACTCTTCCACATTTTCTGCCAATTGTGGATGCTTTTTTCATCCCTTCCAATACATATTGTGACCAGGAGACTCATGGAAGTAGGGCATGTTCATCTGGAAGTTGCTGCACATGTATCGTACTAACATGCAATTTTCCCACTCATCTTCAGGATGTGTTTGGTTGCGAGTGGCCTCGAATGTTGGATTCCAATTCTGGTGTGCTCTTGGAATGAGATTGACAGAGGTGGATACAAAACCTGTCCAGAAAGGAAATGGATCCGAGAGGAACGAACGATTACCTTGACTTGCGATGGTTGACGTTCTTATATCTCACAGATTGAACGCGCCCATCAAAACCATCCATTTCCTAGCTATTCCAAGAAAATCGCAAGTCTTGAGAGAGAACTATTCGGAACATTCTCATTGCCGATTCCGTGTTATGTTGGAATGGTTATCTCTCAACATAAGTTACATCATGCTGTCATTTAGAACGAAACAAGATGGCCATGTTTGACAATTGGCAAAAAAAAATAAAAAGAGGCCGTAGGTATCCAACTAATTAGTTGCAAGTGTGCCCCCAGACGGGGTGTGTTCTTCATGGCCTCTATGCCCCCAGGCGGGGTGTGACTTCTTGCTTCTTCTACCCCCCCACACTGGGGCATGTTTGCTTCTTGCGCACCCAAGGTGGGGGCACAGAAGCAAAGAGACATTCCGCTATCGGAAATCCATACACGAGAAATACACCCCGACTCGGGGGCACATGAAGCAACATATACCCCATCATGGGGGCATATAAAAAGGGATTCACCCCAACTCGGGGGCACATAAAGAAATGCACCCCGCCCTAGGGGGCATAGGAAGCAAAAGAATACACCCCAGCTTAGGGGCATTTGAAGAAGGAATACCTCCGCCGACCTAGGGGGTAGGTGAAGTAAAGCACACCCCAACCCGGGGGTTGCATTCGTGTAATCGTGATGGCCGTCTCCTTCGGATCGTTCGTCGTCGCCAGCCAGGCTACCCATGGCTACCTGGCCGTGCCAATCCAGTTCAGCAACTTCCTGCCTGTCATCGACTTCCCCAACTTTCTGGGGGTGGCATTTGTGGAGCTCCTCCATATCGAAGAAATGAACATTGTGACCTCCGACGCTGAGAAGGTCACCCTAAAGAAGTTGCAAACGGTGGGCTACTGCCCTCGCCGTATTACTTCCCCTGCCCCATTCAGCAAGGGGTGCACCACCATAAGAAGAGGAATCATCAGGAAAAATGCTGGCATTTTACCAGGCTGGCTATCTACCTCGGGTAGATCCGTGTTGACCAGAGGACTCGGGGTCTTCCTCAATGGTCGACCGGCCGAAGTGATACCTGATAGGGTCATACCTATGGTGCCAGCCTGCAACCCCTTTCAGCTACTGGCTCAAGACAAGATGGGCCATGTTGTGCCTACAATTAAAGCAAAAGAGGGGATGGTCCAGAGATTAAACAAGTGCAAGCAAACCTGGGTATCCAAGAGGAGTCGGGTGGTTCCCGTCATCCCAGAAGAATATAAAAGGGTCCACCTGGATGGATCGAAAGGAAAGGTACAAGTTGAGGCGATAGCCCCGGCCAACCCCCCTACCGGCATCTTCTACTTATGTCTGGCAGGGAGAAGCTTCTTATCACCACAGTCAATACTGTGAAAAGGCCTGTCCAAGGTGTGTAGCCCACATGCTCCTTATACGTGCAAGGGCATTGTCGCCTACTTCCCCATCCTTGCAAATGTCGGAAGAAGCAAATCATGAGCTGGGGGCCACCCCCGCAAGCCACCGAGGATTACCACGAGCCATGGATGCTATCCGAAGGGTCCGTGACTTCTACACTTCGTGATTTCTTTTGGTGATCCTAAGAAGGGAATACATTGCTAAGTGCCCTCAGGCAAATTGAAATTTCCTACGAAGGTTGATTGCTCTGTTGCCCCCCTTTCACATGGAGTGACCCGTTGGGGGGGGGCTGTGAAGGGGTGGATGCGTGTTCTCTTCGGGAGTCATGGCCGTACTTGGCCTCATTACTATAAAGCATTTCCTGTAGTGGGCAGGAATTCATCAAGCTACAGTTGCAGCTTGTTGGGTCTTCAAACAGCCACTCGAGGGGCCGTCTTATGCCAGATAGGGGTAGCAGGAAGCTGGAACGGACTAGGGCATTGCACCACAGACTTGGACCCTCCTAGAGCTGGGCGGGATGCCAGCCTTCTTCTTATTCTCTTGGTCGACAATGCTTGCCAACTTTTCTTTTTATCCTTTCTTTTCTTCTCTCCTTTTTTTTGTGTAATAGACCAAGGTGGGTGCACAGGAGAGTGCTCACCCACTCAGGTAGGGGATGAGCGGTTCACTCCACCGCATCAATCCCACAGTGGTAATCTTTGTTCAGCACGGGTCTCGACAGATCTAGCTGTGCAACCCTCTCTCGCCAATTCTTTCTCTTCCTTATTGTTTCTTTCTTTTCTTCTTTTCTTTCTTTTGTTCTTCTTAGGGATGGGGGGTTGATTTCCCCTCCCTTCTTCTTTCTTTCCTTTTTTTAGCGACCTTCGTGATTCCTAGAAGCTGTGGCGGCCTCAAAGTAGCATATTCGAGGCCATAAAGATAATTGTGCCTTGTCCGGCTTTTCTCCCCATAGGGCTAGCAGAGACAGCACCTGCAAATCATTAAGATAGGCAAACATCATTTATTGGGAGGCCATGAGGCCCTGAATCCTGGCGAAGAGATGAAGGGTAGTTCAGGTCCCACCGGGTGTGCCAAACTTGTAGACGCACTAAAAATTTGAAAAGAATAATTAAGTTCTAGCCTAATAGCAAGATTAATTGGTTTATTTGTTTATTTAGTGCTAGGGCATGCCAGTCACGAAGTGACAGTTTATTTGGGCTTCATAGAAGTCCATGGTGCGCTCGATCTGACTTGGTCAGATGATTGTGTGATTAGTGTCTGGACCAAAACCCGCCGCGTCCCACCCCCAATGGGTAATGCTAATATAGGGGCTGTTGTGAGATGATCCTTAAGAGTTACAAAACTCTCTTCACACTCCTTTGACCATGCAAAAGGGTTCTCCTTCCTTGTAAGCCTTGTCAAAGGAATGGCAATCTTTGAAAAGCCCTTAATGAATCTCCTGTAATAACTAGCTAGACCTAGAAAGCTTCTAACTTCAGACATGGTCATCGGCTAGCTTCAATTCTTGACAGCCTCTACTTTAGAAGGATCCACAGTAATACCTTCTTTTGAAATAATGTGGCCAAGAAATGAGACTTCCTTAAGCCAGAATTCACATTTACTAAGTTTGGTGTAGAGCTTGTGTTCCTTTAATGTTTACAAGGCTATCCTTAAATATTCTCCGTGTTCCTCCTTTGTCCTGGAGTAAATAAGGATGTCGTCGATGAACACAATGACGAACTGATCCAGATAAGGTTGGAAGACTTTGTTCATTAATTGCATAAAGGCTGCTGGGGCATTTGTTAACCCGAATGGCATTACCATGAATTCATAATGACCATAGCGGCTTCGAAAAGCAATTTTGTATATATCTTCATCCTTGATTCTAAACTGATGGTAACCCGACCTGAGGTCTATCTTGGAGAAATATTCTACTTCTGAAAGCTGATCGAAGAGCTCATCAATCCGCGGCAACGGATATTTATTCTTAATTGTGAGTTGATTCAATCACCGGTAATCGATGCAGAGTCTGAGAGTACCATCCTTCTTCTTGACAAAGATAACTGGCGCACCCCAAGGGGATGTGCTAGGTCGAATGAAACCCTTGTCTAGTAATTCCTGAAGCTGCCTTTTCAATTCTTTGAGTTCCGTGGGGGACATCTTGTAGGGAGCTATAGAGACAGGTGCTGCTCCTAGAATGAGTTCTATGGTGAAGTTTACTTCCCTTTCGGGGGGTAAACTAGATAAGTCTGACGGGAACACATCTGAAAACTTATTTACGATGGGGATGTCTGCTAGAATAATTTTCTTAGACTCGGTAACAATTACAGAAGTGAGAAAAACTTTACATCCTTGCGAAATGAGTTTGCAAGCGTAAAGAGAAGAAATAATGGCAGGATGCTTCCTATACTTGATACCAAGGAAGGAAAATCTTGGAAGACCTGATTTGTAAAAAGATATTATCCTATTTCGGCAATTGATATCGACATCATGGTCAACTAACCAGTCTACCCCAAGAATTGCATCATAACCCTTCATGTCAATGCATACTAAATTTGCGGGGAGGTTATGACTTTCCACTATTACCTCACTGTTAGGATAGTAATCGGTAAGCTTTGTTCCAGAACCTAAGGGTGTAGTAATGGAAAGATCTGAAGGTAATGGAACTGATGAAATTGGTAATATTTTTACAAAAGTAGTGGATATAAAAGAATGAGAAGCACCCGTATCAAATAGCATGAATGTAGGACAAGAATAAATTTGAATAGTACCTTCCATAAGTCCGCCGTCCCTACGTGCTTTGTCATTTTCTAGAACAGCATTAAGGCGAGCCTGCCGCTTTCGTCCACCACCGAACGATTGATCATTCATATTGTGGCAAGCTGGCATGCGATGCTCCCTGTTGTCACAACGTAGACAATAGCTGAGGCACTTCCAGCATTCCTCGGCCAAGTGGCCAAACTTTTCACAGAAAGTGCAAGCTACAATGACTTGCTTTTCCTCTTCCTTAACTTTCTTATTCTTCTGGGAACTACCACCGTTCCCACTCCTGGACCTTTTCTTACTATCACGGCTTTTGTATGGTTCCATGATGCTGAATTTCACTTTCTTATTTCACCGATCAGATTGTCAGCTAGATTCTTCACTCTTGCCCTTCAATTTCTCGACCTTCTCTAAGGTCATTTCACATAGATATGCCCGTTGGACCATCTCGATGTAAGTACGGATTTCTGGGTCCCGAGTTGTTGAATAAAATCGGGCCTTAACCTGTCCATGAACCGATTGGCTTTTAACAAATCAGTGCTGACCAAATGGGTTACATATAGTGCTAGCCTGGAAAATTGAAGTTTGTATTCGGCAACTGACATCATTCCCTGACGAAGAGAGGCGAACTCCATAGCTTTTCTTTCTTAAACATGCTCAGAAAAATACTTGGCACGGAATAATGTGAGAAATCCTTCCCATGTGTGAGGTGCATTGGCCGGAGGTGCCGGAACCAACTTCCACCATGTACGTGCATCTTTATTGAGTTGAAAGGTAGCTAGAAGCAATTTCTCCTGGTCCGTGCATTGGATGACATTAAATATACGATTCATCTCATCAATCTAATTTTTGGCTTCATTCGGGTTGGAAGAACCATAGAATTGTGGAGGGTTTAAACTCTGAAAATTACGATGTAAGTCCCCATTGCCTGCCCTGGTGCCAGATTCCTCTACCTCCTTAAAGCATTGCAAAAAGAGCCTCTTTAAATGGGACTTATCTATATCAAACACTGGGTTGGATTGGCGACTTAAGAAGTGGCGCTTGGTCACATCCTAGCAAGTTGTCCTCATATTTTTGTAAAAGGTAGTTCGTGCATTCCACCATTTAATGTATTCTAGGGTGACTTGAGGAATACGACCAGGTGCTGGAGCCCTAAAGGTGTTGGCCTCCTGTCTATGGAAGAAGTCCCCCCATGTCCTCTATAGCAACCACTGCACCTTACTTAGTCTGATTCTCAAGTGAAAACTGGGCAAATGATGGCGGGATGTGCTGATCATACCCGAAGTTTCGGCCAAATCAGAAATGATAGTAGGGTCCAAGTGAATACTCCCACCTTTCCTGAAGATGAGCACACTTGGGCGAATAGATAATGCCCATTCAACTAGCTCAGGTTCCAAAATTGGGCAGGTCATGGATGCACCTGAAACTGGATGTGTATATGCCTCGGTAGTCTCTAGTTAGCACTCACAGAGATGATTCACCAAGGGCCTGGAGTGTGCAGTAAAGCTCCAGAAATGAATAGTATCGGGGGAGTCGACAGGGACTTTTGTCAGTCAGCCTCTGATAGAAAAAAGCTACTACGTCATGAGACCCGACTCAGCATTGGCAAACTTAATCATCCAGGGGTACAATGTCTCCACCTGAAGTGTTCGTGGAGCAATTTCTGGGAGCAATGTACATACCCATCCATTGAAGAAGTGAATCGGTCCCACAGTTCTGAGGCTCTGAGGGGTGCGAGACCTGTGCAGCTCCCCCAGCATTTTATAAACCAGATAAAGCACTGATGGGCATATTGCCAACTTCATGCCCCATGCCATTTGACAGGTAGGGTAAATAGCTTCCGGCCGAATAACAGTCTCATCTCCATGAGGGAGGGCAAATGAACAAATCCAATATATTAGAAAGGCTACACAATGTGTGACGACATCGACCCCATCGGGTTTGGGCCACCCTGGTACACTTGGCGAATTGAGGATGGTAAACTTGCCTTATAGCGAGCCCGCTTTGTTTGTTTGGTAGCCGTTGGTACCACAGAAGGGTAATCATTGTACTTCAAGGTACCCCGAAAGAAATATTGAATCCATAATCCCATATGGACATTCTTGCAGTCCCCTTTCTTCTTGGAATAGGATGAAGCTCTAGAGGAATCTTCATAATAGGACAAGCACAGTGTCATGTACACCTTCATCAAGTACCGGTATAAAACCAATGAAGTACCGGCCGTCCCCGTTGGTTTCATCCTTTATTGAGCCATCCAAGCATACCTCCTCATATGGTTCTCCTTCGATGGGTAGGCCGCTGAGCTGATAAAGGCTCGATAAATCTAGCGAAGTCTCTCCTTTGACTATATAAAATGTATTAAACTCGGCATGGAAAACTTCAATCATGCTGTAGCACAAGTCTTTGGAGATGGGATACCGATACCGAGATGCATACACACTATGAAAAATTCCCACATTAATCAAAATCAGCGCATATTTGTGCAGCACGTAGTCAGTGAACTCCACAGCCCCAGCACGAAAAGAGTGAGCATCCATCACTTTCAAATCAGCAAACCAGCCAGCAGCAAGCTAATACTTGAATGGGACTACTAAGCAGTTTAGGATGAAAGGTTCCTCCCGATATCCCCACTTTAACAGTGCCAGAAAAATGCCGAAGCCTGATTGTTCTTTATGTACACGCCCCACGGCGTTATCCCATCTTGCTGGGGTAAACTTTGGAGCCTGAGTCAACATATTCTATACAGGCAGCAACTCAATCACCCCCAAGACCGCTTGCCACTAGCGTGGCTCCCTAGGAAGATAAATGGTCTCCCTCCATTAAACTACACCCTTTAAGCTGTCTCGGTCCACAAGGATAGCCGGCTCAGCCAGTCGAGCTAATAATACATCTCTCTTCTCCGCAAGATTGAATTTGCAAATGAAGGGGCGTAAGTGCTTGTCCTTCGAGAAATACTAGTAATAGTCCTCACTCCGTGTATAACATAAAGTTCCAACAGTGGTCAAGAGCCATGTTGCAGAAACAATATCAGTCTCAGAGTCCGATGGAGCATCAACCACTGCTATCTTCCCTTGGCCTCGGTCCAAGTGATGGACATTCGCCCAAGTCACAACTGGGCCAAATAAGTCAGCCCCAAAAGCCTGTGGGGTAGATCTTGAAGGGGAAGCACCAGAAGCCATTTGTTCTACATATTCAAAGAAAAAAATAACAATTTAGCAAAAGATCAGCAAAGCAAAGTTCAGAGAAAAAATTGGCAGAGTCTCCCCCTATCTGGAGTCTGCCAAGGAAAAATAGGAAGTACATCCACACTCAGATTGAAATGACCCCTGAAATAAGGCCATGGGGTACCAAGGCCTCCGAACGATGTGGAGGCACGCTGACCTGAAAAGAAAAGGGGGTGAACCTCATCTCATTGGCTCAGTAGGGGTCTCACGGATCCCCACCATACAAACGAAATAAAATAAAGTAGCAAGTAATAAAATATAAAGATAGCAAGGTAGGTAAAATAGTAAGGCAGGAAGAACAACACCATAACACAAATAAACACGCCACACTACTTACTACCGAAAACCTGCACACCGTCGGGATACCTAGAGTATCGAACACAGCTCACGATGACGCGGAATCTCGAACCAGGGCCATAGAAAGCTAGACACAAAGACCTGTCTTAGAACACCTCTCTTAAGACACACACGCTAGGATCTAGGCTACTAGATAGACCCTCCATCGGTCAACCACGGGGCATGGCCACGCAGTCGGATAGGACTCACGAAGACAGCGAGGAACCACACCTTGATCACGAGTAACCAGGACATCGAGCCGCCAAAACACTGAAACTCGTGAGAAGGAAACCTAAGTCGAAACCTCTCCAATGATAAGAGCTCTACCTACTAAAAGTAAGACTGGATGCGTCCACTGACGTCTTAGTCCGCGCCCCTGGTGTCTCCCTACTCACCCTAGGTGAAAATTGAGACACCGTACAAGTAACCAAACAACACACGTGCTCGTCAGCACGCATCTGAAGTCCCCGACCACGTGTGCACACACTGACTGACGTAGGTCCAGACTCGAGCCGCCACAGTGGGAGGCCCTACGGCAACCAGCCTAAAACCATCTCTCCCGGGTGTAGCTCTCCACCCACTCCCTGGTAGGTCGACACACGTGTGCCCAGGTAAGCTACGACTAGTGAGGAGTCACTGAACGTGGACACTCTCTGTAGAGAGGAAATACCGAAATGCTGAAAGTCATGCACGCTTCTGTCATAAGTAACGTGAAGTACCGGGTGGCTTAGTGCCACCAAACTCTAGACTGCTAGTTAGACCTACCAACGGTCCTTGAGTTAGGTGACTCAGGTCAAGACGGTCGTATAATACGACTCTATGTCATCAATCTACCCTACTCCTAGAGTCAGAAACCACGATCCAAGGAATCCTTAAGGCGGCTCATAACCGTCGAGTTCTTACCCTTTTCAATGGAAACCACGAAATCCTCAGCCCTAGGCTTGGTCACAGGACTCACAGTCATAGGCCATATGCATGGCCCACAGGGAAATTACTTTTCGAATAAGCTAATGTCGTGCGGGGATTGCCCTCCGCACCTACATAAGTACACGATGACTTGATCTAGCGAAGCAAGGAAGCTCAGAACACATGGGGTCACCCAGACCCTTTAAACCATACGAGCATGCTAATCGAGGTACAATGGTTATTTCAGACACCAAAAAATATGGTCTCGATCCCCCACGGAGTGTCCGGGACATCCATGGGGTCAAAGGTCGAGCAAAGGGTCTCAACTAGGTCGACTGGAGGCCAAAATGTGTGAAAAGGGTTGGGTTCGGTCGACCCAACCCTGGGATCGATTGACCTTCCAGTGGGGGTTGGTCGGCAGGCATGGGCCGGTCGACTGGCTGGGAACACGGTTGAAGGGTCGACTGACGGTTGAAGGGTCGACCGTGTTAAGCAATCGCGGTCGACCTGATGGCCACGACCTGCCATGGGCCTGATGGATTGCGCGATCGCGTCCACAACCGCCTTACCCTAGTCTTCTTCAAATGAACGCAGTGTATGGGCACACCGCGTTCACCTTCCAGAAGCCAAGCGCGGTTGAGGAACCAACTGGGATATCAGTTCTGATCCGGACCTTCTCGAATCTGCGTGAGATCGTTCGATCCATGCCCCAATCACCCCAGGTGATGGAAAAAATATGGGAAAACTCTTCCTCAACCTCCTTAGTACTGGGAGGTCCCATTCAAACCACAAAAACTCCACGAAGTCGATAGATTCATCGCTCAACCCAAAAATACACGTTTTTAACCCCGACATGGAAAGAAATGCACTATTGGCCTCACCTCGGCCTATAAATCGAGGGAAAATAAAATGCATGTGCTAGAGATCCATCCACCTATCTCCACCGACGACTTCCCACACCGAGGACGCCGATTCCTAGTGAAAACAAGCCTCGAATTACCGTCGAGCTCACGAACTCGTGAAGAAAGAATGCCACGCCACCACCCCATTCCTCACTCCATCCTCGTCACTCCTCGCCCCACGAGCCTCGCCGCCTCACCCCGCTCGAACTCCGTCGGCCGCCAAAGAAAGAGGGGGAGAAAGAGAGAACCGAGAGGAGAGGGAGAGAAATGAGAGAATGAGGAAGAGAGAGGGGGTGGAAGGGTTTATATAGAAAATAATTTTAGGATTCAAAAATCTTAAAAATATAAAAAATGGGAAAAAATCATCCCACGATCCTCAAAAAATGCAGGAGGAAAAATGAAATAGAAGACAATGAGAAGTACAAAAAAAGGAGAGAAGCTTCAAAGAAAAAAAGAGAGAAAAGGTGAAAAAGAAATAATTGGAAGTTCAAAAAAAAGGAGTGGAGAAAATGTAAAGAAGAGAAAATTTCAGACTCGGATGTTTGTCGCACATCAGATAGGATCTACGGGTACTCCCTCTCCTCGGTCTCTAGCTGCCGCAGAGGCAGCAGCCTCCTGCACAACCACTACGATAGGAGTGGCAGTAGCTGCAAAGAATAATTATTAGCCAGTGCAGCCAGGGCAGAAATGGGTTGCATGAGAAGGAAGAATATACCTTCCGTCACAGGCCTCTATACATAAGAAGTCTCAAATTCTTCAAATGACACTACTGGCGGAGGAACAATGGCAGGTTCCTGCTCTGCAACTCTCCTTCGACGGGCCTGTGTCACCCGAGTAACTGCCTCCTTGGCTTTGCTGACGGCCTCCCTCACCTGGGACCTGGTTCGCTTTCGTGAATCACCAGGAGGCAATGGTGTTGTGGTCGGGGCCGGCTCGGGAATCCAAAAGTGGGTTGGCTTCTGAGCTTTTGTTAACAGCTCCCTGAAGTGCCCAGTCTCCTCTGAAGTAAGTCAGACTGCATACGCACGAGGGTGAGAATGACAAATATTGCAATAGAAGAGAAACAATCTAGAAGCTGAAATAAAGAAATGAAGATACCTACTAGCCCTGTATACAAAGGTGAGAGAGGCCAATAGAATAGAGGGGGCACTTTATCTCTTGCGGCCGCCTCGTGAATAAGCCAGCACACATCTCCAATCGTCTCGCTTTGCTCAGCCAGCGATGCCAAGTCCAAATGTCTGTGAGAAGATAGATAATAATGCAAGCCAAGATGGTCCAGTCTCTATCCATCAGCATATTTGAAAGAAAGAAGAAGAGGCTGGCCAAAAATGGCTTCGCTCGGACCACCCACTAAAAGCCCGTGAGAGCGAAGCAGTGCAAACAACCAAGGGATATTGCTATAAAGCGCATCTCGCTGATCTTCCCCTATGATGAATGTCCTATAAGGATAAAGGCTGTTAGTCTCGGGACGTCACTCGGATACATAAGGGACATGTTCTTCCACTGGCAGGGGAAGTTGCTGGAGAACTACCCGTTCACTGCTTACATGGCATAGCCTCTGAAGAGTCTTCATGAAGACATCCTTGCTAATTTTGGGCAGTTTTGGCTCCACCCTGGGCGAGTATCTCTTCACGGCTTTCTGAGCCTCTAAATAAGCCATCACCTCAGTATTGGTCCAAGATTTCAGCTTCTTCAGGCAAGCAGGATCAATGTCTAAAATTGGCTCTGGCTGAGAGTCTAGAAATCTGCGTTCTGCAATAGCCCAGCATTCCTGGCAGAGTTTCACCATTTGATATATTCTGGAGTAATGTGAGGGAAATGAGTGAGAGCCGGGACTCTGAATGAAGCCTCCTCTCGGTGGTGAAAGAAATCCCACCATGCACGAGCCTCGTCATTGGCCACCTGGCCGGCTCTATGCCTATTTGACAGCGCGAACTACGTGGAAGAAGGAGGAATGTGCTGATCATAGCCAAAATTTTGACTGAATCGAAAGGGATAGTGCAACTCCAGCCATAAGATGCCACTCTTTCAGAAAACTAGGATGCTCGGTCTGATCGCCTGCGCCTAATCAACCAACTCCGATTCTAGAATAGGGCTTGTACACCTGGCACCAGAAATGGGGTGAACATATACTTCTATCTCAAAGAGATGGCATCCTCACATCTTGTTCACGAGCGGGCTGCCAAGCTCCAGAAGTGTAGAACTCCAGGCGCGTCGATTGGAACCTTGGTCAACTTTCCCCTGATGGCAAAGAGCTGCTTCGCTGGCTGTGACAGCTCGGCACTAGCAAATTCTATCATCCTCGGGACGAGCCTTGATGGTTGTATCCCCCGAGGAGCAGCTTTCGAGAATAATGTGCATACCCAGGCATTGAAGAAATGTAGCAGACCAACCGTCCGTAAATTACCGGGGAGACCAGTCCGTCACAGGTCTCCCAACATTTTGTAGATGAGGCATAAAGCCACTGGGCAAAGAGAGAGCTTCATGCCCCAAGCCATCTGGCAAGCGGGATAGATGGCTTTAGCTCTGATCACGCTCTCGTCGCCTTGCAGGAGAGTGAAGGAACAAATCCAATAAGTCAGGTACGCAGCGCAGTGCGTGACTGCATCAACACCAGCGGGTTCGGGCCTCCTTGCTGCCCTTCCTTCAAAACAGGCGGGAAAGTAGCTTGTCGCCAGACTCTCTTCTTTCGCTTCAAGGCTGTTGGTGTTACTGTAGGAAAGTCCTCGTACTTTTGCTCCCCACTGGAGAAATATTGAAGCCAAGTACCCATCTGCATGTACCTCTTTTCCCATGCCTGCATCTTATGGACTCCGTCTCGGCACCCCGTGGACGGATATCCTATGTATCCCTTGGCATATCCCGAAATAAGGGGAGATATTGTTGAAATTCATTCAAGAGGCTGATATATCGTACCGTGTTTTCCAAAATTACCCCTTTGGGTCACGGAGGTCCGCCATCTCCTATGGCGTGTTCTTCGATGGCTTCATTAGGGAAACAATGAATAAATCACCTCAATAGTGGATAGTGTCCCATTTCTCTCGCCCTTGTGGCTCTCGGGCTTCGATATGCCTATGAATTACGAACCCCGTCTCGACTCTCTGTGGACGAGTATCCTATACATCTCTTGGCATATTCTAAGATAAGGGGAGATGTTGCCAAAATTAAATCGGGAGGTTGTGTTATCCCATATCTTCTCGGGTACTTCAACCATCCCATCGAGTCACCGGGCTTCGCAATGTGTGATAGCGTGAGCTCCGACGATGTCAATGGGAAAATAAGACTTTAACCACCTCAAAGGCGGATAGTGCCCCTAGCCTTTTGCGTCTCTTGGCCCGTGGTTGTGTTGGTCCGCCTTGGGGCTCCTATGTACACACTGGGGTGCCAAAATGGGCCAAGAATAATCGGCAAAATTCATCCGGGCTATCATTTTGATATGCTCATTCGTTTCGGAACCTGTCTCAACCCTTTGTGGACGGGTCTCCTATGTCTCTCTCCGACATATTCTGGGCCAGGGGGAGATGCTGCCGAAATTCCGTTAGGAGTCGGTGATCTAATTCTACATCGTGTGTTCGATTTCCTCGCCCAATTTTTGCACCTTTTATGGTGATGGCAGCTCATGGTTTCCCATACCGAACTATGAGAACCAAACATCCCATAAAGAAGATAAACGAATAAACAAATGCCATCCCGTGGCATACACTGTCTCGGTAACATTCGAACCCGCCGGAGCGTAGCCATGCCTATATGTGTGTGCCGCCATACCAAAGGCAATTCAATAAATAAAATGGCAAGCATGGATCGATAACCCTACGAACGATAGGGATTACTCAGAGGGGTAGCCCTCGGGTTCCCCACTCATCATAGGGTACGGGACTGCGGGCTAAGCATGACCGTCTTTCGGGATCATCTCGATTCTTCGCGGATGAGTCTCCTATAACCTCACCGATACTCTTCGGGACAGGGGAGGTGCTGCCAAAATTTTCTTTGAGTTTGTTTTTTTGTTGAATAAATGTGCGAATGAATGATTCGATAAAGTAATAAACAATTAAATAACGTCAAAGCCAACTCTACCCTTAATCCTCGAATAAAAAGAATAGACTGCTACACGCTCCATACTTGCTTGTATGAACTTGTGCATGAACATCCGCACTTGTCTGGCTCTCCGGTATATCAAATGGTGACTAGTCAAAAGTTAAGTTAGTCCCAACCAGAAGCTATCACTAAGCATGAGGTGGTCTTATAGCCTAAGTTCTCTGCCACGTATCGAAAGCCGATCTAATAAATCTTATCATATCACATGCTTGCATGTGCTGCATCCTACCTTACGAAACAAACAATATTGCTTGCATATATTTTCTTCAGCCTCGAGGGCTCTTCTACTTTGGCAGTTAATCAAGAGTTGTCTTCATTTCGAGAGGGTATAATTAACGTCATAGTCTTTATGGTATGGCGGACTTCTGATCCCTGCACGATCACCTACCATTGTCTAACTAGTCAGACGAGCACACAATAAATTTTGTCACGAAAGTGACTGTCACGTCCCGCATTGATAAAATGAACAAATAAATAAAACAAACTAGAATTGAAATTTTTCATCCCCACACTAGGAAATTAAAACCTAAGCATGAACTCGAGTGTTGTATGTCAGAAGTCAACAAGGTAAGAGTAAGGTGTATGTCAGAGGTTAACAAGGTAAGGCAGTGTATGTCAGAGGTCAGCAAAGTAAAGCAGGTGTATGCCAAGTGTTAGCAGTTGGGACGGGTGGCAAATATCTTGGGTAAAAGTAAATTAAATAATTCTCCACTAACTAGTCTTGAGGACTATCTATTTAAGCATTGATTGCCCCTCTTGTTACTTCTTTGTTTACCCAGAACGTCCCAAGTAAGAATGAGAGAGGAGAAATTGTAGGAGCAAGCGATCATCTCTAGCGTGAAAGGGAAACCCCTCGGAGCAGTTTTGGGAGGTAGTAAGGGTTAGAGATCAAGGAACCAGTGGTGGTTGAGGACCTTTCAGTACAAGTAGGCTTTTGACAGGCGAAGCATATGTTATTTGTTACTTTTATTGCTTCAAATTTATTTTTATTTAGAAGTTAAAAATGTGAATTTAATGATGGTAGTGATCATACATGGTTATAACTTGAGATTTGCATGTTGGCCGTATATCTATGACCTGAATATTTACATTGATTTTTTTTCCCCCTATCCTATGAAGAGTCGGTAGATAGCGATGGTTAAAAAAGAAAAAAGAGAGAGAGAGAAAAAAAGAGAAGAAGAAAAATAAAAAAAAAAGAAGAAGAGAGAAAAGAAAAGTGAGAGCAAGAAGAAAGAGAAGGAGAAAGATAGAGGCGACAACAGTTCGGTCAACTCTATTAACAGTAATTCAACCAACTCTATTAGCTTTTTCCATTCATCATCAAAAAATAGAAGCCCGAGACAACCCCCAGGGTAGCCGCAAGATTTATGAACAATCAAAACACCAAAGAAAAGGGGGAGAAGAAGGAAAGAAGAAAAAGAGTCCCTACATATTACAAAAGGCCATTCAAGTATGCTTTGGCTTTTTCTTCCTGAGCTCGGCTATGCGGGCTCGCTTTGACGAAATTTCATCATGGAGGCTGATGATGTCTTGAGAGAGGGTCTTCACCTCTGCCTACACCTACTGCATCCCTTCGACAGTTTGCCGAGAAACGATGAGCAGGTCACGTGCTTTGTCTATAAAATTCTGGGCTGCGTGGCAAAGGTGTGCGGCCCAAACCATCTTCTCAGTATGCTCTTCTGCTAGCACTACTCCATGCCCCCAAATGGCGTCTATCATGGCAGTTTTTTTCTTGGCCACTTGTGCCTCCGATGTAGAGATTTCACTTTCCAATCCTCAAATTTCGCTCAAGGTCTTCGTCCCCCATTCTTCGGAGGCATGGAGACGCATAAATCTGCTCTAAAGATATTCTCAATGTAGCCATCCAAGGTTCCTTAGGCAGCCCTAGCATATGATATCCCCCCGTGTAATTCACAAGCTCTTTCCTCATGGCCTTAATCAAAGGTAGAGGCTCTCGCCGAAGCAAGGTTTGGAGATCTCTAATAAGCATAGCAACTGTGTCGGCCCCCACAAACGAGAATATCTGCGGAGCGTCCGGCCACTCAATGCCAAGCTCAAGAACCTCTTGAGTCGCCCCCTATACAAGCTCTTGACGAGTTTGTTTAAGAAGAGATTTATCCGTATGAGTTATAAAGGCAAAGGAGGAGGTTACTCTTACTCAGTACCAATTAAAAGCATACTGGCAAAGTATTTTGGGACCACAATCCCCTATACCATCTAAAGCTCGGGGAAGTTTAGATGCCCCATGCCCTACCAGTGAAGTGATCCTCTCCCCCGAGAAACAAGGCTTGACTGGCCGAATGACTCTCTTGTTGCTTCCTACAAGCATGAACTTTGCCAGTTAGACTCAAAATGGTTGAAAGTGTATTATCGAAGGAGAAAAGAGAAAGCAAAAGCAAATGCCTAATCTTATAGCTCCCCTGTCCACAGGAAGGTTTGGCATAGGAGACTCAGTAACGAAACGGGTCCCGGTGGGAGCTCCCCCCCCCCCTCGCAAGCTAATGGTGAATCTCTAGGGCCAGAAGATCACCGAGTAATAGGCGTTGCAACCTCCGTAGACACAACATTGATGTGCTACGATGTTCGTGGGATTGTCTCAAAGACGGGTAGCTCAGCAAGAGCTTCGTCACCCGTTAAGTTGCCAAGTGCGTCTAGGCCCTCTCCTCTAGGAACTCTGGCACTGTCCCTTGAGGCCACACCGATTTCCGCCTCAGTAAATTCTGTGAGCACCATAGCTGTATCAAAGTAATTGACATGATCAAGACCACCAATGGGGAAAGTAAAACCAAACCGAGGCTAACAAGACTAGAGCTAGAAAGTACTCATAAGAAGGGTCAGGAGCCTTTGGCATCACCAGGCTGATGATACATGCCAAGATGATCAGCACAAAAAAGTGGAGTGGCAATAGAAGATGGTCAGGCCTCTGACGGTCTGCCCCCGACAGTATTAACATAACCAGTTGTATTGACGACCACATTATCATAATACCTAGGAAACTCTTCGCCCGTCGTAGAGTTCAGCAATGAGGAAAGCCCGTGCATCAAGGCCAATATAGCAGCAACTGCACAAATTACAACGAATGCAATAAGTAAATAAGAAGTCAAATTAATAGATGAGAAGTGGATAATTCTCCATAGGCGACGAGTCCATGAATGCTCACCTGAAGCGTCCCCTACGGCCCTACCTCTCCGCTCTCAAGAGGAGTAGTGGAAACAGACAGCCCTCCCTCCCAAGAGGATGAAGTTGACACCCATGCTGCATGCCCCTCTATTAATCCAAAGGCGAAGCAAAGAGAGAGAGAGAGAGAGAGAGAGAGAACAAGGGAAGCAAGTTTAAACACTACAGTGTACTTGTTGACTGGTCCACCAAAGTATCCCCCACTGCAAACAGTGGGAGATCGTCAGTTACCAGGTTATAGTCGTCCCAAACATCAAAATCAGCCACGTCCACAAATGTGCCAAAATCGCTGCCCCATTTATTAGCCCCCGAATGTGCAAGGTCACTGCATTGACTCAAGGTCAATCCAAAATAATACGAGGAAAGTGATGTAGGTTCAAATGAGGATAATGATGAAGAAGAGTTGATGGCTCTAATCACTAGAAGAGCCAGAAATTTTTTTTAGGAAAGCTAAGCAAATGGAGTCTATCCCAGGCAATTTCAAAAGAGGACAATGGCCAAGAAGGGAGAAACAAGTAAAAAGGAAGAAATTATTTATTATGAATGCAAGAAGGCCAGACATATGAGAGGTGTAATGACCCAAGATCTGGATATCGAAAATAACCCGATACCATTTGAATCCTAGCCTGCCACCCACGAGCTGGAGGGCTCGGAAGGGCTAAAAGGTGTGTGTGGAGTACATAGAAATAGGAAATAAAATAGGACAATTCTATAATGAATAGTTTAAGTAATAGAAATAATATTACATTTTCAATTAAACTATAGAGTCCAGTCCAAATAAAGTACAACCTACAGTGCAAGGGAACGTACCTAATGTCGAGTGAACACTCGACCCGACGAGCTGACAACTACGAACCTCCGCGCTGCACATCCGAACCTCGAGGAGGAACCGCTACACCTGAAAAGTAGGGGTTGGGCCTCCTATCACTGGCTTAGTAGGAGTCCAACCGTAAACAACGGCAGTAACAAGCAGTGCTAAAGAGCAACAACAGCAGCAAGAGTAGGAACGGCAACGACAACAGTGGAAAGGACAACCGTAATAGAAAGCACAATGGCTGGTAAAACCTCGGCCCTACAACTACTCTTATAGTACCAGAAACACACCCCGATCTCACGGTCGGGGGACCAACGGACTAACGAGAAAACCCTGGCTATGCTGCTAGAAGAAATGCCATGACACCTCTGTCGTGGAGGCATGTCCATGCAGACGGAGGCCCAACCCAACATCACATGGTCTGGGAACACGGTCACGACCTTGCCATTGTGAACCCTGCACCGTCTGAGGAAAAACCCTTGGTAATCCCTACCGGAATCCCTAGACATCTATGTCGGGAAAACATGCGGGATCACTTAAGAACCACATCTCGCAGATGGGAAAGCGAACCTCAAGTCACGAGAGTCTCGTCACATGACAGGAGTATAGCCCACTAGAACTAAGGACGGATGCGTCCCCTGACGACTTAGCCCGCGTCTTAGGTGTCTCCCTACTCGCCCAAGGCGAAAACTGAGACACCATACCAGTAACCACAGAACAAGGGTCTAGTCGGGGTCGTGCTCGTCAATACATGTTTATAGTCCCCGACCATGTGTGCACACACTGACTAACTACCCTACGTCAGGCCCTCTAGCTGGTTTTCCTCCCGACCCAGACTCGAGCCGCTACAGTGGGAGGTCCTATGACAAACCAGCCTAAAAATCGTCTCTCCTGGGTGTAACTCTCCACCTACTCCCAGGTGGGTCAGCACATGCGTGCCCAGTCAGCTATGACTAGTGGGGGGGCCACTAAATAGACGACTCTCGACAGAAACCACTGAAATACAAATAGGCTACTCACAAGTCCGTCATAATTAGCTCTAAAAATGGGTGACACGATGCCACCAAACTCTAGGGAATCCACTAGACCTATTAAATCTAATGGCCCTTGAGTCACAGGACTCAGGGTCAAGGCCATTGCACAGGATAGCTCCATGCCATCAATCTAGCCTATCCCTAGGTCAAAACCATGGTAGCATAATTGTTAGGGTGGCTCACGACTGCCAACCCTAATTCCTTTCCAAAGGGAAGCTAAGAAACCTTCCAGCCCCAGGCTGGGTGACTGAACTCATAGTCCAAGGGCCATATGCATGGCCCACTTAGAAACTACTTTTCGGATAAGCAATCAACTTACGGGAATGGCCCTCCGCACTCAGGCTAATGCACGGGGACTCGATTAAGCGTAACACGAAAGCCCAAAATACAAGAGGGTCACTTGGACCTTGAAAACTCACGGGCATACTAATCAAGATAAATCAGCATCTCCAGACACCCAAAAGCATAGTCATGGTACCCACGGGGTGTCTGGGATTGCCACGGGGCCAAGGGCTGACCATTGGATTTCAACCGGGTCGACCGGGGGCCAAAATGGGCTGACTTTCTGCTTTTTGGTCTACCAACCCACAAGGGTTAGTCGGCCAACCAGTCCGGTCAACCGAAATGGGTAGAATGCCCAGTTCTAAGGCAAACGCCTGATTGATCAACCGATCCATGTGGTCGGTCTATTGAAAATGACAGAACACCACTCAGACCCGGCCCAGGGGTCAGTTTTCACGCCCCAATCAACCCCAGGTGATGGGGGAAAACCTGGGAAAACCATTCCCCAGCCTCTAAACCACCTAGAGGGCATGTTTAAACCCTAAAAACACAACCAAATTGGAACATCCATTGCACGTCCTAAAACATAGTTTTTAACCTCTGGCGTGAAATATTCATGACAAAGGTCGACGCTCATGGGTCCAAGGTCGACGCTCAAGCAACCTAGTCTGCTGGCGAAGTCTGCATGGCGTCAACGCTGCCTACCCGATGCGTGGACACTGCAGAACAAATAGACAAAGCATCAGTTGGGTCAGAGGTCGGGGACCTCAAAATAGAAAGGGAATGATCGCATCTCGTCTCTGAAATGAGAGATTATGCGGGTTCTTTCTTCCTCTTCCTTCGGTCGGCCGACGAAGAGGGTTCTCCTTTGGGTTACCCTTGTATGAAAGATAAAACCAACGGTAAATGTTTTAGAATGGAAATAGCATAGTATCAGTCCCTTGAAATATAAACGATGTAATCATGATCAAACACGCACCTGGTTGGTGTTGTTTGAAACACCTTTAGGGCACAAAAGGTAGGCAAGTGATATGATGAACGAAAATTTGTGCAAGAGTTGCACTTAGAAGATGATTACAAACAAAGGTATGAGATGCATGCAAAAACTATATGAATAAATAAGAAAGAAAGATGGGGTGAGAAAAAACTTATTGGTGACGCCGATGGCGGGCTTCGACAGTGGATTCAATAGCTTAAGCACAGCATTAGCGGATGGCACACTGGGATGACCATCTCTCATATGTACGAACTCCCAAAAACTCGATAGGACCTTCCTGGTGTCGATGACACCGCGAGAGAGAGAGCTTTTTATTTTATTTTTAGATAGATATTTAGAAAAGAAGATAGAAGATAGAGAGGGGTAAAAAGACTTAAAAATAAATAATAAAAACAGAGAGGGGTAGGGATAAAAGCTTAGTCATTAAAATAAAAATATATATATGTGTATACACATATCAAAGACCCATGTATGTGCATGGAGAGAGAGAGGTAGAGAGAAGAGAGAGATAGAGAGAGGAAAGAGAAAGAGAGAAATAGAGAGTGAGAGGTGCGATAGAGAGGCCACGAGAGAGAGAGAGGGAAAGAGAGGGCATGGGGATGTTTTGCATGCATGCGATGGCAAGGAGAAGGAGACGGCCATGGTGAGAGCGGCCCGATGGGGAGATGGGGGCGTCGACCGTCGGCGGCAGCAACGTGCAGGGATGCTCAGCGTCGGCTTCGAACGGGAGAGAGACCAGAGCTGAGAGTGGCAGTGGAGGGAGAGGACGCGGTGTTGGCAGAGGGTGCGAAGGGGGAGTTCGCAGTGCCAGTGGTACTGGAGGGCATGAAATGTAGGCGTGAAAGAGAGGGGGGCTCGGTGCGGACTGTGTGTCAGAGAGATGGGAGAAAAGAGAGAAAGGGAGACTGAGGTAGGATGATCGCGGCGACGGTGGTGTGGGTGAAAGTAGGAGGGAGGAGAGAGAGAGAGACGGGATGAGAGAGAAGGAGAGAAACAGTCGTGGGGGTGTGGGTGTGGGTTAGAGAGAGAGAGAATGGCTGGGAGAGGGGTGCAATGAGAGAGAGGTAGGGTGACGAAGGGGAGGTGCTCGCGGTGGTGTTGCCGGTGGTGTGGGGGGTGTGTAGAGAAGAGAGAGAAGGTGGCTGAATGATAGAGACAAGGAGAGAGGGTGGCGACAGCAGTGGTTAAGGTGACAGAAGGGGAGGTGAGGTGGTGTGGGAGGCCTGCAGTGGTGGTGGAAGTGTTTTCAGGGGAGAGGGAGGAGGCCGAAGTGATAGAAGAGAGAGGGAGAGAGAGAGGCGGTTGGCGGTGGTGCAAGTTGTGGGGATGTGAGGGCCGTAGAGGGGGGCGGAGGTGGTTTGTAGGGAGATGGGAGGAGAGGGAGAACTGCATGGGGGAGAAGGGTGAAGAGGAGAGGAGGGTGGCATGCATGCGGAGGGGGGGCTCGGTGGAGACCGCTGGGTGGTGGTGTGAGGGAAGGAGAGATGGGAGGTGGCGGCCGGTGGAGGTTTTGCAGGGAGAGAGGGCTCACGGGGGAAGACTGTGGCGGAGGTGGCGAGACATGGAGTTACAGAGAGGGAGAGGGAAGGCGGTGGCGTGGGTGAAGAGGGGAGTGTGGGATAGAGAGAGAGGGAGCGGGGAGTGCTGCGGCTGATGGTGCTGGATGGGAGGGAAAGAGAGGGTGGCTGGAGGCTCGCTGGGGTGTTAGTGGAGGAGGGCACGGTGGTCGGTGTGGCTAGAGAGAGAGAGGAGGAGGGGCGACGTGGGTTAGAGAGAGAGAGTGTAGAGGTGGGTCGGCATCGGGAGGTTGCAACATCGATGAGGAGGGCAAGGAGGGTGGCGTGGCGAATGTGAGCGGGTGCAGGGGTGAGGGGGTCACCGCGGTGGCGTTGGCGAGGTGTAGGCAAGTGCAAGCGACGGAGGTGGGTGACGGCGGCATGGGGAGGTGGCCGGCATGGTAAGGGGGGTCGGTGTGGTGACGAGGGGAGGTGCAGGTGGAGGGGGGGTCTATGTGGCAGAATCCTTTGATGCAAAATCAATGAAAATAAAATAATCTAATCAAGGTACTATGCTCAGTCAGAAAATCATCAATCTTACTTATCATTTTCATTAGGCAAAACTGATTTAAATCTATCTTATATTAAAATTAAAATAGTTTTAAGTTTCTACAAAAGGACTCAGAGTCAGCCATATTTTTCTTTTTCATTTATTCATTTGACAGAGCACTCTAGTATGACTACACTTTTTTAGTCAAGGAAACATGTTGACTAAACACTAGAATCCCTGGTTACTCAATGTAGTCTACCTTTATGCTTCAAGTTGTGAATAGAGATAGCATCTTTTATCATGACATGACCTATGAAATTCATTGATATAGATGGTCAGTTTCTCAAAAATATATGCCATTGCTCTGCATATTTCTTATTTTTATTTAATGGCGTATTCTCAGGTCTTATATCAGATTTTACTTAAAAATAGTTTAAGAACAATATAAGTACATGAACCTTTACCAGATTGTCTTATTACTTATAATTTTTATATTTCTGGAGATCAACTAGACAGTTCCAATTTTAGAGTGTTTTAAGACCATTGAAGATACATTCAAGGACAATCTTGAACAATTAAGATAAGATTTAATCTTCATAGACAGAAGATCACATTTCTGTAAAGTCCAGCAACTTCTTTTTAGATCTGGGTGATCTTAGCAACTGTATCTCTTAGTTAGTAAAGGTGACAGATTTCAAGACTTACTCCCCCTGAAGGACAGATTCTAATGACAAACTCCCCCAGAGAGAATGCATAGACATTTGAGAAGTGGGAAAGACTTGTCATAGATGGAATATATATGAGACAACAGGGATGGAGAAATCAACAAAGTAAAGATAGGTAGGATTAGTAAGGCAGAAGGCCACATAGAGGCAAGGTTAAGACTTAGGATAGATTTACAGACAACCATAGGCATAGCCTTACTAGCTTCTCATCAGACATCAACCTTCTATCTAGAGCACCGCAGCACACAATAACCAGCTTGTACTAGGTGTAGTAGGGTCAGTGTTTCTTTATATGCATCGACCTTCTAGCTTAGTGAGGTTGGTGCAACTGCCTCATGCATTAACCTACTAACTTACCATGAAATGCACTTCAGCCAGAAAGATTCACAGCAACAGCCCTGCACATCTCACAAGACAAACCTCAATATTGAGCACCTAATCCTTTGCAGCAAGGTTGAGGATCCTCTCATGTGCTTCAACTAACTAGTGAACTAAGGTCGATGTACCTTTTATGTGTTTCGACCAGCTAGCATGGTAAGGTAGGTGAACCTAACATATGCATCGACCTATTAGCATAGCAAGGTCTGAGCATCTTCCATATGCATCGACCTGCTGTCTCATTCATACAGAACCCTCATCCAATCATCAAAGCAACATTGACTCCACTGGAATGAGTTTCAGCAAACCATCATGTCAACCAACAACAACAATAATAACACATATTCTAACAATTTGAATCAGCCTAATATATCTGACAGAATTGACTCTGCTCCCCCTCACTGTGTGCAGTAGTTTTAGCCAAACAATAATTCTTTTCTCATGGTACATAGACATGCAACAGTGAAATGCAAATTAATTACTATATGTAATTTTTTAACCCTTGGTACTTAGCAGAGGCTAGCCTCTAGGCATGATGTGAGTTTCTAGACAGAAATGATCTGACCTTCTCCCAGCGTACCATTTGATATACCAATGGGTCATGCAGACCTATGCTTCTACTATGAGCATGAATAATTAACATGAATGATTTTTGGCATATAAAATTTCATCTGAGACTGGCATGTGACAGATAATCAGAAACATAACACTCTGGACAAGATAGCATCAATCAATGGGAAAGGTACAAGTGTCTAGGAAACCAAGCTCACACATTTCCACACCTCAGACTAAAGGGCAGGCTAGGGGTCAGTCAACTAAGGATAGTGTCCAAAGAATCCCCAAGGCCAAATCAACCCAGTCTCAATACAAAGGTCGAGGCAATTTCAAATCTGCACTGACCTTATCTACTTCTAGGTCCATGCCGTTTAGAAACCAGGGTCCGAGTAGAAGTACCTCAGGTCGAGGCTACTTCCAGAATGCCCCGAGCTACTCTTCATTCCATAACTCCTACCACCACAGGTTTGACAAGAGAGGTCTAGGCAACTCTCACATAGGAGCTATGCAGCATAACTTCCTAAACTCATATACCACTCAGATGCATAGACCTTATCCTTGGAACTCCTATGTGCAACCTAGGCACAGAAATTTCAGAAGCCAGAACACTTATGGCTTCGTCCATTTCATGCCTAATCAGCCTAGGGTCTACAATGCACAAACTACTCCCAATGTCTATTGGACTGATCACTGGCAAAGACATTGTCAGAATAGGTTTAACACTGTGCAACGGTCACAAGCAACGATCAAAATCTCGAGGGATGGGCGGTTGACGTGGGGCCGCACATAGGGGACGTGCGGTCCCACGATAGGCCTCACAAGCCCATACTGCGCTCCGAGCCATTGTACGGTCCCCACAGGGCCGCATCTAGGGATGTGTGGGCCCTGGTTCGACCGCACAACCCTTACTGGCATAAAAATAGCGAACCCGCCGGATTTTGCCCATTCCGACCCCATACAAGCCCCACGGAGGGGGAAAAGAAGGGAAAACAACTCCCAAGTCCCCTAGCATGCTTCTACACCCCTAAAATGCGGATTCGCGGCGTAAAAGGGTAAATCGGGTGAACTCTCCCCAACGCATGCTCGCCCCTTCTCGGCGCGAAAGAACCCCCTCTCTGCCTCGCCTCGGCCTACCAATCGCGGGAATGGAAAGGCGATGAGCTAGGGATCGTCACCCTACCTTCGTTCCGCGTCGAGGCGCGCCGATCTGAGCTTAATCCACGAAGAACGCCGTTAAGAACCTCGAGCTTTCACGCTTCCCACGCCTACCGCACGCCCACGCGATCACCTCACCGTCACCCACGTCGTCGCGCCGTCGCCCCGTCGCCGTCTGTAGCCGGAAGGGAGCTCGCCACGGTCAAATGGGAGAGAGAGAGGGAGAGGGGGCGCAGTCACGGGAGAAAGAAGAAGAAGAAGGAAGAAGAAGAAGGAAAAAAGGAAAAGAAATAGGATATTTATAGAAAATTTAAATTTTCTAAAAAATATCAAAAAATAGAAAATCATGTTTTCGCGATCCTCAGAATGCACCGATCGCAACGGTACCACTCACGCCTGGGTGAACGACCACGTTCGCCTGCAACGGCGTGCCGAAGGATTTACCGAAAATCAGGTGGAAAATCAGAGAAACACACGAAAAAAGTCACGGAATGCTTTCGGGCCTCCGAAATGACCCCGGATCGTGCCGATCCGAACATGAAAGATGTCCGAAACGAAATTCCAGACACGACAGAGTCAGACACTCCAAGAAAGTAGGTCTGAGACTTGAAAATAAGGATCCAAAAGGGTCTGGGACATCACATCCGAAGTGGGCCCTTCCTCTTCCAGGGGTATGGCTAGCTTGGGATGGACCCCTAAGGGCCTGGGATGCCCACTCTCATGGGTGGCCAGCACACTGAGGGCGTGGGATGTAGTGTCTTGCTCACAACTCACCCGCGGTGGTCACTCGATTGATTGGCCTTTTGGACCAGACACTCACTCACCACCGACGAGCAACCAAAGTGATACTAAACAAGCAAGTTAAGACTAGAAAAGAAGCGATCTGAGGCTCACCTGATTAGCGTGAAGATGCTGATCCCGGCTGGAGATGATGGCGAGCGGGGAGGCGTCGGTATGCACTCGCACGCCACGTTGGTGTTGCTTTGACCTGAAATTTAAAATGTTACATCACTACTCCTCACGTAGGAGGGGGGTTCTTGGGGTGGGGGTTAAGTGATTTACAGTTAAAACTACCTCCACACAGGGAGGGGCACTAAGCCGGCCAGGCGGGGAAGGGAAAAATTAACTAAACGAGTGCCAATTGAATACTCCGCCGGTTCTGCCCACTTTTGGAACTGCTGACAGACCGTCAGTGATGTTGCCACTGTGGCCGCTCCTGATTTTTTTCTAAAGGGGAGATCGATTGGGATGGCTTCGTAACTGGACCAGGATGATGCCTGATTTTTGTATAATTCTTTGGCCTCAGGTGTCGATCAGGGTCAGGGCGCGAACAGGGTTCAGGAGTTTTGATTCTGTCCACAGGGATACCTCAGCAGTAGGAAGATGTGGCTTCCACGAGCGCTGCCGGACTTGGATTTGAGCAAGGCTGGAGTTGTTGGAGCCGTCGTCGAGTCCTCTTCGAAACGGCACTTGTGGGAATGTCGGCGGTGATCGGAGAAGACCGGAGTAGCTAGAAAGGTAGGCATGGGTCTATTCAGTCTAGGAACTGACAGAACAGAGCACCCGAGGGAGAAAATTTTGAAAATACTCTTCTGGATGCCGAACGGGACGTCACTTTTTTCTGATGGACGAAGACTTATGGTAGAAGCTCTCGGCCAAGCGGCACCTCTAGCAGCTGTGGGATGTGGACATGGGATCTCTAGGAAGTCACCTCAGGTCACTGGCTGGGTCTGATCTGCATAGTCGGGGGAGAACGGGTACTCCGGGCAGTAGGAATGTCGGATGCTAGCAGGACCACCACAGCTGCGAACCTACCTTGACAAGCTTTCCAGATATTTATGGTACGCCACCCGAAGATGCCCGAAGACTCTGGGGCAGGCTCTGAAACTCGTGCCTTCTCTACTGCCAGTGAACTGAGAACTGCAGGTTGAAGAGGGGAGGTGGGGAATGAGGTAAATGGGGGGAGAAAGGCCTCCTGTCCCTGGGAAACCCCTAATCCTATACATCTCGGTCATTGAGGACTCCCTAGGGGCGGTTCTAGCACAAGTGGATGATGAAGGAAGAGAGCGGGCGGCTTATTAACTCTCCAGGTTATTTAACCTGGCCAAGGCCAAATACACCGCTATGGAAAAGACTTGTGTCGCCTTAGTATGGGTAGCTCAAAAACTTAAACACTACTTCCTTGCCCACCCAGTTAGGTTGATCTCTAGAATGGACCTGATTCACTATCTTTTAGAAAAACGTGTCCTTTCTAGCAGGTTGGCTCGCTGGCAGAGCTTCCTCTCTCAATTTGATATCACATTCGTCGTTCAGAAGGCAGTCAAAGGATATGCCATTGTAGAGCATCTTGCCCATCTTCCTATTCTTAACATCCATTGTTTAGAATTCGAATACATAACCACAACACCCCAAATAACCCTTCCGAGTCTTCTGGCTCGTGGATGGCGGGTGAGGATTCAAAAGGTATCGGATAATTCCCAGTATTTAGATCTTGGGTCGTTATGGTTGGTATCAGAGTTTGGTTGTGAAAATGCATGGGAATTCGAGATGATGCAGTGTGTAAGAGTCCAGAGAGCCTAGTATAGTTGGTAGCTGGCTTAGGGTGTTTTATTTTATTCACCCTCCCCCCTTATTTTTTGTGTTCATGTTAAGGGTTAGATGGCCCCAAGGAGGCAGGTTCGGGCCTTGTCAGAGGTGCTGACAGGGGCCCGAGAGGAGCTGAGTAGAGAGGAACCAGGTGGCGATTCTTTCCCTCCAGAGGTAGCAGCCCTGAGTGTATGCTGACATGTGTCAATTTTTCATGTGGCAGATGGGTCAGCATCGTCATGGTTAGGAGGCTGGCGAGGGCAATTCATCGCATGGTGGCCGTGGATGTGTTCTGCAAGAGTTTCTGCAATTTCCCTCATCGACTTTTGATGGCCAGTCAGATCCCAATGTAGCGAGATCGTTGATTGATGCAGTGAAATGAGTGTTCCAATCTATGGAATGTGAGGAAGATAAGAAAGTCTTGCTGGCGAGTTCTCAGTTGTAGGGATCAGCCTTGTCGTGGTGGACTAAAAAGTGGGAATCAACATTTTAGTCACGTCCTCTACGACAGATTCTATGGCAAGAGTTTCTTGTAGCCTTCGAGCGAGTTTTTAGCCCAGAGCATGTTAGGACGAGGAGGATGTCTCAGTTTATGGAGTTGTCATAGGGAATTATGCACGAATTTTTGGTCATTATATGTGGTGTTTTGTATTAATTCCATTGTTTTCTTATTATAATTGTGTTTCCATGTGCCTATGTTTTTCCCTAAGTGTGTTCAGGACTTATCAAGAGCGTCTTGTGTGTTGGTAGTGGAGCTGCCTGTAGGGTGTTACGTTTGTTAGACACCCTGGGATTGTTAGATAGCAGAGATACGGATAGGATCTCGAAGGGGGGGATGAATAGATCCTGTCAAAGGGAAATTAAATGTGCACACCCCAAAATATTTCAGACTAAGAGCAATTTAAATCAAATTGGAAATGGAGGATACAAAACACACACACTCAATACCAAAGGTCTACTAAGACCTTCCACTGATAAGCTCAACACGATATCTGACACCACATACTGAAAGACTATTTGCTGGAATGAGATGCTGATTCACATAAACCATCTAGCACTTAGTGCACAAGGATAGAATGACAAAATGGTGCATACAACAGCCTGATGAGACGACGAGAACAACCAGACAATCACAAGCGCAATCACAATGAGACACTCAGATTTTTAGGTGGTTCAGCTGACCCAGAGTCAGCCTACATCCACCCCTCACTCCCACCGAGCGAGGATTCCACTAGCACAAGCTAGAAATCAAAGCAGACTCAGTCTGCAACATGATGCTGCCTAATAGCTTGATGACATGAGGGAGACAAATCCCGCAACACTGATCTTGCAACCCACAGGATCTGAAACCTGACCTTCCCACCCGCAAGATCAGAACTGGAGGACCAATTCTCCCTTCCTCCAAACCGGAGGGAAAATCACAAGTGACAACCCGCCACTCGCACCCCGGAGACTTAGTCTCCCTTCCTCTAACACCTACAGAGAAAATCAGAGAATGCTCTCCCTTCTCCTATTCGCTTAGGAGGAACCTGACTCCCAAAATAGGGGATCGAAAAACAAGATGAAAAGGAAAAGAAAGTGAACAAAACACAAACAAAGAAATGGAAAAGATATAGCTCCAAATGGAGCAGACTCAGTTCAGGATTTGATCCTGCAACTGACGAATAGGTCTTCAAGTTGATTCTCAGATTGTTCTTTCTCTTTCACTCTCCTGCCTTTTTCTTCTGGTGGCCGACCGATGACTCTCAGATGGCTCTCTCGAATTTGGCTCTAGCAGCTCTTCTTTTTCACGCCGCCCGGCTTGCCCTTGGTGTGCGAGTGCTGGCCGCACTTGGTCATCGTCTTAGGTTAGGGTCATTCGTCCACCTCGTTCCGCATCACACATCATATAGATTTTAAAGGGTAGTGTACTTTAATTAGTCAGACTAATGATTAAGATAGTGCTAATATGTGAACAAGTCAAGGTGATGCCTTTAACCGTCTTACCTTCCCCGTCCAAGATGACATTAAGTCGGCCTCGTTGCTCGCATCTATTGTTATCCCTTGAAGATTGTTCCTTTGTGAGAGGACACATGGGCAACCGATGTTCCTGACTTCCACATTTCAGACAAGCACTGACACGCTTCCAACACTCTTCAACCGAGTGTCTGAACTTTTCGCAAAATGAGCAAGTCACCATGACCTACCTTTGTTCCTCCTCCTTGGCTCTTTTAGTGTTCTCATTACCATTGTCATTTTCCTACCTTTTTCTATTACCATTACCGTTCCCATTGTGGGACCTCTTATTGTGATGGGATTCGTCATTATTTATTTCTTTTTCTTCTCGCCTAGCATGCTTTCGGCTCGACTCCTCTTTCATGTCTCTCAATTTCTCGACCTTCTCCAAGGTCCTTTTGCATAGATGTGTCCTTTGGACCATCTCTGTAAACGTACGGATATTTTGAGACCCAAGTTGTTGAATAAAGTCAGGTCTTAACCCGTCCATAAATTGGTTAGCCTTTAAGATATTTGTGGTCACCAGATTTGGGGCATAAGGAGCTAGACAAGAGAATTGAAGTTCATATTCTGCCACTGAAATCATGCCTTGCCTTAGAGAAGCAAAATCCATAGCCTTTCACTCCTTAACGTGCTTGGAGAAGTACTTTGCTCAGAAAAGAGTAAGAAATCCATTCCAAGTATGTGGTGCGTCTATAGGTGGTGTAAGAATAGACTTCTACCAAGTACGGGCATCTTTAATTAGCTAGAATGTGGCGAGACGGACCTCCTCCTGATCAGTGCATTGCATGACATCGAATATATGGTTCATCTCGTCGATCCAATTCTTTGCTTCGTCTGCGTTAGAAGATCCAGAGAACCATGGGAGATTTAAACTTCAAAAATTACCGTGTAAGCTACCCGTGCCAGCCCTTGCATCATTTTGGGCTACAGTTTGTAGGGCCTAGGTGAGACTCGCAACAGTTTGTTGCATCTCTTCCCAGTTCACACGATGAGCCATGAGAAAGTAAGGTACTTGAGGAAATAAACACCTAGTTATTTCCCATAGAATCAGGAAGATTTACCCTAAGATTATTTTTTTATATATCTGTCTCATCCCGATCTCTACCCAATTCTCACATAGGTGCAAAATTTCTTCCTAATTCATAGGTATGGGTCCTTAGCCTTGGACTTAACCTATAACATGACTTTTTTTCCTAGGACTTCTAGTCCTATGCTCTGATACCACTTGAACTGTCACGTCCCGAGCTTTTAATACAGTGGAAGGAAATTCGGGAACGTGAATAGCCGGCATGGTAAGCCTCTCGCAAGCCAAAAATCAGAGCGCAAGACAATCACACAAAAGTAATTGCACAAGTAAATTTTTTTCAAACTTCACTTTATTCCATAATAATAATGTCAAAAGTACATAAGCTCCTTGACTCTCAACACTCTTACATCATAGACTCAAGAAAAGTAGAAAATTATAATAAGACTCGACTAGACATTTGACAACTATGTCTTCTCTCGATTCGTTTGACCTTCAATCACTCTCGGACTAGCTACTTGTATATTCTGAATCTGATTCATCTGTATTTCCTAGAAAATTTGAGAAAGTAGGTATGAGCACACTTACCCAGTAGGTATCTTCGCATCAACATGAATGTAATATTTAAATGATTAATGTCTTAGCTCTAGAAAATAGGGTAAGTATAAAAATGTGACAAACAAGTGATATAAATCAAGTAATTAAGAATACAGAGTCACAAGATAAAATAGACATGATCGAGTATATAGTATGAACATGTAAGATTAATCATGTAGATATACATTTGGCCATCATGAACAAGAATGTACAAGCATGTATCTAGAAAGTACTTTACACAACCTTATAAAGGTAATGTACTAGAAAGTTATTATTAAGCATGTAATGTTCATACGAGTCTCGTGATTTTCACTCATTTATAAGAGAAAGTACTCTCAGCGTAATGCGACACTAGTGTCATCGTACCCCATGGTTTATAGCACGCTTCTGACAATCCGTCGAGAGGACTAGCATGGAGCCCTTCGACATAATCCATACCCGATCTTGCATCTTCAAGTTATAAATCCAACTACTTCCACGAGATAATAATTTCGGCCAATAGTTCAATTCTAAATAATAAGTTTCATGACCAAGTAGCTAAGGCACAGAATGTACCAAGCTGACATGAGATATCACAGCTAGCACTTTTGCTAAAACCTTGCCCATATCACTATAGACACGTCGTTTTGACATCACGCTGAGTAAATCTCATATTACACTATGATGTCCCAAGGCAGCTTTCACATGTTTAGTTATTTGGATGATTTTCTATTTTTGTAGATTTTTACACATTTTTTATAAATTTTTTTAGGAAAAGTTTTAAATGCATCGGAGAGGGGGGACGCCTCCTTTAAAGGTGTCCGGGAACCCAAACGCCTTCATTAGACTATCGTGCAGCACGCGAGCGGCCCTCTCAATTTGACGGCTCAAATAAATCCAAATACAAAGGCGTCTTCCTGACCGGACGTGTCCTTGAAAAGTAACGACGACTTTAACGTCGAAATCAATCATTTTCTCCATTATCGGCCATAGTCGACAACTTTTGGTGGAAACAAGGACGCGTTTGGGACTGGAGACGCATCCATTAAATGTGTCTTTCTTGTAAGAGGCGCCCTTTATTTTAAAAATAATATCGGTATAAAACAGTCCTTGGCCACTCAACTCCGGGTCTTGTTGAAGCGCGCTCCACTGCTCTCTCGGGCCACCGCCACCCCGTGAAGGCCCACTGCCTCCGCTGCTGGGGGTTGGGCAAGTGGCATATCGGTGGCGGTTCGCCTGCGCTTTCTAGGGTTTTCCTACTCGCCCTTCTTCCCCGATCGCGTCCTGGTGGGATCGACGGGATGGACGAGGAGCGGGAGAGATCGAGGAAGGAGGGCAGCGAGAGCTCGGAGGAGGCCAGGACCGCCGACGGGCGGCGTCGGGACAACGGCGCTGAGGACGGGAGGCGGCAGGACGGCCGGAGGTCGGAGCGGGAGAGGAGCGTAGACGGCAAGCGGCGGGAGAGCCGGCGGTCGGAGAGGGAGCGGAGCGCGGACGAGGGCGGCCACCGGGAGAACCGGAGATCGGAGAGGGAGCGGAGTCCCGACGACGGCGGCCACCGGGAGAGCCGGAGGTCGGAGAGGGATCGGAGCCCTGGGGAGAGGCACCGGGAGAGCCGGAGGTCGGAGAGAGAGAGGAGCTCGGAGGACAAGTACAGGGAGAGCCACCGGAGGTCGGAGAGGGAGAAGCATCGCCAGAAGGAGAAGGAGAGGGAGCGGGAGAGGGCCAAGGAGAAGGAGAAGGCCAGGGAGAGGGAGAGGGAAAGAGAGAGAGAAAGGGAGGAGAGGGATAGGGAAAGAGAGAGAGAAAGGGAGGAGAGGGAGAGGGAAAGAGAGAGGGAAGAAAGGGAGAGGGAGAAGGAGAGGGAGAGGGAGAGGAGGAGAGACCGGGAGAGGGAGAGAGCAAGAGAAGAGAGAGATAGAGCAAGGGAGAGGGAACGGGAAAGGGAGAAGGAGAGGGAAGAGAGAGAGCGGGAGAGGGCGCGTGAGAAGCGGAGGGAGTTGGATAGGGAGGAGGAGAGGGATGAAGAAGATGTCAGGGAGCACGATCGGAAGCGGCGAAGGCGAGAGGATTCCCGTGACAGGGATCGCGAGGGGAGCAGCAGGGCTGACCGGCATAGGGAAGGCAGCGAAGAAGGCAGCAGGAGGAAGAGGAGCGAAGAGGAAGCGGACGTTGCGGAGAAGAAGAAGACCCGTGAAGAGGACCTCGAGGAAGAGCAGAGGAAATTGGAAGAGGAGATGGACAAGCGACGGCGGAGGGTGCAGGAATGGCAGGAACTCAGGAGGAAGAAGGAGGAACAGGAAAGGGAGAAGAATGGCGCTGCCAACAGTGACGAGCAGCCCCAATCTGGCAAGAACTGGACCCTGGAGGGAGAGTCCGATGATGAGGAAGCTGTCCCCGCCACAAAGGGTGAGAAAGATGCAGCTCCTGGTGAGGATTCTAAACCTGCAGGTGGTGATGCTGACAATATGGCAGCAGACACGGTGAATGGTAATCCTGTGGTTAATGGAGATGGAGGTGCAGATGGTGCGGAGGAAATTGACCCTCTAGATGCCTTTATGAATTCTCTGCAATTTCCTGAAGATGCTGAGAAGCCTCCGGATGGTTCAGAGAGTTCTCAGAACCTTAGTGATAAAAGAAGTGACCACGGCAAGGGCTCTAATCAAAGCAGCAACAATGTTAACAAACTGAAAAAAGGCAAGAAAAGTGTGATGGGTAGAATCATTCCGGGTGAGGATTCTGATTCAGACTATGGGGAAGTTGAGGCTGATGAAGTTCCACTAGAAGAGGAAGATGATGATGAGTTTATGAAGAGAGTGAAGAAGACAAAGGCTGAAAAACTGTCAATTGTTGACCATTCAAAAATTCAGTATCCACCATTCCGCAAGAATTTCTATATTGAGGTTAAGGAGGTTTTGAGAATAACACCTGCTGATGTTTCTGCATACAGGAAGGAACTTGAGCTGAAGATTCATGGTAAGGATGTGCCAAAACCTGTAAAGACTTGGAACCAAACAGGTTTGACAAGTAAAATTCTGGACACAATAAAGAAGCTTAACTATGAGAAACCAATGCCAATTCAAGCTCAGGCTTTGCCTGTAATTATGAGCGGCCGAGACTGCATAGGCATAGCAAAAACAGGTTCAGGTAAGACCTTAGCCTTTGTTTTACCAATGTTAAGGCACATTAAAGATCAGCCACCTGTAGTGTCAGGGGATGGTCCAGTTGGGCTCATTATGGCCCCGACAAGAGAGCTAGTCCAACAAATTCATAGTGATATCAAGAAGTTCTCCAAGGCAGTGGGTCTCACTTGTGTTGCAGTATATGGAGGCTCAGGTGTAGCTCAACAGATAAGTGACCTGAAACGTGGTGCAGAAATTGTTGTATGCACACCTGGTAGAATGATAGATATCCTTTGTACAAGTGGTGGAAAGATTACAAACTTGCGCAGGGTTACATATTTGGTTATGGATGAAGCTGATCGGATGTTTGATATGGGGTTTGAACCCCAAATTACTAGAATTATTCAGAATACTAGACCAGACCGGCAGACTGTCCTTTTCTCAGCCACTTTTCCTCGGCAGGTGGAGATACTAGCACGTAAAGTGCTGAACAAGCCTGTTGAAATCCAGGTGGGAGGAAGGAGTGTTGTTAACAAAGATATAACTCAATTAGTGGAAGTCAGAAAAGAAAATGAAAGGTTCTTACGGCTACTAGAGCTTTTGGGAGAATGGTATGAAAAGGGAAAGATTCTTGTGTTTGTCCATTCACAGGACAAATGTGATTCTTTATTCAAGGATTTGCTGAGGCATGGGTACCCTTGCCTTTCACTTCATGGGGCTAAGGATCAAACAGACCGAGAATCCACCATATCTGATTTTAAGAGCAATGTCTGCAACCTGTTGATTGCTACCAGTGTTGCTGCAAGAGGGCTAGACGTGAAAGAGCTTGAACTGGTGGTGAATTTTGATGTTCCCAACCACTATGAAGACTATGTTCATCGTGTTGGTAGGACAGGACGAGCCGGGCGAAAAGGTTTTTCAGTCACATTCATTTCAGAGGAAGAAGAAAGATATGCACCTGATCTTGTGAAAGCTTTGGAGCTTTCCGAGCAGGCTATTCCAGAAGATCTCAAGGCACTTGCTGATGGATTCATGGCGAAGGTGAATCAGGGAACAGAGCATGCCCATGGAACTGGTTATGGTGGAAGTGGGTTTAAGTTCAATGAGGAAGAAGATGAAGCAAGAAGAGCTGCAAAGAAAGCTCAGGCAAGAGAATATGGTTTTGAGGAAGACAAGTCTGATTCAGATTCTGAAGATGAGGGCATCCAAAAGGCTGGGGGTGATCTTGCTCAAGCTGCTGCTCTTGCTCAAGCTGCTGCATTAGCAGCAGCGTCAAAGGCTTCTATAACTACCGTTCCTGTTACTGCTCAGCTTCTCAGTAATGGTGCACTTCCTCTGATTCCTGGTGCAGCTGGCCTAGCCACTGCTGTAACAAATCCTGTCTCTGCCCTTAGTGGTGATGCCGCAGCCAGGGCAGCAGCATTAGCTGCTGCAATGAATTTGCAACACAATTTGGCTAAGATACAAGCTGATGCCATGCCAGAACACTATGTAGCAGAATTGGAGATCAATGACTTTCCTCAAAATGCGCGTTGGAAGGTTACTCACAAGGAGACTCTGGGTCCAATTTCGGAATGGACTGGAGCTGCAATCACAACTCGAGGACAGTATTATCCCCCAGGCAAAATTCCAGCCCAGGGGGAACGTAAACTCTTTTTGTTCATCGAAGGCCCAACTGAATCATCTGTTAAGAAAGCTAAAGCTGAGATAAAAAGGGTTCTGGAAGACTGCACAGCGCAAGCTTTATCCCTTCCTGGTGCTTCACAACCAGGAAAGTATTCTGTTATCTGAGAATCTGTATGGTGACTTTGCAGTCTTGATCTGCAGATATTTATGTAATACTTTTGACTACAACAGATTGTTTGAATCCACTGCTGCCGGCATTTTTTATGCACTGTATAAGATATTTTTGCCTATATACACTTTATCTTTTTTCTACAAAAAGTTGTTACTCTTTGTTGCAGAATCTTAAAGTCCAGTTATTTTCTGGTTAAACATCTGCATTGGATTTTGGATGTATATACCCTTTAGACAATTAGGCTCCAGTTAGACTGATGATCTGGGAGGTATCTGTTTTAGAATTCATCATTGAGATGATTTTCAAATAAACATGCTTATGTATGCTCAATGGCTGGAAGGTATGTCATGCTATCTCTGATCTATGCTTGTGTACATGAAGTGATCTTTAGATCCTTCCTTATTAATCTACTAATTGGTTTATCCTGGACAAAAACTTGGATCTCAGAACATGACATGGTTATATGACGGATGCACTACGAAGTTGTGTACACAGAGACATTCATGTTAGGTTCTAAGATCCCACTCCCTGACGAGTGCAAGTTTTCCAACCCACTGCCTTCCTTTCTTTCTTCCTGCGGTTTAACTATCTGGCAAAAATGTTTACTTGACAATGTTATGTTGTGCAAGCTATGCCTGCTGCCGTTATTTCCATGAAACTAAGAAGACCAAGATGATCCTAGCGTTGGCAAAGGTGACAAATTGGACGTGCTAGTGTTGCTTCCTTGGGCAATATGTTGTAGTATTTGGAAGGCAAGGAATGATGCTGTGTTCAGAGGAAGTAACATCAACATTGAGAACATTTATCTGATTTCTTTCTTTACTACTACCTGTGGTCATTTTTTATTGAAGATCAGTGCTGAGTCCTCAAAGTGTATCTTATATTTGTTGTTTTAATCAAAGGTTTTTCCCTCTCCGAGGGGATGTAATTAACGTCGTGACCTTTATGGCACGGCGGGTCTCCAGTCCCGACCCGATACTCACCATCGTCTGGTTAGTCAGACGGAGCGCACCTTGGGTTCCAGACCACCCCAGTCTTGGAACCTGAACACATTGTCGTATATGCGACTAGCACGTCCCCGCACTCAATAAACTAATAAACAACAACCAAAAAAATAAATACACACTAGAATATGCTTGAATTTTAGAGTGTGTCCACAAGTTAACACGCCTGGTGGGACTGGACCACCTTTCATCTTGTCGCCAAGATTTTAGAGCCTCACGGCCTCTCCTCAAGATTCTAACTTTCCTCAATTTAAAATTGCAGGGGGGAAATTACATTTTGACAATCGCAATGGCGGTGACGTTCAGCCCACTTGTTGTCGAGAGTCATGCAAGGGATGGCTACCTGGCCATCCCTATCCGCTTCAGGAGCTTCCCTCCCGTGGTGGGTTTTTCGAACTTCCTGGGTGTCGCCTTCGTGGACCTGCTGAACACGGAGGAGTCCGGCCCCGATCGAAGCTGCCATGCTCCCGTCCAAGGAGCTGTCATCACCAGGCCTGCCACCCACAGGTCATTGACGAAGATTGTTGATGGCGTTCCGATCGGGACACTGAGTTGTTATGTGCACCACGTGCACCCGTATGCCGGTCCATCCAACAAGGGATCGACGCCACACAAAAAGAGGCTCCGAAGGAGCGCCGCTGTTGCCACCACCACCATCAGAGGCCGGGTCTCCCACTTCGGCAAATCAGTCATCATCGGAGGCATCCGAGTCTATCTCAACGGCCGGCAAGCCAAACCAATCCAGGGTCGGGTTGTACCTGATGTTCCTGTGCAGAACTCTTTCCAGCCACTAGAGAGGCTAGACAAGAAAGGGCCCAACTGGGCCCGGAGGCCACCGAATCTGCCGGTTCAAGCACCGGCAAAATTTAAACAAGCCTGGGTACCCAAGGGGGCCCAAATTGCATCACTGGGCGAGGCAGGGCTGGGAAGGGCCCACCACAAGAGGGCGAGGAAGGAGAACCGAGCTGAGTCAGTAGCCCCAGTGTACCAGCCAGCATCTGCTGCACAGCACCACCAGGAGGCGTCCTTTGCCACTATAGACGTCACTGCAAGGCCGCCCATCTAGGGTGGACAACCTACAAGCCCGTCGCCGAGGCACGGGAGATATCACCTGCATTCTCCTCCACGTGGGCGCAGGAGGGGGAAAATGAAGTTGTGAAGAATTATCAGCGTGGTCCAGGGAGTGTTCCTCTTGGCCACCAGAGATTATTACGGGCTATGACTACAGCCCGTGAGGAAGATGAAGCCCGGCCCCTGCGTAGTGTAGAGTCGAGAAATTGCCTGGAGGAGCGGCGCCAGTCTTCGCCATAGGAAGAAGTGAAACCCCGGAGGTCCGTCTTTGAAAGATTGACCTTCCCGCACATGCCATCAAGAAGGGCAGCGAGGAGAGGCAGAAGTATGATGATCTATACTTGCAACATGGCCGGAGTGTTCGGCCGATATGGAGCTTTGCCCACGGAGCCGAAAGAAGTGGCCAGACTCACTGAGAGGCAGGGCCCTCTTACACGAAGAAGAAGAGCAGCTAGCGAGGCACTACAGATCCGCGCCAGAGGAGCCAGCTCCAAAGAAGCCCTGGTAGCTCTGACTGCCAATGTTATTACAACTGGAGACGACATTGGGATGCCTTCCACGTCATCCGAGGAAGCCCCGGTGGAAGAAAGAGGGGGCACCCCCAGTCTCTCTGTGAGTGATCCTACCATACTGCTAGTACTACAGCGGTATGAATAGGAAATCAAATGTTGAAGAAACAACTAAATGAGGGGAATACCTAGCCATCAACGTCCGGGCAAGTTGAAGCACCTTCCCAAGACATCTCGGGACAATGAACAAGAATCTGAAGCCTCTCCATAGGCGACGGTCTCCCCACCAATACCCAGCTACACTAGGGGCATCCTTCTCTAGCATCCACAGCATGAGGTGCCAGTGCAATCTCTAGATTTTTAGTATCAAGCTCCCGCTGCGGCACCACAAGCAACGGTGCTGACTACGCCACTCATACAACTAGCTCACTTTTACCTGAGCCCAGCCGATCCGACGATGGTGAATAAATTCATATTGGAACAAATGATAGAGATGAAGTTGGCAGAAAGGGGGGACGGTGACTACACTCCATTCGATGTGTACCGGGTCCCATACCCGCCCCACCACGCCGCCAAAAGATTGCCTTCGGGCATTACCAAGCCCTCAAAATTTGAAAAGTTTAATGGGCAAGGGTCTCCAAGGGAGCACATCGCCTATTATGTCAATGTGATGGGCGACTTGGTCGCTGATGAATCATACCTCCACAAGTTCTTTAAATGGTTCATTTAAAGGTTATGTGCTCGAGGCATTATATCAGAAAATAAAGGTTGCACGAAGACATTTCACCAAATGCACAAACAAACATGCATGAAGTAGCTCTTTTAGCTGGGCACTAGACGCATGAGGTTGCTTGTCAAATGTCATATCACGAAGACATTTCACCAAATGCATAAACAAACTTGCACGAAGTAGCTCTTTTCAAGCAGGAGATGTGCTCGAGGAGGGTTCCTTAGAAGAGTGCACGCAGTAGACAAATTATTGCAGGCAGTGTTATAGAGGAGAAGACTGCACGGTGTTTAGAGTTGAAAGAGTTGTACGAAGGTCTATCTGAGAAAACTGCACGAAGGTTGCTGACCTCAGGAAAGTGCACGAGGTGTAACAGAAGTTTTGTGCATGGGGTATAACAGTGCCAGAATGACTCGAGGTATGATACTGAGAAAGAAAATAGCACGAGGTATGGGAATAATAGCATGAAACGACACGAGGTAGGCTTTCTAACAAAACTGCACAAGGTTTATGCACAAAGCAACACGAGGTATGACTTTAGAAGGCTGCTTGAGGTATGAAACTTGAAAAACTGCTCGAGGTATGGTCTTGAGTGCGAAAGCTGCATGTGCTATCTCCTCGTCAGTGCAAAAACTGCACGGAGTACATTTTTCGAAAGCAAACCTGCTCGAGGTATTAACACTGTTCAAAGTTGCTCGAGTCATGCAGTTAAGAAACTGCACGGGGTTTGTACTTAGAAAAATTGCACAAAGTATAACTTCATCAGGCAAAACCTGCATGAAGTAAAGAAACCCAAAGTGCACAAAGTGAAGGATTTGAGTCTTGATATTTTGTGCATGAAGAATGGAAGTTCTATTCTGACCCCCTTTGAGCACGAAGTATAAAGACTTCAAGTGAAACAACTTTCTGCATGAAGTATGGTGATGTTCAAACATGCAGTAAGCTTTACAACACAGTGACTTAATCAGCACGGTTAATAGTTTGACAAAACAAATGCATAGTAATTCATATAGTGTTAGCATCATCAAAACAACAGGGAAAACACAACACAGCCAACATCCAAGGAAAATCCCTAGTTATCTCCCTCCCCCTTCCCTTCCAGCAACCGCCCTCATCTCCCACACCAGGCCACGCCCCTCTTCAGCTCCCCTAACCCTCGGGCATCCTAGCCCATCGCCGCATGCCCCAGCCTTCCCCTTCCCCTCTCCCACACCTCTCTCATGTCCTCCCTCCTTCTAGTGTTGCCCCATCACACCTCACAACCCTCGCTTACACCCCATCTCCTCTGACTGCCATTCTGCCTACTGTAGGTCTGCTCTCACACGCAGATAGCTTCTGAAGCAACGCTACTTTCTCTACACATGAGGATGCTCCGCCACCGTCTCCGGGCCATTTCTGACTCCCCAAGGGTCCCTTGGGTTGGGTTCCTTTGGCTGCAGCACGCCCCAGTCCCCTTCCCTCTCTCCCATCTTTTAGGACGTTCTCTACAGACTGCGTGCCCTAAAGTTGCACAATCTGTCATCGACATCAGCAACCTTGGACGGCTGTGGCACCCATATTTGGTTTTGGGGACATTGTCCACACCTCCCCTGTCTAAGGCCATGACCAAATACTTCTTCGACTAGTCGTACCACCATAGAGAGTCGTGCAAGCGCAGTTTTGTCTCTACAGAACCTGCGACGAGTTAGGATCTCTCATGATGCCAATAGCATTCCAGCCACCATCTGGGCTGCCCGTTTGACTAGTGAGCTCCCAGGACTCCCTCCTTCAACCCTACCAAGTTTTGTCGGCATCTGGAGTCATCTGGACCCCATCCAGCACATCCACTACAACCCTGCTCCTATCTCCTTGTTCTACTAACCCGACAGAGGGTCTGCATTTCTTGCCACCACCACCATGTCTGGGCTCCGACGATCCTGCCCTGACTTTGAGGGCTTCCCTGATAGTTCCTCTGTCACCCCTTCAAAGCGGGATGTCATTTTACCACTGGAAGGCCACGTTCCCTATTGTCTTCTCTGACTGTGCAGTTCTGCACAGTTAGGAGCAAATTGGATAGACAGTCGCCATTAGCGCTGCCATACCCACCAGCATCTTCGGGCTCACCCAAGCTCATCAAGAGTCTATCTTCTCATCTTCCTCGATGCATTGGAATAGATGGTGACCTCATCCGACTTCTGGTTAGAGCATACTAACTGAAACGGTGTGGTTCTATCCTATGGGACTGACACCTGGCAATCTGTCTGATTCCCCTCCCCGTGTTCCCCCCTCCTCCGCAAGGGCCATTTCGTCTATTTCTCCCCATACCCCATGATACCCTCCCTGCATGGAGACTAGTGTCGAGAGGCTGTACTAATAGGGACCCTTGAGCAACATCGGCGTAGTGTGTCCGCCTGGCACCGAAATGCACCACTCTTCTCAGAACTCTTCTCCTCTTCTTGATCTGTAAGCTCTCTCTTCAGCCGTCACCACTTCTCAGTGTCACTCTCTCTAGCTCTGTGAGAGATACTTCTTCTTTTCACTTCCTTCTTCAGCTTACGAAAATTTGGGTGATCTACCTCCTTCAATAGAGAGTAGGCGATCGGTGTGTGGTCACCACATTCCTGCTAAAAGGTCTCCATCTTTCCACGTGTCAGAATCACCACGTTGTTACTTTCCATGTGTCAAGATCATTGACTCACACCTTGCCTTGGATCACGTGCCATAAGCATGGTACTTAAACTCCACATGAGATAAGTTCGCAGGTTGTCAGTAAGACACTCGATCATATGGCTGACCTGGCAGTATAACAAATAGAGGCATTAGCTGCTTGATAAAATGCGCTGACATAAGCAAGTCATAATAGGCACATGCATAGACGTGAAAGATGATAGACTAGCAATGACCTTTACATGCAAAACATGTTGTACTAGCATTGATCTTATCGTGCTAGCGTCGACCTTATGCATCAACTAGCATCGACCTTATGCATCAACTAGCATCGACCTTATGCATCAACTAGCATCGATCACATCGAGCTAGCATCGACCTTATGCACAAACTAGCACTGACCAAATTGAGCTAGCATCAACCTTGTGCATAAACTAGCATCGACCTTGTTGAGCTAGCATCGACCCTATATGTAAACTAGCATCGACCACATCGAGCTATCATTGACCTTATGCAAGAACTAGCATCAACCTTGTCGAGCTAACATTGACCTTATATGAGCGTGATATGCAGCTAGCACTAACTCTCTGTGATCACTATGAACACTGAGGTTGACCTTGGGTCAGAAAGTGCATCGACCACATCGAGATAGCATCGACCTTATGCAAGAACTAGCATCGACCTTGTCGAGCTAACATCGACCTTATATGAGGATGATATGTAGCTAGCACTAACTCTATGTGATATGTATAAGTGACCATATAATGATTCTGACTTAAATAAAATTCATCAAAATTTATAGTGTTACCAGAGTCAAAATAAAGTCAACAAAGTCAACTCTACTGTTGCGAATCAAACAAAACACAAATCACTCAAGAACATAGCAGTCACCATACTGCTCAACAATTCAAGAAGAGACACAACAGGTTCCTTTATTTTCATTCATGTTCAAACCTGTGGAGAGTAACTTCCGATAGTGGTCTCTTGTGGCGTAATCTTGCATATTTCCTTTCTGTTAAAACCCGTGGAGAGTAATCTCCCACGGCAGTCTTTTTCATATACTCACTTTGATTTTTATTCCCTTTCCCGTGACGTCATTCACACTCCCGAGCCAGGGTAAGCCTCTGACTCAGCATCAGAATCTGATCAATGGCCCCACAAAAGCACCAAGTTCCAAACTCTCCCGAGTCTTGTCGAAACCATGGTCTCTATTCATGACCATCACGCCTCTTATCTAGTATCGAACATCATGTCCATCGAAAAATGAGAGCATGAAGCCACATATTATTATGGTACACAGATAACTCCATTAGCCCCTTCATCTATGCCCGATAGCCTTCTAGAATCTTGTTCCTAGAAACATCACCTCCGGCCTTATATCTAGAACATTCCCTCTGATCAAGGCTGGTCAACTCAACATCTCCGCTCTGAACAACATACATTGGCACCTCACACCTAATGGGGACCACTTAAACTCGAGGACAAAGCCTCGCATCACATCACAGCTTAAGCACACCTGACCAAGGTCACCATCTCGGTCCTCTCTCCCCAACCTTCCATAAAGTTTCCATTGTGTCCCCAGCTACCATTACTGCCACACACTCAGTGCACCAATTCACAAAATTACTGAGGTTTTGGAGATCTAATCAACCCCACTGATACTCACCACACTCTTGCTGGGACCCATAAGTAATTTCCCTAGTCACATACATCACTGGACCTCGAACTAACTTGGAGAACACCACCTAAATCAAAGCTAAACCATCAACTCCTCACTCCTGAGTACACATACTCACTCCTGAGATGACCAATTCCATTGCCCAAGCCATACACATGGCATCAACAGACCAATGGCCCCTCCATAAGCCACACATGACAATTCAAGGGAAGAAATTAAGGCAACCATAATCCTCACTCAACAGCCTCCAATTCAAAAGCCTCTGATTCTCAACCCCATTAATGTTGTTTGACACGATGCCCTAATAACAACGTACCGATTGATGCTGGCCTCACAGTCATCGCCACTTAATACCAAAGGCCGAGCTCCCAAGATTAGCCAAATGACATCCATAGCTCTACGCGCTACTCGAATATCCTTCAATCTCTTCTGAAATCGAACCTGGAACTTGTGGGTTATGGGCTCACCATGCTTCCTGGAAGGGTTTATTCTTTTGTTTTGTTGGGTGGCTAAAGGCCGAAGGTGGGATTGGTTGTTGGCCCGACATCTATCGGCTTGAATGCCGATGGTTGAGAAGCTGTTGGCTCAGGAGCCAATAAACGGATAGCTGTTGGCATGGGGGCCAATAGTTGAATATTTATCGGGTTAACGCCCTATCGGTGGAATGCTAGTCAGTTTAACGCCCCGTCGACAGAATGCTAGTCGGGTTAACGCCCCGTCAGTGGAATGCTAGTCAGTTTAACGCCCCGTCGACGGAATGCTAGTCGGTTTAACGCCCCATCGGCGGAATGCTAGTCGATTTAAAGCCCAGTCGGCAGGATGCTAGTCGGTTTTAATGCCCCGTCGACGGAATGCTAGTTGGTTTTAACGCCCCATCGGTGGAATACTAGTCAGTTTAATGCCCCGTCGGTGGAATGCTTCTCAGTTTAACGCCCCGTTAGTGGAATGCTGGTCAGTTTAATGCCCCGTCAGCGGAATGCTAGTCAGTTTAACGCCCCGTCGGTAGAATGCTGGCCGATTTAACACCCCGTCGGCGAAATGCTAGTCAGTTTAACGCCCATCGGTAGAATGCTGGTCGGTTTAACGCCGCGTCGGTGGAATGCCAGTCGGTTTAACCCCCCGTCGGCGGAATGCTAGTCAGTTTAACACCCCGTCGACAGAATGCTAGCCGATTTAACGCCCCGTCAGTGGGATGCTAGTCGATTTAATGCCCCGTCGGTGAAATGCTGGTCGGTTTAACACTCCGTCTGTGAAATACTAGTCAGTTTAACGCCCCATCAATGGAATGCTAGTCGGTTTAACGCCATGTCGGCAGAATGCTAGCCGGTTTAATGCCCCGTCGGTGGAATGCTAGTCGGTTTAACGCCCCATCGACAGAATGCTAATCGGTTTAATGCCCCGTCAGGAGGATGCTAGTCAATTTAACGCCCCGTCAGCGGAATGCTAGTCAGTGTAACGCCCCATCGGCGGAATGCTAGTCAGTTTAACACCCCGTCGGCGGAATGCTGGTCAGTTTAACGCCCCGTCGGTGGGATGCTAGTCAGTTTAACGCTTCGTCTGCGAAATGCTGGTCGGTTTAACGCCCCGTCTGCGGGATGCTAGTCGATTTAACGCCCCGCCGGCAGAATGCTGGTCGATTTAACGCCCCGTCGGTGGAATGCTAGTCAGTTTAACTCCCCATCGATGGAATGCTAGTCGATTTAACACCCCGTCGGTGGGATGCTAGTCGGTTTAATGCCCCGTCAGTGGAATGCTTGTCAGTTTAACGCCCTGTCGGTCGAATGCTAGTCGGTTTAACACCCCGTCAGTGCAATGCTAGTCGGTTTAACGCCCCGTCGGTGGGATGCTAGTCGGTTTAATGCCCCGTCGATGGAATGCTAGTCGGTTTAACACCCCGTCGCCAGAATGCTGGTCGGTTTAACACCCCGTCGGTGGAATGCTAGCCAGTTTAACGCCTCGTCGACGGAATGCTCGTCGGTTTAACTCCCCGTCGGCAGAATGCTAGTCGGTTTAACTCTCGTCTGTGGAATGCTAATCGGTTTAACGCCCCGTCGGCAGAATGCTAGTCGATTTAGCGCCCCATCGGTAGGATGCTAGTCAGTTTAACACCCCGTCGATGGGATGCTGGTCGGTTTAACGCCCCGTCGGCAGAATGTTGGTCGATTTAACTTCCCGTCGGCGGGATGCTAGTCAATTTAACGCCCCACCAATGGAATGCTGGTCGGTTTAACGCCCCGTTGGCGGAATGCTAGTCAGTTTAACGCCCCATTGGTAGAATGCTAGTCGGTTTAACGCCCCTTCGGCGGGATGCTAGTCGATTTAACGCCCCGTCGGTGGGATGCTAGTCAGTTTAACGCCCCATCGGTGGAATGCTGGTCGGTTTAACGCCCCGTCGGTGGAATGCTGGTCAGTTTAACACTCCGTCAGCAAAATGCTAGTCGGTTTAACGCCCCGTCGGCGGAATGCTAGTCGGTTTAACGCCTCGTCGAAAGAATGCTTATCGGTTTAACACCCCGTCGACGGAATGCTAGTCAGTTTAACGCCCTATCGGCGGAATGCTAGTCAGTTTAATGCCCCGTCGACAGAATGCTTGTCGGTTTAACGCCACGTCAGTGGAATGTTAGTCGGTTTAATTCCCCATTGGCAGAATGCCAGTCGGTTTAACGCCCCATCGGTGGGATGCTAGTTGGTTTATCACCCCATCGGCGGAATTGATACGGGACGGATGCGCGACCTGGGATTCTAGCTCGTGATCGTCCCTAAGCGAGGGAAACGTAGGACCTGGCGCGGTTGAGAAACCGGCCATGAGTCGAGGGTATCGGCTTTCCGCGTTAACTCGGGTTGAGTCACGGGACGGTAACACTCAAGCTCGCTCTTTCGCATATAGCATGTTTTGGGGTGTGAGCCATGTTTGCCATTTTAGGCATCGATTTTTAGTTTGAATGGTCTCATTCGAACCCCTGGCATGTCTGGATGCCGTCCCCACTGGTTTCGTTGCGATTGCTCGTGATTTGGGGCCAGTAGGAGTCTGGTGTCCCTCGTGAGTCATTTTGGGTTGATTTGTGAAAAATCGCCCATATCATATCGTTTTGTGCATGGTTTCATCCCTTCCGGCTTGTGGAAGGATGAGATTGTGATTAGGATTGTTTTCCCGTCTTTTAGAAGCGAATGGGGCATGAAAAGATCAAGTTTTAGGATTTTCTACAATTTCTGCACCGTGAAGAGAACGCACTGGTCACGTTAGCCACGTTCTCAGTGTAATGCGCTATATCAGGTTGCCACATTCATCGACGGTGATGAATAGTTGGGTGATTAGGAATAGGGTCCTAGTGTTGGATGCGATCCTGAAGAACGCGACCAAGGTGGTGGTCGCGATCTTGATTAACGCACCTTAGGTCTTAACCGCATTCTGGTGTTAACGCGCTCAAGGCTATGGCCGCGTCTATTAACGCGAACGTAGCATGTGCCACATCATCGCATTGACGCGCTCGAACGGTTGGACGCGTTCGCTTTGCATCTTGACACATCCTTTGGATGCATTTACTATCACGATGCAAGCATGCACCGCGTTAATGGTCTTCTATTTTTGGGATTTTATATGAGTTGTCTCGGGCTTCGATGAACCCAGTATTCAATGCCTTGTTGGCGTTTGACTCGACGGATGCCTTGGGTGTTCTGTGAGAGTCATATCTGTGTGTCGAGGGATCCCGGAAGAGTGGTTTCATCTCGAATAGTGTTTGATGTTTTTCTTCGTGTTTATTGGCTTGGCTTTGACCCCTTGGTTAGCCTATTATACGTGGATGTCGTGGATGTCCTATGAGGGCTGTGACCGTGTTATAGGGTGTTCGAATGTGCCATTCCATCGAGTAGTGTTTTGTGTATTTCGAGAATTATTATGGTTTTTGGTAAACCCGGTTGTGACCCAGTGGTTGACACGTGACCTTGTGAGTGTCTCAGCTATCCTGTATGGATCGAGACTCTGGTTTTAGATGCTTGGAGGTATCATCTTACCTCAATTTACGTCCCTATATGATTTGAGGGCAGTGATGTTCCCTCATGTTCCATGATTTGAGTTATACGGAGTCGAGAGTCCTATGTGCAGCTTGAGACTGGGGACTTGTGTTTTATCGTGGTTTTTAGCTTAAGGACTATGCTGATTAACGGTTTGTTGCCGTGATGTGCGACGATCTTGACCCGAGTTGTGTGACTCAAGGATCGTTGTATGTAGGTCTAGTTGTCTATCCTGAGTCAGGCAACATTTTGGTGTGCTGCCTTGTGTTTCGTAATACGTGAGATAAGTGAGTGCTTACCATGTCTGTACTTTGATGTTTTTGTGTTGAGTCTCTGTGTCTAGTGAGCCTCCACTAGTCGTAGCCTGATGACACTTGGTGTCGGCCCACCTGGGAGTGGTGGCGGGGTGTGTTCCCGAGATACGATTTTTAAGCTAGTTTCTGTAGGCTCCCTTGCTTTGCAGTAGCATCCTACTGGGGGAGAAAACTAGCTAGAGGCCTGGCTCAAGGCATTGGGGTTGTGTGTGCACACGTGGTCAGGGGCGTTTGGATGAGCGCTGACAGGCATGACACTGACTAGTCACTCATTACTATTGTTCCTTATACTTGGTACAGTGTCTCAGCCATCGTGTTCGAGGCGAGTGTGAGACGCTTGAGACGTAGTGTAAGACGTCAGTGGACGCATCTGGCTTTACTTCTAGTAGGAGGTACTTCTATCACACGACACGTGACTTGTGATTTTGTGACCGGTTCTTTATCACGGTTGACGTAGTGCTTTGGGTAGCCTGTGTTTGACTTTACCGTGGCTTGTGTAGCATACACGACAGTGAGGTCGTGTGTGCACCGATGTTTTGGTTAGTGTTATGTGGAGCCTACACGTCTGTTGTACCATGACGTGTTCTGACAATGTAATCAGGTTTTATTGAGTTTGGTCTGGCAACTCCCTACCAGGTGTGTGGGAAGTTGTGCCTTTCCCAATTAGGAATGGTTTAGAGGGCCGAGATTTTATCAGCAGTCATGGTTTCTCCTGTACGGCTTTACCTCTTTACTTCCGTGTTGTTACTCCTGCTCCTGTTACTCTTACTGCTGTTGCTCTTGCTGTTGTTACTGATGTTACCGCTTTGGTTTCTTGGTGGGGATCTGCGGGACCCCTACTAAGCCAGTGACATGAGGCTCACCCCTGACTTTTTAGGTGTGACTGCTCTTCTTCCTCGTGGTCTTGTGGTGCTATTCATGGTTCTTAGTGGCCAGCTTTGCCAGTGTCGGGCTTCCCCCGACAAAATCCCAGATCCAATCGGGAAAAAGGCACACCTCATTGATCAGCCACCCAAGGCCTCGCTGGCACATGGCTCACGCCATTCTCGAGCCGCTATAACTAGCATCTTCTGTCTGTAAAAGACCATCCACTGGTCACCAGATACTCGTCAACGGGAAACCTTCACCGGCCCAGCTGACGCGATCCAAATCACGACAGGCCATTCGCTGACCCTCCATAGGCCAATACCCCATCTCAAGCTAATCTTCACCTGGACACCACATCCGATCCGATCCTCATGCCAACTCTACCCTCTCAAGGGAGTCCGACGAAACCACATGACAGGATTCCACAATCTTTGATCCTTACGTTACTCGACTCAGGCTTACTGAGAAATCCTCCCTTGCTGGTCACAGACCAAGTATCACCATATCCAACGCCAATGTCTCTTTAGAGACCTCCACATACAGGCACCATCCGATTGCCATCCAATCACAACTTATCTTAACCATTCCAAACAGACGCCTGTCAATCCTGATTCCGCTCTCGCCACAGTGCCTCGGGACACAACCTCTTACAATCCATGGCACACTTCTCCAGAACTGGCAAATGCCGCCTGCTACCCTAGCAAGCTGATCGATAGCACCATGACCACACGGGTCCCCAGACAATACACATCTTACCATGGTCGATCGCTAGGTCAACCTTACCAGCCGCTCACGGCCACCAACCGGGACCCATAATCTCTCAGAGATCACTTCTCCAGAACACGATCTCATCCGAGGACACTACTTCCAACGCGAGAACAGGGTACTCACGCGGCACACTTGCCGACACATTTTCCCAACTCTTCATCCTGCCAGCGCCACAATCCACAATGCCTCAAGCAACAACAAGGCAACAACACATCTCACATGGCCCGAGACAATCTCACACCGAGGAACCAATCCTCATCCTCTGTAGCACCGCAAGCTCCGATCCACAACGCATCGAAAATCACAACACCAGCCACGAATTCTCGCTAACACTGCCCAACTGGCACTCATCCTTCCGGAGCAGCGCCAACATACGCTTACGCACCAGGGAATGGGCATTGCTTCTCGCAGACAACCACACTGCCAAAACACAGGACGCGTTTCGCACGGACATCATGGCACACACAGAAGAGGCCAACCCATCCGTTCACACGATGCAAGACGACAAAGCTTGGCAAAAGCACGATCCTCTCCAACCGAGGAGAACCCACTCATGCCTCCGATAAATCGGGAGGAAACTCCACGCTTGACCTGACCTCAAACCGTGCGCACGTTGGGAACCGCACCTTCCAGCAAAATCGATACCACCGTCAGGTCAGCTCCTCCGACAACACTCGCCAAGTGCTCCGTCGGACCACAATCGCAGCACCTACCGATGCACCACCATCGCAATTCCTCGAACTGCTACTCACCACGCCTCGAGCACTGGCCCAATTGACCTCGAAACCATCAACGCGCCAAACGCTTACCGATGAGCGAAGAAAATTCACAAAAGACGTCAGGCTCGAAGGCTAGAGCACCTCTAGCCACCGGACATCATTCTCTCGAATCCGTCCGTGCCAACACCAATCCATTCTCCTGAGCTGCCATCGCGCGGACCACCACGCCAAGAGCCACAACACGAACCATAACCGACACCCGCCAACGCTTATTCTCAAGTCCCGAACTCGCCACGGAGCCTTCGCATCACACCTGCCATCTCGAACGGCGCATCCAAGGCAGTGCACGACGGCCCCAAATTCCACAATCTGGCCCACGAGCCAAGCCACCGCTACACAATCTCAAACTAGATCTAGAGCTAACATAGCTCATCCATACACAGAAGCGCAGGGCAGAGAGCTTACTAGGATAACTCTGCTCAATCCAATCTCGAAATCCGCAAAAATAATCGAGACCGACATGTCATTTCTGACGTCGCAGAGCATGACGAGAAAATCAGGCTCGACAATCAGCAGCTCACCAGAAAGATCCTCCGCTCGTCCGAGCACAATTCTCGACCAGAGCACCCGCTCTGCCACCTCGACCTACGATCTCAGCGACTCAGGGGCTAGTTAAATCTCGAACTGGGATGGCCAAAACGACAATAACTCCCTCAGAGCATGGTCTCGGCCACTTAACCACGAGCAAGCCTTGCCAGCCACCTGACCTCGCTGCAAATTCCTCGAACGCAGCACCGCAAACTCGCACCTGCCGACAACCTCTGCCCAACGCAGTAACGACTCAAGATCCGGATACCGGGAATAACTCGATACCATTCGAACCCTGGACCGCCGCCCACGAGCCGGAGGGATCGGAAGGGCTAAAAGGATAGGTGTGGTGTACACAAAAATAGGAAATAAAGCAGGACAGTTCAACAATTGACAGAACTAAATAACTAATTATAATAGAGTCCAGACTTGGCTCGGACCTTCTGTCTAAGTCAATGAACAAAAAGATCCTCTTTGCTTGGCTCGGACCTTCCGTCCAAATCAATGAATAAAAAGATCCTCTTTGCTTGGCTCGGAGCTCCCGTCCAAGTCAATGAACAAAAAGATCCTCTTTGCTTGGCTCAGATCTTTCGTCCAAGTCAATGAACAAAAAGAACCCTCTTTGCTTGGCTCGGACCTTCCGTCTAAGTCAATGAACAAAAAGAACCCTCCTTGCTTGACTCGGACCTTCCGTCCAAGTCAATGAACAAAAGAACCCTCCTTGCTTGGCTCGGACCTTCCGTCTAAGTCAATGAACAAAAAGAACCCTCCTTGCCTGACTCGGACCTTCCATCCAAGTCAATGAACAAAAAGAACCCTCCTTTCTTGGCTCGAACCTTTCATCTAAGCCAATGAATAAATAATCCTCTTTAACCTAACACTATCCATCTGCCCAACCGTGATGTCCAATATAACCTAAATGGCTTAGACCTTACGTCTAAGGCCAGATGAACCTAATTCCTTGTTTTAGCATAGGCCCAATGTTGACGATGTTATCTAGATTGGAGTCTGGCTCTCTGTTGAAGCCAATCGATATAGTGTGTGGCCAAGGCCGTTCACGTGAAGCTAATGATGTTCTACGCCGATGTCAACTACTTGCCATGCAGGAAGATACACTCGTCGGTCCCGCACACTCATCCCTCGCTTGCGCCACCTGCGAGTGGGGGGCATTTGTGTACATCAAAAAATGACAATGATCATACGGCATGAGTGTCTCAGCACCCGAAAGCAAGCCAAAGATGGAAAGGCCGAATAAATCCCATGCCTCGCCCGATCAGGATGAGAACACAACTGGTGGTCCACTACCTGATAAAGAAGATCCTCAAACAGAAGATATGGCCATGGCTTCCCAACTAGCAGTGCCAAAGGCCAAAGTAGGAAAAACCCAAGAATTCAGACATGGGTTCGGTATGTGCCAGAAATCACTCAAAGTCCTAAACCGGGGATCGAAGGCTTCGAATTAAACACCCCGGAGGTGGTGCATTATAACTAAAGCATTACGAGAGGGCAAGTGTTCGTCTAAATCACCGTGAAGCTAGGATGAAATCTCTTGACACTTAAACCGACGCGGCCATGTCTCAATTGCCCTAAATCAACGTGCCCCTGGATGGTCTTAAACTGGAGCACCCTGCCTTCTCCTGCTGATCCGGTGCGCCCCCTCTATGCTGCTAAACTGGCACACCGACCCCCCGCGTCGGTTTAACCTAGAGAGATCCCATCTGCCAGCCGATGCACTATTATTGCTCAGTCTTGGGTGCAGGGAGCATTCAATGCTGTGAAGCCCTGGCTCCCCCTCCGTTCGGCAACATAGCGACAGCAACGGCAAAGCAAGCATCGACGGTAACAACAGTAGAAGATCTCCCGGCAAACTCGCAAGCATCCTATCCTCGGGCGAATGCCAGTGAACTCTGTGAATCACCGAATGACAGCGTAACAGGTCAACTCCAGACTTCATTGTGGACGAGGCGGAGGTGGCGGGAACTCTCTCCCCCACTGGCCATTCTATAAAAGGGCAAGCCAAAGACAATGGAAGTGGTCGGTCTCTCTCTCTCCCGCTGGCTCTCAGTTGGTTGGTGAGAAGAAAAGTCTGAAGTTTCTCTTTCTCCCCCTCTCTTGCTCTCTCGAGGGTTCAGTCCGTTCGAAGGAAGCTTCGCCGACCTACGCCTGTGAGGTTAAGAAAAGGGAGAGGGTGTGAGAGAAGAGAGGTGAGCTTGGGGAAAGAGCTTGTGCTCTGCTCCCCTCCCACCGGTGCATCTAGTTCTCCCTTTCCTGCTATTTTCCTTTGTTATGGGGTAGATCCCCTTCAGTATTTAGTCTTCCCCCCTCTTGCGGATTGTTGTCCCAAAGGTTCTCGTATGGACAAGAAGGGGGGTTGAATTGTCCCCGCCAAGCATGATGGTAATTTTCAAATTTAACGCAACAAATTAAATAACTACCAATGCAAATGATGATTGAACAAAATACAAGCTATGAAGAAATTAATTCTCTCAAGCTTTCCATTCTTACACGATCAACAAGAACAATGTAAACAAGCAAACCACAACCAACCACAGTGCAAGAAAGATTTTTAGGTGGTTCGAGACCACGACGGGCTCCCTACATCCACCCCTCATCAAAACGATGAGAATCCACTCGCTTCAAATGAAGCGCATGGAGATTCCGCTCCAAGGGACATGGAGACGTCGTCCCCTACACGATCCACCACGGATCTAAGCACAAACACAAGCTACAACACCACAGCACAAAGACCCTCAACTGTTCGCCGATGTTTCCACACACTCACAAAGTCAACATTTAGAAAATGAAAGATCTGATCAATACACACTTGTAAACCAGAGTGTTTCGTCCTTATCTAGATCAGTTCGTAGTCGTGTTTATGGATGACATTCTTGTATATTCACAGTTTGAGGAGGAGCATGTGTATCATCTGAGGATTGTGTTGCAGATGTTGTGGGATCACCAACTGTACGCCAAGCTGAGCAAATGTGAGTTTTGACTACGGGAGGTGCATTTTCTTGGGCACATGATATCTGGTGATGGCATTTTTGTGGATCCGGCCAAGGTGGAAGCTATGGTGCAGTGGCCGAGGCCAAGGTCGGTGACAAACATTATAAGCTCTTTGGGGCTTGCAGGCTATTATATAGGAGGTTCATCTAGCATTTTGCTCGCATTGTAGCCCTGATGACTAGGCTCACGCAGAAAGATGTGTCTTTTGTCTGGTTGGACGAGTGTGAGCAGAGTTTCATGGAGCTAAAGTGATTGCTCACTACCGCTCCAGTGCTTGTGTTATCTTCTGGATCAGGAGGTTTTGTGGTGTGTATAGATGCTTCCAGGGTAGGACTGGGTGTAGTGCTGATGCAGAATGGCAGAGTTGTGACATATGCATCCCGTCAGTTGAAGTCGCATGAAGAGAACTACCCTATCCATGATCTGGAGTTGGCAGCGGTGATCTTTGCTCTGAAGATCTGGAGGCATTATCTATTTAGGGAGAAGTTCGAGATTTTCACTGACCACCAGAGTTTGAGATATGTGTTTACTCATAAAGATCTTAACCTCAGGTAGAGAAGGTGGATGTAGTATATGAAGGACTACGATTTCACCTTGTCAGTCGGGCAAGATGAATGTGATGGTTGATGTCCTGAGCAGGAAGGTGGTGGTCAGTTAGATGATGTTGAGAAAATGAAGGTTATGGGAGCAAGTGCCAGTTGTAACTTTTAGGCTCAGGGTCCCACGGGACCAAGGGTTGGCCATTCTTGCGAGTGTGACCGTCACGCCAGCCATCCGTCGTCAGGTGATGAAGGCTCAACGTGTGGACCCCAAGCTCTCTCGTATTTTGTCGATGGCCGAGGTGGAGTTTGGTGAGGATGAGACAATGAGGTTTAGAGGCAGACTGTATGTTCTTGTCGAGGAGCAGGTGAGGAGTGTCGTGTTGCAGGAGGCTCATGGGACTCAGTACACCGTACATCCAGGAGCGATAAATATGTACCGGAATTTGAAGAGACAGTTTTGGTGGTCTGGCGTGAAGAGAGATGTCGCAAAATTTGTGGCCAGGTGTTTGACTTGCCAGCAGGTAAAAGCGAAACATTAACGACCAGGTAGTACACTTCAGCCCTTGGAGATTTTCACGTGGAAATGGGACCACGTGACTACTGATTTTGTAGTGGGGTTGCCAAGGTCTCCTAGTGGGCACGATAGTATTTGGTTGTTGATAGACAGACTGACGAAGACAGCTCGGTTGTTACCGATCAAAGTCAGTTGGAGTGTGTACAAGTTGGCCTGATTATATGTGGAGCGGATTGTTCCGTTGCATGGAATCTCTATTTCCATTGTATCAGATCGAGATCCTCGCTTCACTTCAAGATTTTGGAGGAGCTTCCGGAGAGTTCTGGGTACGGAGTTAGCATTCAACTCGGCTTACCACCCACAATCGGATGGTCAGTCAGAGAGGACCATCTAGACTCTAGAGGATATGTTGAGGTCTTGTTGCCTGGAGTGGCAAGGGAGTTGGATTTATCATTTGCTATTAGTGGAGTTCGCCTATAACAACAGCTATCATTCTAGCATTGATATGGCTCCGTATGAGGCGTTATATGGGTGACCGTGTCGGACTCCACTTGATTGGTTTGAGGTTGGTGAGCGAGTCATGACAGGGTCAGAGTTGGTGCAACAATGTATCAAGGTGGTGCAAGTGGTTAGGCAGGAGTTGCTGGCCGCACAGAGTCGGCAGAAGAGTTATGCGGATCGGAGGAGGCAACCTCTTAGTTCTGCTGTGGGAGATCATGTATTCTTGAGAGTCTCCCCTATGAAGGGGGTGATGCGCTTTGGCCGACGTGAGAAGTTGAGTCCCCACTACATCGGCCTTTTTTCCATTATTGAGTGCATCGGCGAGGTGGCTTATAGGTTATAGCTACCCCCGAAGTTGGCAGCTGTGTATGACGCGTTCCATCTGTCGATGTTGCAGAGGTACATGTTGGATGGTTCTCATGTCTTGGAGGATTCCGTGTGGCCTGAGGTGACCCCAGACCATAGTTGTCAAAACGACAATGTGACCCAAGGCGTTCACGGGGTCCCTAAACGCTTAGGCGACAAGGCGTCCGCTTAGGCGTCGTCTAGGCGACATTTCGGCCACTAATTAAAAAATTTAAAATATATATTCTCCTATATATAAAGCAAGAATAAAAAATGTGAAAAATAAAAAAATAAATTACATGAAGTAATTGTTGTAATTAAATTATGTGACCAATGTACTTAATCCTAAAATGCTTTGTGATAGTTATGCAATTTCTTAAATACATCTTACACAGACATTTTGACTCAAAATGATGGATAATTATATGCAGACTCAAATTAATTGTGATAATGGGATTTGAACCTATTACTACTCAACTTTTCTCATTGAGTGCTCAACTTAATTGTGAGAATGGGATTTGAACCTATTACTACTCAACTTTGGTCATTAAGTGCTCAAAATGATGCATGAGATGTAAATTATAATATAAAATTTGACACTCATCATACCCCAAAAAGTCATCCATAAATGACAACATCTCATAGCCAGCGGTGTTGTCTACAAGGACATCTATGTGAGGAAGAGGAAAACCATCCTTAGGATATGTAATGCCCCAGATTTTTTCTGATATTTTTCAAAATTTTTGGATCTTCTTTATATAAACCCCCTTAACCCTCTCTCTCTCTCCCCATTCTCTCATTCTCTCCCTCTCTCTTCTCTTTCTCTCCCCCTCTGCCCCGGGCGGCTGATGTTGGCGGAGGAGGGTGAGACGGCGAGGCGACGAGGCGAGGAATGAGGAACGGGTTGAGGATTAAGGGCCGATTGGCGTGTGGAAGCTCGATCATGAGTTCATGCCTCAGTGAGGGTTTTGCGACGTTTTCTTCACAGATTGGCATCCACGGTGGGTGGAATCTTTCGTGGAGGTAGGGAGATGGACCCCCAGCTCGTGGACTTCCTTTCTCGCGATTTTGGTAGGTCGTGGTGAGTCGAGTGGGCTTATTCAAGCGATTTGGGGAAAAATCATATTTTTGGGGAGTGAGCTGGATCTAGCATTTTAACGGCGTTTTTGAGGTTTGAATGGGTCCTCTCAGTGCTAGTGAGGATGGGGATGAGATTCCCCTTGTTTTCCCCTTTGCATGGGCGCGAATGGGGCATGGAACGGAGTTTTCCACCGAGTTCGCCATTTTTGGGTTTTCAGAAAAAAAATGTTCCTAACAGGAACCGCCATTAGGCAAGGCGGCCCTCTGAGAGGCCTCTTCTCACTCATCTCACCATGTTTTTGGTGCATAGTCTCACGATAGACCGCTTCATTAGTGAAACGGTCTGAGCTAGACCATTCCGTGTGCCTGGGCGATCGTGGGCAGACCGTCGAGGGGTTTAAGTGGCCATCTGGGGGGCGCTATCTGGTTACTGTTTTGTCGACAGGTGTAGCGGTCCGAGGGAGACCACCCGGGTCCTAAGCGGCCTCGTGACTGACCACTATCGTGGGTAAGCTGTCAGGCCAAGACCGCCTAGGGTTCCTAGTGTAGCACGTCTGTGGCAGTCTGGAGGAGACCTCCCTACTTCGTGTGCAGCCTCGCACTGGCTGCTACTCTCCTAATAGCGACCAGGGCAGGACCGCCTGGTTCTGGTGCGGCCCAATGGTGACCGCCCCTTTTGACTGCGTGTTTAAGGTTAGTTGCGGTCTGACGTGGACCACCATTGAGGCCTTGTGGTCTATGGAGGGCCGATAGCTCGGGCTTTGCTGTCTGGGAGCGGCCGCCTTGTTTCTGGAGGCGTCTGGACCTACGCAGTCCTTGGTGGGCTATTAAGCTAGGCTTTGCAGTCCCAGCCAGACCGCTTAGATCTTAGATGGTCCAGGGAGGACCGCCTCTTGGCTTTCATGTTTGTCGTGGCCGTTTGAGCTTTGTGTTGGCCTCCGGTCTACCCGGTTGTGACCCAGTGGTTGACTTTCGATCGCGTGAGTCCTAGACATCCTATGGGTTTCGTGTCTGTATTTTTAGGGTGTTTGAAGGTACCGTGCTTTCTCGATTTGTGTGTCCATGAGTTTGAGAGTCTGAGTTACTCCTTGTGTCCCGGGCTTTTGCATTACGCTTGATCGAGACACTGTGAGCCGGTGTGAGTGCAGTGAGGTTTCCCCCGCACGTTGTGAGTTTCTTTGAAAAGTGGTTTTCGAGTGGGCCATGCATAAGGCCTTAGACTGTGAGTCTAATCACCCAGCCTAGGGCTGGAGATTTCCTGGTTTTCCTTTGGATTGGGAATCGGCTTGGTGGCTTGTGAGCTACCTTGGGAACCATGTTTCTATGATTCCTGCGTGGGCCCAGTGTGTGTGGCCCGTGGACTGTGAGTCCCATTTCCCAGCCTGGGGTTGGAGGTTTTCTTGGTTCCCTTTTTGAGGGAATGGTCTTGACAGTCGTGAACTGCCCATGAGCCATCGTGCTGAGGTTTCTGACCCTAGGGTTACGGTAAATTGACAGCATGATGCCATTCGGTACTACGGTCTTGACCTCGAGTCTTGTGACTCAAGGACTATTGGATTTAGTGAGTCTAGAGGACTGTCCAGAGTCCAGTGGCTTAGCGCCACATGGTTCTTCGTGACTTTTGCATAGGGTGGGTGCATGGTTCTTGGAGTTTCTCCTCGAAAAGTGGTCACATCAGTGACTCCCCACTAGTCATAGGCTTTCAACACGCGTGTGGTCCCACCAGGGAGTGGTGGCGAGGCTTTACCCAAGAGAGACAGTTCTTAGACTGGTTATCGTAGGGCCCCACATCTTGCAGCCAGAGTCCGACTAAGAGGAAAACCAGTCAGAAGCCTGACCTAGGACGCATGGTCAGTGTGTGCACACGTGGTTGGGGGCAGTTGGATCCACGCTGACGAGCGTGACCCCTTCTAGTCCTTATTCTATGGTTACTTGTTCGATGTCCCCATTCCGCCAGGGGTGACGAGGGGGCCACCTAAGGCGCAGTCTAAGATGCCAGGGGGCGCATCCGGCCTTACTTCTAGTGGGAGGTACTCCTGTCTTTGTCAGGTGGTGACTCTTAGTTTTTCACCATGGCGTGTGTCTCGATTTTCGTACTGTGAGACCAGTGTCAGGCATAGTAGGGCTTTTCCGTTTATTTATTCCAGTTGCACTCACCTTTAGCTGCTTTGCATTGCAGTTTCTCATTTTTGTACGGTGGGGGTCCGAGTGATCCCTACTGAACCTTTTGTTATGAGGCTCATTCCCTGCTTTTTTTTGCATTTCAGGTGAGGCGAGGCTTCATGGGAGCACGTCTGAGGCTCCTCGTGGTTCTAGTGCCCAGAGTTAGTTGTCAGTTGCCAGAGTCGGGATATGCCCCATGTAGTTGTACTTTTCTTTCAGTACTGTACTAGTTGTGGACTACTGTTGTATTATGAACTGTTGTTATATTGTAGACCATGTAATTTACTTAATCTTAATTTTATTTCCTACTTATTCATACAAATTGTGTAATTCTATAATTATTTTAGATTCTCATGTACTTCCACACCATCCCTTTAACCCTTCCGAGTCTTCGGACTCGTGGGTGGCGGTTCGAGATTTAGATTATCAGACTTTTCTCGGTATTCGAATCTCGGGTCGTTACAGCTGGTATCAGAGCGCGATTGTGAGAATACATAAGAATCATAAATAACTATAGTGGTCCACTAGTCCACAATAATTATGTACAGTCAGCAATGGCTTAGGGCATCGTATGTTTTATTGACTTTGCCATTCCCCGTGTCTTCTGTCTTTTGCATCAGGATGAGCATGGCACCGAGACGGAGGACTCGCTCCCAGCAGGGGCAGTCGACAGAGGCTTAGGAGGAGCAGGAGGAGCAGAGCAGAGTGCCACCAGATGCCACTAAGGCAGGGGATGCAACGAGAGTTCTCGGGGCAGAGGATTTCTTTCGGGGCATGTTTCAGTTCATGACTCAGTAGTTCGACGGAGATGCTGGTGAGGGCTCATCATCCAGGGGTGGTCTTGGTCATGCAGTGAGGGACTTTTTACAGTTCCATCCACCCTGCTATGGCGGCCAGCCAGACCCAGATGTGGCTAGAGATTGGCTTGATGAGGTGGAGAGAGTGTTCAGTTTTATGAACTGCTTCGAGGAGGATAAGGTGATGTTGGCTTGTAATCAGTTGCAGGGTACGGCTCGAGCTTGGTGGTCTTTAGAGTGGAAGACGCCATTTCAGTCTCATTCACTTCAGCAGATTACGTGGAAGGACTTCGTCAAGATCTTCGAGCGTGCTTACTGCCCATCCTATGTTGGTACGTAGAAGATGCGTCAGTTTCTGGAGCTAGTTCAGGGTGACATGTCACTGTTGCAGTATCGGGCTCAGTTTGTGGAGTTGGGACGTTATGCTCCCCATATCATGGAGAATGAGGAGCTGAAAACCGAGCAGTTCATTCAGGGTTTGAGGCAGGAGCTAAGGCACCATCTGATAGCGAATACTGCCATGGATTTGGAGACGGCTTCCTGTGTAGTGGCGTCATTGGAGCTGGATATGCAGAGGACCCGAGGACAGGTTGGCCAAGGGCAGTCCCAGTCAGGCCGTAGCCAGCAGACGGCTAAACAACAGTAGAGCACCTTTCAGCACTCTACGGGTAGTTCGAGAGCTTCAGCATCGTTGGCGTCAACGGTAGGATCTGCGTCTTTTGGCTCCAAGATCAAGAAGTTCTTCAGGAAAAGTTTTGGTAAGAAGTGTAAGGAAGGCAGAGATCAGAGGCAGGCGTCTTCAGCTAGTGTCTAGTAGCCGATGCCTTATCAGCGTCAGGGATCAGTTGGTGGTTCTCGAGGGTCATGTCCCTGGTGTGGTGAATCGCATCCAGGCAGGCAGTGCACGACGCTAGTGATTTATTTCAGATGTGACCAGGCAGGACATATGGCGCATGACTATCCTCAGAGGCTGGGTCAGCCACCCCAGTATCCTCAGCAGCAGTAGTTTCAACAGCAGTAGTTTCAGCAGCAGGGGCAGTATTTGCCACTACCACGGTCAGCGAGTGTGGGTAGGCAGAGGTCTTGAGGCAAGATCACACACATGACCAGGGCAGAGGCAGAGTCATCGCAGCTTATGGAAGGTACTATTATGATTTTGGGTTGCGCAGCTCGAGTTTTGTTCGATTCTGGCGTGTCACATTCGTTTACATTGGAGAATTTTACGCTGAGTGTTGAGGACCCGGTGTCCCTGATGTCCTGTGATTTGGCTGTGGAGTTATCTTCTGGTGATTTTATGCTCACCCTGTATTGTTTCGAGAAGGTTCCAGTGTGGATCGAGGGGCGAAACCTGCCAGGCAGGCTTTATGTGTTGCACCTTCAGGATTATGATGTGATTTTGGACATGGATTGGCTCGAGGCCCATGGAACGATGGTGGATTGCGGAACGAAGAGGGTCTACTTTCAGCCTCCCCATAGACCCGCGTTCTATTTCCAAGGTATCCGATGGCTACACAGATCCGACAATTGCCCCTGATGCCTCCAAGCCCGCTGTTGAAATCAAATCTTTAGGATATTGCAGAGTTATAGGCCGCAGGATAGGCAGAAATGTCAGTTGGTCTGCACCCAAGGGTGGAAGAGGTATCTTCATGGTCATGGCCAGCATGGTCACTTCGGCTTGCATAGCTGAAGCCTGTAAGAAAAGATAGATATGACATGCTTTAGAAGTCTAACATAAAGACTAATGAGAAGAGCAAGGAGGCGAAATTGGTAGGGGATGTCTTACCTCTGTCGGTACCAAACTTAAGGCTCCAACAGTGGAGACCATCGCCTCTGTCAACTCGGCGCCTTCCCCTATAAAGGGACCAAGCGGCCCGAAGCTGCTCCATGCCAATCGGGGTGGGCTGAAGGTGGTGTAATCACTCTCGTAAGCAGAAGATGCCCCGGAATCTTCGATTTTCGTCTCCACAGGGGGAAACTCCTCATCACTAGAGCTGCTGCTGTAGTCTACCTGCTTTGTTGAAGAGGAGCTCTGTGCTGGTGCCTGACTCTCCCCCTTCGGAGCAGATGGTTCTTCAGCTTCACGACCCGCGGGAGAAGCATCTCCCTCAATAGGAACTTGCTCGGTTAGTTCCACAACAGGAGCGACATCTAAATGAACTTCGGGAGTGGGCTCACTCCCTGGAACAATCTCCACCATGACAGAAGCACCTTCAGTAGCCCCGACAGCAGGAGGCGAAGGCGCTCAGGCATCAACTAAGGCTTAAATGAAGAATATTCATGTAAGCTGAAGACATAATGGGATGTGGGAAGCTTCTGAACGAACCATAAATTACCTTTCATTTCATGGCTAGCCGTGGGAGAAGGCAGATCCCCCTCAATGGAAGCTATGGTCATTCCCTCTTGTTAACACTAAAATTATTCCTAATTTTTTTCTAACTTCTGCTTCTGCAGATCTTATGTTCTGATCGAGTGCTCCTGTGCCAAAAAAAAAAGAAAAGAAAAGGTGCTCGGTTGCAATGGCCAGCTACTAAAATGAGACTCAAGAGCTCAGATGAATATTTGAGACCACCCTCGAAGAAGCAATCAGAAGCCTGAGCAACTGTAGAATTGCCCAAGCAACTGTAGCTCTGTCCGAGCACTGTAGCAGGTCCGAGCACTACAGCAGGCCTGAGTACTATAGCAGGTCTGAGCATTATAGCATGCCCGAGCAACTGTAGTTCTACCCGAGCAACTATAGCAAGCCCAAGCAACTATAGCTTTGGCTGAGCAACTGTAGCATGCCCGAGAAACTGCAGCATGCCCGAGGAACTGTAGCATGCCCAAGGAACTATTGTTCTGCCCGAGTAATTGTAGCAAGCCCGAGCAACTGTAGCTTTGGCCGACTAACTATAGCAAGACCGAGCAACTATAGATTTGCCCGAGCAACTATAGCATGCCTGAGAAACTGCAGCATGCCCAAGTAACTGTAGCATAACCGAGCAACTGTAGCAAGCCCGAGAAACTGTAGATTTAGCCGAACAACTGTAGCATGCCCGAGCGATCGTAGCTTGCCCGAGCTACTGTAGCTTTTCATAAGCTACTGTAGCAGAATCAAAGCACTACGCCACAACTACTGTAGCATGAATGAAAATCACTATGTCTAAGCTATTGCCGTAGAATTAAAGCACTATGTCCGAGCTACTGTAGCATAAATAGATACTCAAGAAGTTCGACACTGACACCATAAGCTCGGAATCAATGAAGCTTGGTAGCGCAAAATCAATGAAGTCTAAAGCTCATCCGAGCAACTGCAAGCTCAAACTCTATGAAGCCTAGAGCTCGGACGATGCAACTGAAGCCATACAAACCATACAGGACGTGTGGGGGAATGATCTCCAATGATTGGAGAACATTCCAGCCCCCTCTTGCCTCGCAATAAAAGAAAGGTTCCTCCCTGCAACCTATAAATACGGTGCTCTACCTAGAGGGAAGGAGGCTCTCTTTTTCACCCTTGCAAGTGCTACCCTCTGGCGACTCTACTTCTCCCTCCTGCTGGTGCTATTTAAAGCTCCCTCAGAGCGATCCCAGAGTTCCCTTCTACTCCTATGTGAGAAGAGAAGAGAGAAAGAGAGAGAGAGATAAGGTGTGTTGCTTGGGGAGGGAGAGGATTCAATGCTCCGCTCTCCCCATCTTTCTTGTTCTACCTCTACTGTACATTTTTTTTATGTTTATGGCTTCTCAGACATGGGTCTTGGGATGATATATCAATTTCTATTTTGAGCTAATGAATGGAAATGCCTATTATTATTTTTAGATATGAGCGTGTCCTATCTTGCAACTCTTTTATCCCTCGTCCCTAGTTCACTGTGGGTCTTTTGTTATATTACTCTCTCCCTCTTTGTTTTCTTGCTTGAAGAGGATTGTGGTATTGTAAACTTTCATTCGATTCTTCCAGTACAGATAATTAGTTCCATTGAAAAATGGCGATCGGTTGATGGCATGACCCTCGCTATGTAGCTGCGAGGGACGTTCCCATCGGATCTCCCTGGGTCATTGGACCACATCTCTAGGGATCCTGCTCTGATACCAACTGTTGGACAGTATGAGAGGATCTAGAGGGGGGTGAATAGATCCTAAATCAAAATTTTGACTTCTACAAACAAGCTATTAGAAGATAGCACTACAGTTATCACAAGCAATGAAAGATGACAAATTAGTGGAACTAAATGCTAGGAGATGCTCTAAGATAACACAAGCCACCTATGAAGATAGAAGAAATGGAGAGCAAACCACAACACAATGCTTTTAAGGTGGTTCGGCTGCACAATGGCACACCTACGTCCACCCCTCACCAACACGGTGAGGCTTCCACTCCTTGGCCAAGAGGAACACACACACATGCTGGAAACCAACTGAACATGGGGACTATCCTCAACACACACACACATGAGGACGAGTCCTCAAAGCACATAGGAAGGAGATCCCACAAGGAGGAAATAAAACAAAGCAAGAAGATAGACACACACTCACTGCAACTCAGCTAACACGGTGACAACACTCCACACATAAGATGGTTTATTGAAGAAAAACAAAGACACCACATGAAACCAAAACACGATGTTGCAACTGTAGTAGTCCCGAGTGAAGAACCACTACGAACGACAGTGCTCAAACAATGAAGCAGAGGAACCAGGGCTGGCTGGTTGGCTGTGGATCTTTCTTCTTTCGTTCTCCTTTCTCTCTGATGGAAGCCTGAGCAGGCACTCTTTCCTCTTCTCTTTTCTCTCTTCCCACATTCTGCTCTTCCTGTAGGCCAACTTAGAACTCCAGCAACAACTGTATGTAATGGAAGGGCATCCAATAAATAGCCCTCAAGAGGCAGAATTTTTTCCCTCCATTTCTCTTGTAGTTTTAAATAGCTGAAATAAACAAAGGGATTTGACCAAACAAAACTTGCAGAACCTTAATTTCTATTAGCAGAAAGTACATCCTTTGTCCAGAGATATTTCTTCTTCCATACAGAATCCCAGCTGGCTAGCGCAGGGGACAGGACTGGCAAAGAATGAGACTTTTCCAAGATATTGTACTGACAGATATTTGGAGTAAAGTGTTCCTCTGGACACTTATGATGACAGGGACGTTTGGGAGGGCCTAGGAATCTCTTCCAGCCCTCAAAAACCAAGTTTTCAGAGGTTTACATCAAACCTTTTTGCCCTCTATATGATTTTCCAAGAGATAGATCTGTCAAAAGACTTTTGAGTTTATCCTTTAGTAAGGTCGACCTGCTGAGTAGATGAGGTCAACACTGCTTTGAAAATGAGTGATTACAATGGCTTCTAGAATGATCCTGAGGTCGACCTCCTGTAAGAGCGAGGTCGACACTGGTTGTACTGCCTACTTTCTAGACTCCTGGTTGACGATTGTGAGGTCGACACTACATGATGGTGAGGTCGACACGCTGTGGCACAACAGATCATTCTTGTGAAGGGGTCGACAATCGGGGTCGACACTTTTAACTTGGAGGCTTGAAAGTGTCAACATGCCTGATGATGAGGTCGAGGCAGCTTGAGGTGAGGTCGGGGCAGCTCTGCTGTGAGGTCAGGACAATTCTACTGTGAGGTCGTAGTAGCCTTAAGGAGCAGCAGGTGAACTGCTTGCTATGAGGGTCTGAGGTCGACACTCTGAGAGACTGAGGTCGACACTTCCCTTATAATGATCTGCTTCAACGGCTTCTGGGAGGACTTGAGGTCGACACTCTGAGAGATTGAGGTCGACACCACTTCAGTGAATCTAACACACTGGCCGCTTGGTGAAGCTTAGTGAGGTCAGCACTGTTCATGGTGAGGTCGACCTTCTTTGTACACTTGATACCTAGTCATTCAAAAAAGTGTTTCATGAGTTTCAAGATAAAATGAACAATGACTTATAATGTGACATCATCAAAATAACATTTATTCAACACTATCTTCCATGGTCGTTGGACCACATCTTTGGGTAACCTGCTCTGATACCAATTGATGAGTGGTATGAGTGGATCTAGAGGGGTGTGAATAGATCCCCACAACCAAATTTTAACCACTTGAAAAATCAATAGAAACTACAGAGTTGAAGGAATAGTCTCAAGCACAGTTGTAGGCTAACACACGTGTTGTTCAAGAGTGTAACGCTATGAGATTCACTAACTGAGTGATAAAGCTTATGAAAGAGGTAGAGAAAATGGAAAATGCCACAACAAACCACTGCTCAGGAATTTTTAAGGTGGATTGACTGCTAAGAAGTAGACCTACATCCACCCCTCACCAACTTGGTGAGGCTTTCACACTTGGCCAAAGAAAATCAAAATATCTAGACATCCACTATAGTTTATAGCCAATAGAGTTCCAAAGGAATAAGCCATTGTAGGAACAATAAGGTAGATTCATGAAATAAGTAGTTCAAGGATAGACTCTTATGTAGAGATGACATAGCGACAAATCTCACATAAAAATCAAGACATTCATGAAATCTAGGATACTTGGCATCCACTCAGGCCACCGCTAATTACAGAATTCGCGTCCACTATAGTGGTCGCTAATTCTGTGAATAGTATAGACACGAAGAAATAGTGTCAACTGTAACGGTCGCTATTTCGATTATGGCGTCGACTGTATGGTCGCCAATTCCAGACAGTGACAAAATCTCATAGAACACCAAAAGTAACGCTCTATGATGGCTAAGGCGTCATGTTTTTTCAGAGTGACACGACAAACAAGATTTTTAGGGTACAACTTGCTTGGCAATCTTGAGGGATTCCAAGGCTAGCGGAGACTTACGGAGGCCTTAGAGAGAGAATTTTCAATCCAGTGGAAGGACTATCTGGTGGAGGGTCATTCAATCTCCAAGAAATAGGGTGTTAATCGTGAAACTCGTAAAAACAGGGACTCCATCTCGGCCATGAGAAAGCAGTGCCAATAGACCCGCGATATGAGTCAAAACGTGATAAAATTGTGAGATAGAAAATAGCGTCCAAGCTGGAAGGTGTCCATTTCATAATTAGCGTCACTTTAAAAGGTTGCCAATTCTTATGTTTAACAAATAATTTAAAATTCACGTCTCTGTAAAGAGGCACCAATTCTAGGAATTTACATGATTAAATAAAACTAATTTAAATGGGTGTCCTCGTGAAGAGGTGCCAATTCCAGAAATATTGTCCATATAGATGGACGTCAATTATTAAATTTCAGGTTATTATGCACATTTACTAAATAACAAGATTTTTCTAAGTCCGAGAGATGGGCGTCCCTTCCATGGTGGATAATCGGTACGCTCCTTTTCCGAGCATCTCGACCACTCGGTAGGGGCCTTCCCAGTTAGGGGCCAGCTTCCCTACCACCTCTAGTGGTCGAGAGGCTTCGACCTTTCTCAGAACGAAATCTCCTAATTGAAATCGTCTGTCTCGAACTTTGGCATTGTAATAGTGAGTCATGTGTTGCTGGTATTCCGTAGCTCAGATCCTCGCGGCCTCGCGTACTTCATCTGCCAGGTCCAAGTTCTCTGACAACTTCTGCTCATTTAGCTTGGGCAAGAAGTTAATAACTCGAAGGGAAGGGTTGCCGATCTCTAGAGGAATCACGGCCTCTGTGCCATACACTAGTTGGAAAGGAGCCTCACCGGTAGCAGCTCTGGGAGTAGTTCGTTACGACCACAATATACTAGGCAGTTCCTCATGCCAGTTACCCTTGGCCTTCCTGAGTCTGGTCTTAATGCCTTTGAGGATGGTTTTGTTGGCATTTTCAACCAGCCCATTGGCCTGGGGGTGGGCTACTGAAGTGAAGTGGTTGCGAATATGTATGTCGGCGCACTTATTCTTAAAATAAGTGGAATCGAATTGCCGACCGTTATCACTCACAATCACCCGGGCGATGCCAAAATGACAAATGATCGATCTCTAAATGAAACTCCAAACGGCTACCTCGGTAATTTTGGCAGTGGTCTCAGCCTCGATCCACTTGGAGAAATAGTCAATGGCAACGATGGTGAATTTCTTCTGAGCCTGTGCCATGGGAAAACGGCCCAGAATGTCGATTCCCCACCGAGTGAAGGGATAAGGCTCGATTAGGGTCATGAGTTCTGAGGCTGGCTGGTGGACTAGGTGGTCGAACCGCTAGCATCGATCAAACTTCTACACGTAAGTCAAGTAATCGCACTGGAGAGTGGGTCACCAGTAGCCTTGTCTCAGCAGGATCCTTGGAATAGATCTCCCCCTCTGGTGCGCACCGCAGATGCCTTCGTGGATTTCTTCAGTTGCTCAGTGGGCTTCTAGAGCGTCGAGGCACTTGAGGAGAGGACCAGCAAAGGATCTTCGGTATAGGGTCTCGTTTAGAAGGATGAAATGCCGAGCTTGATACTTCAGTCTACGAGCTTTCCGAGGGTTGGGGGGGTCTTGGGAATCTCAGAGTCAGGATATATATGGGGGCCACCAGTCACCAGGAGATATGAGTACAATGGCCATGGGCTCGATTTTCACACTCGGTCGTTCTAGTCCCTCGAGGAGGACCGACCGGGTGCCCTCTGGGCTGATAGAGGAGGCCAAATGACTGCTCGAGAATTTTCTTCCTGAGCTATCTGGATTACCTGAAAACTCTCGAATAGTCGAGCTATCTCCATCACCAACTGGAGGTACTTAATCATTTGCGCTTCCCAAGCTTCGTAGTCTCCGTTGACTTGACTGGCGACTAGTTGGGAGTCGGTATAGATTCTGACACAAGAGACAATCAAGCTTGATCACGCGGGGGGCTGGTTGATGTAGAACGTCGAAGAGGACCCCTTGATCGAGCACGGGGAGGCCTAGAGGGACGCCTAGGATGATCCAAAGTTTGCTGACCAACCCAGTTAAGATGCACTTTGGTGAAGTCCACAGAGGTGGTTGGTTCATAGCCAGGAACAGTAAGGACCTGGTATATAACGGGGGGTTTAAAAGAACCATCAGTCGAGGAAGCCGTAGAGGCACCAGAGGAGGAGCTTGAAGATGATGCAGGTACATTAGCCTTAGAGGGAGGAGCCCGATGGCTGGCTGCCAGAGAGAGATCTTGCGAGCAGGGTGGTGCAGCATTAGCACGATGCCTGACGGAACACCGTAGAGCTTGAGCAAAAGAAAGACGAGTAGCACCCGGGGTAGCAGGCGACAACGTCGGTTGGGACCTAGCTTCCGGAGTAGTGTCAGCAATGGAGGACTTGGAAGGTAAGTCCACGGCAAGTGCAGCACAAGGTGCGGACACCGGAGCTCCTATCAAAAGTCCAACCTCAACATCAGGCGAAGGGGAATGAGCATAAGGCGAAGGGGAATGAGCATAAGGTACTATAGCTGGAGTGCTAGGGGCCACCGAGGGAGGAGCAGCAGTAAGGTCCTTGGCGGGTAGCCAAGGAACAGCAGCAGCACTAAGCACAGGAGACACCCTCGTGGAAAGAGGCAAGTCATCACAAACGGCAGAGGTGTCGACAGCTCCAAGAGGACCAGCAGCAATGGTGTCGACTACTGCGCTAGAAACCGGCGCCGCACAGTGAACGGGCCCTCCAATAAGGCCAGCAAGAGATGGCTCGGATGGGGCAGTAACACCAACCGTGGCCTATCTTGAATGCCTTGTGGGCTCGGGCCTTGATGGAGGGATGGACAAAGGAGGGGCCGAATCATTAAAAGAAGGCGCAGGAGGGCCACCATGAGTGCTGCAGCAAAGAGGCTTGTCATACGTGGGACAGGTCTCTTGAAAGCCACGGGAGGGAACAGGTGCAATGTCTTGAGAGGAAGGGCCCGCAGGAGCATAAACTCCATTCACACCCACAGCAACCTGATCATGGTCTGCATGAGAAACGCCACCATGAAGGGAATCACACGTGGGCCCAGCCAAGGCAGCATCATGAACAGCCGCAGGAAGAGCAACTTGTATGGAGGGACCCGAAGGAGCATTATCTCCAAGAGAGAAAGAGACATGTTCGGCCATATTCAACACGCCCACAGCAACTTGATGATGGAGGGCTCCACCAGCATTAACTTGATCGTCCGCATTCAAAATGCCCAAAACAGTAGCCGGAGGACACTTAATAGCATCATTAATTGGGGCAATCAATGAAGGCACCGGTTGGGATGTTGGCTCGCCAATAGACGTATCAAGAGAAACCAAAGGGCCCGCTTGGTCTCCCTCCGCACAGGGAAAGCGAGCAGGCCTAGGAACGGCCCTCCAAATCGGGGCAGTCGTATGCTGCGGAGCACCACCACCGGAGACCGAAGGAGCACCACCGGAAGCATCACGATTACGAGAACCAGAGGCACCAAGTTTTTTGCACTTATCAGGAAGATGACCCAATCTCTGGCAAGATGAACAATAAAGGGGCAGCTTAGAACAATATATCGACTGCCAAAATCCACCTGATCCAATCCCAATCCAGATGCGATCAGTAATGCATTGAGATACATCCAAAAGAACACACACCCGAGCGGCATGAGATCTAGCAAGCAGGGACGTGTTTTCATCAACACCAAGGATAGTGCCAACACTCCAAGCAATTGAACGAATCATAGCATCATAATAAAAATTAACTGGTAACCCAGAGAATTCAATCCAGACTGGAATCACTGGGGAGTCGATCTCTGGAGAAAAATCAATAGACCATCCAGCAAACTTGAATAACCGGCCAAGAATCAGTAGGGAGCCTTTAAGCAGAACCTTGATGATGTCCTCTCGGCATGAAAAACACATAAGTAGATGACGATTATCCAAAGCACTTAAGGCGAATTCTTGCTGAAAGTTAAACCGTTGAGCAAGATGAGCATGGGTTGCAGGAAACAGAGGTCGTCCATGGGGAGTGTATGCTTCAATGGCATGCTCCAGAGGCTTGCATGATGCAACAATTTCGGCCAAGGAAAAGAAAGCTGTAGGGTCTCCCTTGTCGGTACGAGCAAGGGGATGTATAACAACAGGAAGAACCGGGGGGGCCATCGCATGCCTGGCAACCTGTACAAAGGAAGGGGGGCCACGGTCCCAAGCGGAAGGAATAAGAGCGGTGGAAATACCTCCCAAGGGGGGGTCCGATGAAGAACCCACACCAACAACAACACCATTAGAAGGGACAACAAGGGAGAGTTCCACCACGGGGGTGCCGGCAGCAAGGAGAAGTGTGTTAAAGAATCTTCCCTAGTGACTAAGGTAGGGCTACCTAGCTACCTAGCTATCGTTAGCCAGATTTTTTTTAAAGGATAAAAACGCTTAAGGTATAACCCATTCCATGCGTGAGACAACTCCTCACCCTCAGCGTTGACTAAGCGATAGGCGTTCCCAGGATAAACTTCCTTAACCACAAACGGACCCTCCTAGTTGGGTTGCAGCTTAGACCTAAGACCTCTCGTTCTAATAAATTTACGTTTCAACACCATATTACCCACTTGAAATTTTCTTTCAATGACATTCTTTTGAAAATACTGTGAGACACGCTTTTGATAAATGAAAACGTGATTGGCCGCGTTCAGCCTCTTCTCATCCAAGAGTTCCAGCTAAACTAGCAACGCCTCCCGATGCTCGTCGAGATTGAGTTCCTTATCAAGCTGCACTCTTAGGGAAGGGATCAAGATCTCGTATGGGAGTACCGCCTCCATCCCATAAGTAAGGGAAAAAGGAGTCTGTCCCGTGGGAGTACAGACAGAGGTGCGATAAGCCCATAGAGCTTCTATTAACCTGTAGGCCCAATCAGCGAATTTGTATGACTCGCATGTTTTCTTGATGATTTTAAGAAGCGTCTTGTTAGTGGCCTCTACTTGGCCGTTGCCTTGGGGGTAGTATGGCGATGAATGATGCAATGAGGTATTGAATTTCTTACAGAGGTCTTGGAGTTCTTGCGACACGAATTGAGGCCCATTGTCGGTGACGATGTCGCTTGGCACTCCAAATCGTGAGATGATGTTCTTCATGACGAAGTGGCACACTGTGGTGGCTTTGATCTCCGCGTACGTTTCAACTTCGGCCCACTTGGTGAAATACTCAGTGACAGTAAGGATAAAGGACTTCTGCTTGGTCTGAGAATTAGGATCACCTAGTGGACCAACAATATCAAAAGCCCACATAAAGAATGGCCAAGGAGTGGAGAGAGGATGGAGAGATGAAGCAGGAGCATGAATCTTATCGGCATGGAGTTGGCACTGAAGACACCTACGGACATAGGTGGAATAATCTTCTTCTAGGGTTGGCCAATAATAGCCCTGCCAAAGAATCTTCTTCGCCAAGGCCTGACCATTGGCATGCCCTCCACATTCACTTGAGTGAGCTGCTTCAACAATCTTCCAGGCCTCATCATCATCTAGACACCTCATAAGAACTCCATTAAGAGCATGCCTATACATCTCTCCTGTAATGATCGTGTATCTAGAGGTGACTCTTCTAATAGCCTTACACTGCTCGGCGTTGGCCGATCCTGGGATTGAACCATCCCTACAATACTACTCAATTTCATGATACCAAGGTAATTCTTCTTCGTCTATGATCTCCTCGAGCTCAGTTAAAGATACTTCTTTCAAACTCTCCAGCTCAGCCTTCTTCTCTATAGATCTCCTAAGGTTATCGAACCACGGATCTTGAAGTGAAGGAGTGTCTAACCGCTGGACCACAATGATCTCAGTGGAGCGACTGAGAGGAAAGGAAAGGGAAGAAGCAAGCGATGTAAGTGCATCGGCGAGAATATTCTGAGAATGAGAGATATGAATATAGATTAGCTTGTGGAATTGCTTAGCCAAGAGTGTGACTAAATCTTGATAAGGTTTGAGCTTAGGGTCACGGGTACGATAGGTAGAGAGAACTTGGCGCAACACCAACTGAGAGTCTCCTATGATATTCAAGTATTGCGCGCCCAGGATATAGGTGTGCTTCAACCCAGCTTGGAGAGCCTCATACTCAGCTATGCTGTTGGTAGCAGGAAAAAAGAGCTAATAAGCAAGGGGGATGGTTACTCCCTTCGAAGTGAGGAGAACGGTGCCTATCCCATGGCCTTGAGAGTTTAGCGCACCATCAAAATGCAATGACCAGAAAGGGTGGTGAGTAAGCACAACAAGGTGTTCATCAGGAAACTCGTCCTGGATAGAATCTATACAAGGGATAGGAGAGTGAGCAAGATGTTCAGTAATAGCATATCCCTTGATTGCTTTCTGAACGATGAAGGTGATATCAAATTGGAAGAGAAAATTTTGCCAGCGAGCTAATCTGCTAGAAAGGACGGGATTTTCTAAGAGATAGTGAATCGGGTCCATTTTAGAGATCAACTTAACCTCATGGGCAAGAAAATAATGCTTCAATTTCTAAGTTACCTATACCAATGCTGCACAGGCCTTCTCCATGGCAGTATACTTAGCTTCTACAGGATTGAACAACCTAGAGAGATAGTAGGCTGTCCTTTCCTTACCTTCATCATCTACTTGTGCCAGGACAGCTCCTAGGGAGTCTTCAATAATCGAAATGTATAAAATCAGGGGTTTTCCAGGGACAGGGGGTTGCAAAACTGGGGGATAAGACAAATAAACCTTCAAATCCTCATAGGCCCAGGCTTTGCTAAGCCGAAGGACATCAGGGCGGACCACAATGGGATGTCGAGATCAAAAGCATCATGGGATAGGTGTTGACTTAACAGAATTCCGAGGTCAACCAACCTGGCAAAGCCATGAGGTCCAGGCCGAGGGCAGAATAGATGTATATACTGACTCGATGGAAAGTTGAAGCCAACGAACGTGGCGAAGACAAGGGGTCTAAGCCAAGACAACATAGGTACAGATGCCGACTCGACGGGATGTCGAAGTCAACGAACTTGCGAAGGTGAGAAGTCTAGGGTAAGGCAGCATAGAGGTAGATGTCGACTTGATAGAGCATCAAAGTCAATGAACTTGGCGAAGACAAGAGGTCTAGGCCAAGGAAATATAGGTGTAGAAGTTGGCTCGACGGAGTGTCGAGGCCAACAAACTTGGCGAAGGCAAGGTGTCTAGGCCACGACAACATAGAGGTAGATGATGACCCGACAAAGCATCGAAGTCAACAAACTCGGTGAAGACGAGGGGTCTAAGCTAAGGCAATATAGATATAGGTGTTGACTCAACATGATGTCAAAGCCAACCAACTTGGCGAAGATGTGAGGTCTAGGCCAAGGAAGCATAATTGTAGAAGTTGACTCCAGGAAACGTCGAAGTCAATGAACCTGGCAGAGACAAGAGGTCTAGGCTAAGGCGACATAAGTGTATAGTGGGACTGAGACTCGGTACCCACCAAAGGTGTTTCTTCTTTTTGTTGATCATGCATCATCATTTCATCATTTTTTGGGTGATCATCATCATCATCATTTCATTTTTTTTTGGAATCATCGCTTCCTGGTATAGACTAGCCCATAGCACGGGCTGTTTTGTCTGGTGGAACTGTTGATACAAATTTCCAACTCGGCCAGTACGTCAGGTCGAAAACCTTGACCCAAGCTGGTCTGGATCTTTCAATAGTGGAGAGTGGCTGCATGGGCAATATAGCAAGGGGCTCTGACTCCTGGTAGCACAGGCAATCTGCTCCAGCATCTGTGCAAACTTTGCCGGGTAAACATGTCGAGCGTGTAACTTCAGCCTCTGGATGGCTTTTTTGATCATAGACTTGAGTAGCAACTGCACAGTAGAGGGTCTGCAGTCGACCGGCCTTTGATAGGCCTATATCATCATTCATCATTTCATTTTTATTTATCATTTCATTCATCCTTTTATGTCACTTTACATCATCATCGCCCTTGGGGGGAAGGGCACATTTGGCTGCCCTTTCATTGTCGTCCTCTATGGGACACCCCGAAAAGCTGTAGTTCCTGGGAGGATAGGCTGCCAGGGGTTCTTCTCGCTTATAGAGGGGACTGTCGAGACTACACCTATCTCATGATTTCCTTTCCTTATTTGTGTTTTAAAGCATGAATCGAGTTCCAAGCATTGGACGATCGGGAGTAGCTTCCCGAGGCAGGAGGAATCGTATTCCTTTTATTACATGAGAGACAGCGATGAGCTCTCCAAACGATGAATTTGAAATGGCCGTCGAGCAGTCGGCATTCATAGCAGGTTGCCCTAAACACTTCTATAGCCCCAGTGGGCCCTTAGCATGTCCAGATATTTTTATAGCTTCAGTGGGTCTTTGACGTGCCTAATAATCTTACAGCTTTAGATGCCCCTAAGATCAAGGGGAGTGGATGAGCGGGAGTAATGTCCGGAACATGTCTTTGCTTTAGATAGCTCGGCCTTCTCCATGAGGGAGGAGGTAGCCAAGACAGTAGTGGGGAGTACTAGTCACTAGACTTCACCATTTTATATTCTTCATCTTCGATTTCCTGAGCAGAACCAATAGTGATAGCCCCTTTTCGTAGCGATAGCCCCAGAATGGGTGTATATCAAAACAACCTTTGTTGTCCCTGGGGAGGGAAGAATCCTTTAGTGCCTCCTGGATGCATTAAAATCCCAGTTAATGATTGACCATTTGGTTGCCCCCTCTTATAACCTACGAGGGGTTGTGGAGGGCGGGAGTACGTCTCCATCAAAGCGAGCTATGGGTATTCCCCACCACATACTAGAGTGTGTACAGCAGCAGTTGCACTTTACCGGGCCATTCAATCTGGAGAGGGTATCTGTCCAAGACTCTCCTCCACAGCTTCATCATTTGTTGCCGATCTTGAGAATGACTGATTCCATTTTTAGCTCGGTCGACTCAAGTGAGGCTGACGACATATTGAGCAGTAGAGCAGTAACCCTTCCTTTATCTTCGGGTCTCTCTCTCTTCTTTTATTTCTGGTATTTGCCCCCAGAATGGGGTGCATTTTGCTTCATCCATGACACTGAGGAGCAGCTTGAGTTTGAGCCGGCTAGACACTCAGAATCAGATAACAGGCCAGTCACACCTTGAATGGTCAACCCACTTCCATCCTTAAAAAGAAGTACATCAGTGGTTGGATTTATGGCGTGGTGCACATGTGCCCGCCTGTGATTGGACTAAAATCGTGCTTAAGTATGAACCTCGCACGAAAGTGGAATGATTAAATCTCACTTCAATTCAGGATAAATAGAGTCTAAACAATCATAATCCTTAAAAGAGGGGGAAGTCGTGATCTGAGTCGAGCCCTGAGACGAGCTTGTTTAAAGTCCATAAACCATGCTACCCTTAAAATGGCGCCAACCCCTCTTAAATCAGCGTTGTAGGCAATTCGTTTGGCGTGGGCTAATACGGCGCACCAACTCCTCCCCCGCACCGGATTGCTTTCCTCTCTCTTCTCATAACCCAGCCAAAGATGGCGTGGGGTAATCCGGTGCACCATCCCCCCTTCCACACCGGAATCACCCCCCGCCTACCCCTTTTTAACTCTCCACTCGATCGCGTTGCGTCAACTCCGTCTCCCTATGGCGTCAACTCCATCCCCTATCTCAGCCCTCTATAAGCCCTCCATTCGCCCGCCAAATGAATTCTCCTCCTCAAGTGGAAAGTCTGTGCCCCCTTTTTTTTTACCCATGCTCTTCCATCTTGCATCTCGAAGCCCGATTTAGCTCGGTTCATGACTGCCCCACAATAAAAAAAGGGAAAGAGGAAACAAAGAAACATAAAGCAAGAAATTCACAAACAAATGTCTATGTGTTCGCTTGTTGTATGCAGCATGTATCCACTAGATTTCTAATCAATGTCGTTTCGTCATCCGTCCATCTGCGTGATGAGCCTTGTTCACTGTTTCGTTGAATTTTCAGGGTTTAGTCAACTTTTCGGGTGCGTTCCCCCTGACAATCCTCAATGGTTGACCTGGGAGATACACCACATGAATTACGATCAAATCAATTCAACAGTTCATGCCATTGGTTGGTCTGGCAACTTCGCTATAGTTGTGTCGACAGCCTTGACTTGAGCTATACATTAACCCTTAGAATGTGAATATTGTCACCTTACTCTCCCCCATAATGCCTTGGCCTAGGGGAAGCGCTGGACGGGGATGTTCTGATGAAAGCAACGAATTACAAACTGGAGGAAATACACAAATGAAATGAAACTAACAATAATAAAGAAGTCGTCATATGCATGCATGGATGTTGCGTACTCCGCCCAGTGCCTGGATCAGCTCCCTTAAACTTAATCTTATTCCCAGCCTCAAGTGCTTGTGTGCTGTGATTGACTGGTATATAAAATGGTGACTAGCGAAAAGTCAGGCTATGCCCAGCCGGAGGCTTTCACTATGCGTGAGGTGGTCTTCGGACCTAAGTTCTCTGCCCTGTACCAGGAACCAAATTAATAAAAAGATTCAATGAATGAGTAAATGAGTAAACAATAAAACTAAGTACTACTACTCTGCATGCCTGCCTGGTCTGATTCTCTGGTATATTAAATGGTGACTAGTGAAAAGTCGGGTTATACCCGGCCGTAGGCTTTCACTATCCGTGAGGTGGTCTTCGCACCTAAGTTCTCTGCCACGTCCTGTAATCTGAGCTCCGGCCTCATGCGCCGCGGTGGTTGCTTTACCGGGTCGGCTTCAGGGCTAATTGCCAGCTCATGTTGTGAAACTGCAGGGCTCAATCCTGGCATCTCTTTGTAAGTCCAGGCGAAGCAGTCTCGGTACTCTTGCAGCAGCTGGATGTACATCTCTTGTTCTTCTAGAGATAGCTGGGCACTGAGGAAGGTAGGCCTGGGGTCATCTTCTCTTCCTAGGTTGACTTCTATCAGCTTGTCGACTGTGGCTTGGCCTCCATCTTCTATCTTTGGAGGTGCTGGCTGAAGGTCAACGAAATCTGGAATGCCGTCTTCGGGGTCGAGGACCTCAATTTCTTCATATGACGTCATCAGAGCTTCCGGAGGATCCTTTGCTTCATTCAATGGTGGCTCCGCGAACTGTTCCATCAGCAAGTCCATTGCTATTGCAGCTTCCAAGGGTGAGCGAGCAGCTTCAGCCCCTGTAGATAGAGTTGCAACCATGATGGGCTGGTGGTTGTTTATTAATGGGCCAAAACAGCATCCCAATCTTGTTGCAGAAGGTGAGGAGGCCATGCCTTCTGGGGTAGTTGTCTCTTCCGTAGAAGTGGCTTTTTCTTTCTCGGCAACATGTGCCTCTTGGTCGGAGTTGGCTGAGGCTTCCCCAATTGGCGGGAGAGATGCTGAGGTCATCATCAGTGAGACTCCACTAGAGGGAGAGGTCCCTGCTTCTTCAATATCCTCAGCTTCACTGCTGCTAGCCGTATCAAATTTGGCCTGAAGGGTCCCTTCCTTAGGATAGACTTGTTCCCAGCATCGGCAAGGAATCATGGTCTCAACTTCTTGATTTCTGGATTGAGCCGACTCAGCATATTCTGCTTCCGCTGGGTATTCATCAATAGTTGCCCCACAACAGAGTCCAGTCCAACTAACTATAATCTACAGGGTAAGGAACGTATCCAACGCCGAGTGAACACTCGACCCGGTGAGCTGATAACTACGAATCTCCGCGCCACACCTCCAAGCCTCCTGAAGGGACCGCTGCACCTAAAAAATAAGGGGTGAGTCTTCTATAATTGGCTCAGTAGGGGTCCCACGGAACCCCAACCGTAAACAACGGTGGTAACAAGCATCGCTAATACAATAGCAACAACAACAGGAGTGGGAATGACAGTGACAACGGCAGCAGGAACATCCGTAACAGGAAACACGGTGGCTGATAAACCTCAGCTCTACAGCTACTCCTACTGTACCAAAAACATACTCCGATCTCACAGTCGAGAGACCACCAGACTGATGAGAAAACCCTGGCTACGCTGCCAGAAGAAACACCACGACACCTCTATCGTGGAGGCCTGTCCTTATAGACAAAGGGCCAGCCCAAGACCACGTGGCCTGCGAACACGGTCATGACCTCACCGTCGTGAATCCTACACAGTCCGGGAAAAACCCACGGTAACCTTTACCGGAAATCCTAAACCTCGGTGTCGGAAAGACACTCAGAAACCACCTTAAGAAATCATAGGGAAACTTGCCTCGAGTCACGAGAGTCTCATCACGTGACAGGAGTACTGTCCACTAGAAGTAAGGCCGGATGCGTCCCCTGGCGACTTAGTCCACGCCTCAGGTGTCTCCGCCCCAGGCGGACATTGAGACATCGAACCAGTAACCGAAACACAGAATAAGGACTAGCTGGGGTCGCGCTCGTCAACACAGGTCTGGAGCCCCAGCCACGTGTTCACACACAGACCATGCGTCCTAGGTCGGGTCCTCTAGTTGGTTTTCCCCCCAGCACAGACTCGACTGCAAGACGAGGGGCCCTACAATAACCAGCCTAAAATCGTCTCTCTCGGGTGTAGCTCTCCACCTACTCCCAGGTGGGTCAGCACACGCGTGCCCAGACAGCTACGGTGGCTCTCCACCTGCTCTGCTCCCAGGTGGGTTGGCACGTGAGTGCCCAAGCAAGCCATAACTAGTGGGGGCCACTAAGCGTAAGACTCTCAACGAAAACCACCAGAAACACGGACAGACTACTCACAAGTCTGTCATAATTAGCTAGAAAAATGAGTGGCACGATGCCACCGGACTCTAGAAACCCACTAGACCTATTAAACTCAACGGCCCTTGAATCACAAGACTCGGGGTCAAGGCCGTTGCACAGGATAGCTCCATGCCGTCAATTTAGCCTATCCCTAGGTCAAAAATTACGGTACAATAATTATTAGGGTGGCTCACGACCGCCAACCCTAATCCCTTCCAAAGGGAAGCTGTGGAACCCTCCAGCCCCAGGCTGGGTAGTTGGACTCACAGTCCACAGGCCATACGCATGCCAACACGGAAACCACCACGACGTGCGGGTATAGCCCTCCGCACTCATGCCGACCTGCGACGACTGGATTAAGCGTAACTCAGAAGCCCGGAACACTAGAGGGTCACTCAGACCCTTAAAACCTATGGGCACACTAATCGAGGTAGAATGGTACCTCTGTACACCCAAAACACAGTCACGGTCCCCATGGGGTGTCCAGGATAACCACGGGGCCAAAGGTCGACCATTGGGTCACAACCAGGTCGACCGGGAGCTAAAACGGGCGAGGCCAAGGCAACCTGCGCTGGTCGATCGACCAGCCAACAGAGGCGTCGATGCAGCCCCATGCAGGGATCAATCGATCGGCCCTCGGGGTTCAGTCGATCGAACTCTGCAAAGTTCGGCCCTGTACCCTAGGCCAGTCGGTCGACCAATGCCAGGGGATTGGTCGACTGAAAACGGTGGGACCCCCATCCAAACCCACTCCCGGGGATCGGTTTCCACGCCCACTCGACCCTAGTCGAGGGGCAAAACACTGGGGACCATTCTCTGGGTCCCAAAACACCATTTGGCAAGGAAATAAACGAAAAAATGGCATTCGATCCGATGAATCCGTCGTAGGCCCTAAAAACATGATTTTCACCCCAGCGTAAAAGAAACTCCGCTCGGCTCATCACGACCTATGAAACTCTCGAAAAATGAACTACAGGGGTTGAGGAACCATCCCCCTACCTCATCCAACAATTTCCTACGCCGTGGAAGCCGATTCCACGCGAAACGTCTTGCGAACACCGCCGGGTTCACACGAAGTCGCGACCGAGCTCCCCCACGCACCACCACCCCTCGATCCTCGACCCGTCCTCGCTCCACACCCTCACCGCATCACCGCCTCACCCTCCTCTGCCACCGTCGGCCGCTCGGGGGAGAGAGGGAGAGAAAGAGATGTGAGAGAGAGAGTGAAAGAGAGAATGAGAGAAAGGGAGAGGGGTGGGGGTATAAATAGGGGAGGGCTGGTCCACCTAAACCCTCCCTCGCCCACTCAGTAACACATTAAATTAAGGGGTTTACCCGGACTAGGTTGAACCCTTTACCCTGGTCCGCCTAAACCCTTCTCTGCCTCTTCATCTTCCCCTATGAAAATCCCGTAGAAGCACAAGGGGTGGGGCATCAGGCATCAAGCATCGAGCAATCAAGCTTCGTCTCCAAGCTACGAGCACCAAGGCTTCAGCAAGACAACCAGCAAGGAGAATTATGTGTAGGTGACTTGTTCATCGGCTACCTACGTTGAGGGTATGTCACTTGTACTTCCCTCACGTGGTGTCTGGCCATGATGCACAAGTCTATACCCACCACTTGTGGAGTGTTATGATAAGGGCAAACGTCCCCTCGTGCTGGGCTTCCCCCTCGCGTGCTTGCCAAATACAACCATGCACGCGTCATGACGCCATGCCTCCCATAGTTGCGAGGCTATGTCAGACTGATCCACTCGAGTTGTGATAGACCCTTACCCAGATGCCAGCCCCTGGCTTTCTCCAATCACCCAGTTATAGCGCCTCGTTTGGCGAGTCAGGCATGGTCCACACCGCGAGGAGGGCCCTCTGTAAAACATGCTTGTATCCGCTCTGTCGCGCCTTGACCCAAGGACCGATCGTCGTGTCGAAATTGTCCCGCGGCTTGTGCCAGTTGTACTTTGGCCACCATGGCCCACCTATAAAACCCATGCGGCTCTTATAAATCATATTGCCACTTGAACGAATGCGTTCACATCCACGTTCGGGCCCCAGTCTCCCTCGCGTCACCCGATGTGAATCTCTAGCACCTCCGACCTCAACCAACACCGTCTGGCCTATCGCGAACCCATAGCTACGAAGTGCTCCTTGCTCTCCATCCATGACTTTAGACACATACAGCTCTCTCTTCAGCATGGAATGAAGGTGTTCATATTCAATCAGATGTAAATTAACACCAACTACTTGCAGTCCGTGGAGAAAGATGCCCAATACATGACTCCCCACAATCGCCTACGCACTTGCCCCTATGGAACTGCCCATCCCTCCACGTGTCACTCACCTTCTGAGTCCACACACCACGCCCTAGCGGTGCTTCCCCTATCAGCTTTCGGTTCCATGGGTGATTGTTGAGAAATCGACTGGCACGCCCGCACCCCAGCAATGTTTCCCTAAAAACTAGGAAACCTCTCGTGCCACTCAGTCTCCCCTTGGCTTTCCGTAAAAGGCGAGTGCACGGTGCCACCTTGAGAAATATACAACCATGAGAGGAAGTGCCCGAAGTATGCTAGATTTTGACATCTCCACCCGTCGCCTGATCCCACCCCCTAGTCCGGTCACCGCACACACGTGCGCCCGCAGCCCACACACGCTCTGCTGAGCGTGAACAAAAAGGATAGCACACCCGATGGAACATCTCCCGCCTTCTTTCTTTCTGTTGAAGAGAAAGCTTGTGCCAGCCTTAAAGTCCTGGTACCTTTTTCCTATTCCTATAGGAGAGGTAGAAGAGAGCACCTGTTCGCACTTCCCAGTCGCTTCCAGTTCGCCTTCCAGTTGCTAGATTGCACTCGACGACTGCCAATGGTCATCACCTCAGTCTTGTCTAGTGCATCAGTAGTTATGGCGGCCATCACCTATGGTCCCATTGTCGTCGCCACCCATGTGTGAGTGGGCTACTTGGTGGTGCCGATTGCGTTTGGCAGCTTCGCCCCAGTCATAGGATCATCGTATTTTTTGGGTGCGGTCCACATGGCTGCCCCATAGCTCCCGGGCTTTTCGACGCCACCAACGCGTCGCATTAGCCACCAGTCCCAGCAACTCGTCCGAGTGTCAGACATGGGCAATCTGTCACCGGTAGTTGAGCGCCACCAATGGCTCAGACCAGACCTTGTTTCAAAATTGTCTAAGAATATTCAAGTCATTAGAGACTATTTGAAAATTGCTCAATCCCAGCAGAAGAGCCATGTTGATAACAGAAGAAGGGATTTGGAGTTTCAAGTTGGAAAGCATGTGTCTTTGAAAGTTTCACCCTCAAGAGGAATTAGAAGATTTGGAGTCCAAGGCAAGTTGAACCCGAGGTTTGTTGGCCTGTTTGAAATCCTAGAAAGGGTAGGCGAGGTCGCCTATAGGCTGGCATTACCACCACAGTTATCGGGGATTCATAACATTTTTCACATATCTATGTTGCGAAAGTATGTGTACGACTCTTTGCATGCCATCCAACATACAGACCTAGAATTGAAAGAGGATTTATCCTATGAGGAGAAGGCTGTCAAGATTTTGGACCACAAGCAGCAACAACTCAGCAACTGATCCATTCTGATGGTCAAGATCCAGTGGAGTCGGCGTGGAACTGAAGAGGCCACGTGGGAATCCAAAGAAGCAATTAGAAAATTATATCTCGACGACTTTAGATGGCTTTAGACATGGGCATCAAATGCCTCAAAGCCTACGGGGACTCCCAGCTAATAGTCTGACAGCTCCTCGGTGTCTACGATGTGCGAAAGCTAGAGTTGGCTCCATACCACGCCGTTGTCACCAGACTAACTGAGAAGTTCTATTTCTTCGAAATAGACCATGTTCCCAAGAGCAGTAATGCCTAGGCAGATGCCCTGGACAAATTAGCTACAGCCATTAAGCATCTACCGAAGGGCGAAGTCAACATCACAGTTAAACACAGAAGACTAATGTCGAGTTCACTTGAAGGCAACACCAGTCTCACTATCTACGAGGTCCATGGCCTTGACTAGAACACTCCTCCAGAGAAGGAAGATTGACGTGAGCCCATCATCAAATTCAAGAAAGGGTTGCTCCCTCCTGACTGGACTCAAAGGGTCCAGCTACTTCACTGAGCAACGTCATATGAGGGGATTGGCGACTCCCTGTACAGACTTGTCCACGCGAAGGATAAGTTGATTCTCCTAAGATGCATCTCCTTAGTCGAGGCTCGAGCTATCATGCACGAAGTCCATTCTAGAATGTGCAGTGCGCACCAGATCAGAGATCGAATGAAGTGCAACATCAAGCTCAAAGGCTTCTATTGTCCTATCATGTATGCGGACTGCATCCAGTATGCCCGTACATGCAATCAATGCCAAGCCTTTGGCCCAATACCCAGAAGACCTCCTAACCCGCTACGTCCCATTACCCCCACCTAGCCATTTGTCTAGTGGGGCATGGACATCGCGCAGCCTTTCCTGTCATCTTTCACGGGCCATAAGTACATCTTGGCTGCCACTAGCTACTTCTCTCGCCAGGCGGAAGCCCTTCACTTACGTGAGGTCACGGGTGAAGTGGTAGCCAGGTTTTTCCAGCACAAGATAATCTACCGGTTTGGTACTACCAGCCATATAATCTCAAACAATGGAACACCCTTCAAGAACAGGGCCATATATCAATTGGCGGCTAAGTTCCACATTGCATGGAGGACCTCTTCGGTCTACAATCCCCAGGCTAACGGCTTGGCTGAAGCCTTCAACAAGACCCTCTACAAGCTCCTGGCTAAAATAGTTAGCCATCAAAAATGTGACTAGGGTGAGAAGGTCCTTTAGGCGCTATGGGCCTACCACGCGATCTACGAAACCCCCATGGGATGTTCACCATTCTATCTGATCTATGGAGTAGAAGCTGTGATCCCCATCGAAATCCAGTCGGCCTCTTACCGCGTGGCAGTACACACTGGCTTAGCCAGTCCTAATGAAGACGAATACCAGAGAAGGCTACAAGAGCTCACTGACCTAGAAGGCAAACGGCTCGAAGCTTACAAGCACCTATAAGTATACCAGGCCCGCAGGGCATGAGCCTATGACAAGCTCGTCAAGCAACAAGCCTTCAACCAAGGCGACCTCGCCATGATCAAGGAAAAAGAAGTCCTGGCAGGGCGCTCCAGGGGAAAACTATAGCCGAATTGGTGAGGTCCATACATTGCCCACAATATCTACGAGGGTGGACAATATACGGTTGTTGACCACAAGGGTCACAAGCCCTTCCCACCTCTCAATGGTAAACATATAAAGTTATACTATGCACTAGAACATGAGTTTGGGCACCATCCTGGTTAAGGTGCGCACCCCAACTACAACCAGTAAAACTGGTCTTCCTCCGCAGATGATCGAACCAGTCGCTGCTTTCGGCTTCCCATCCCAGTCAAGTAATAGGCCCAGCCAAGCCCTCCCAGAACCACCATCAGGCACTTTTGGGAGTTCACCTCCTGCCTCCATCCCTACAACAAGAAGAGTGAGAATGACTCAGCACCAGTAACAGCCTAGCCATCAGGCTCTCATGTAAGAAGAAAAAAAAGGGAAGAAGAAGAAGAAAAAATAACAACAACAATGGGGTTAAAAATAGAGATACCCCGGAGGACCCAGTCGGCCCCATCGCAAGGAGGCAACTGGGGGCAAAAAGGCCAAAAACTCTCAGATGAGGTGAAAACCTGTAAGGGTACCTCAGGTAAAATTGGTAAACCCCTCGACGTGAAAACCCGTAAGGGCGCATTAGAAAAAGCTAAAGGGAGTCGGCTCTAGCGAAAACCCTAAAGGGCGGTAGCATCGATAACGAGAAAACACATCTCTTCTCACCAGTCAGGGTGGCCTTCCACCCACTCCTTAGCAGATCATGGGCCTATCTACTTATTGGCCTTCGATCATTCCACATTCTCAGGGCGTGAGCCTTGCCCTTCCCAATAAAGCTCCATATTACCATACTCAGCTCATCCTACCACTGGCCTCCATCCCGTTACGATGGGTCGACAGGTTCCAGTGTCTATGTGACATCCCAGGCACCATCCCAGCAAGTCCTAGTCTCAGCTCATCCCAGATTTCTATCACTTTGCATTCCAGTGTTCTATACCCCTTTAATCCCGAATCCCCAGTTGTCGATTAACCCCAGTTTACCCAGGGCGATCCCAGTCATAATCTTCATTCCTCCTGCAATCCCCGACTTGCCAGTTATGACCTCAGGCACATTCTGCCATAGCAGAGTGGCCCCTAGTACCATAGCTCGATAACTTATGAGAGCCCTTGTTAAGGGGGGAATAATATCTAGTCATCTGCATTACCCAGCTCTGGGCTGCGTCCCCTGACAGCAACACGCTATGGACGTCACTACCTAGATTCAAAAAAAAATGGGGTTAAAAATGGAGGAAGTGGGCGGGCTACGCGCCCGGGGTGGTCAGCACAGTTGCCTGAGGGGCCATGGGAGACCCCTGGGGAGGTGAGCTCTGCGACGGGGTCGGGTACTGTGCTTGCTGTAGGGGCATACCCACAAGGAAGCTAGGGGTTAGTGGGAATGCTGTAGCTTGCAAAGTTGCTTCAGAAGACTACTCGTTGCCCCCAAGCACTTCCAGTAAAACCTTGGTCTGTCCAGACGTTGAGGGCTGGGCATTCCTTTCGTTGAGTTATTTTTTTAGCAGTTCAATCTCTCGCTGATATTGTTGTATCATGTATAGCATGGCGGGGTCGGTTGTAGAGAGAGTGGGCATGCTGCCTGTCTCTTCGACTGGGGCGTCCTCGGATGATGTGGAGAGTCCGCCACTCGTGCCCCCGGTAGTGATAACATTGGCTGCCAAGGCCGTGGGAGGTTCTTCGAGGGAGGTCGCCTCGACACCCGCTTGCGTTGCCTCACTCGCCACTCTTCTTCTCCTGGTGAGGGGGCCGGGCCTGGCGGCGAGCCTGGCCACTTCTTCGGGGTCGGTGGGTAGAGCCCCGTACCAACTAGAGAATCCTGCCATATTGCAGGCAAAAACTCTCCAGTCTTTATTTCTTCTCACCATCCTCCTTGATGGTTTGTTCGGGAACACCAGCCTGTCGAAGACCGACCGTCAAGGCGGCGCTTCCTCCCACACAGGGGACTGGCGTAGCTCCTCCGATTGGTTTCTCGACTCTGCACTAGGCACGGGTCAAGCCTCTTCTTCTTCTCGGAAGGCAGAGGGCACTGCCCCCAGCAATCTCTGGCGACCTAAGGGAGTACTGCCTGGGCCTCGGAGGTAGTTCCTTATGGCCTGCTCGATCCCTTCCCACTCCTGATCGGGGAGAGCAGTCGGTAGTTGTGTGTCGGTGGCAACAACAGGACGGGTGTGAGTCACGAATGCCGGGAGGTCAGCATGGTGATGGCGCCTGTGACGTCGATGGCTAGCATTTTTGGGCAGCGCTGGCGCAGCAGCTGTCGGTTGGTGGGTCGCGGCCATCACCTCGAACCTTTCATCTCTTCGCCCCCTTATGGGGCGGGCGCAGCTAGTGCCGTGGGTTGGGCTTCGTTGGGAACCCAAGCCTACTTCAAATTTACCGGCTTGTGAGCCGGTGTGTCTCTTAGCGCCATGGCCAGAATGGCAGGCACCATCCTTTCTTTCACCTTCTCCAGTCCTTGGAAGGAGTTGCAGACTGGAATGATCAATATTATTCAGTTCGGGATAGCCTCAGACCTTTGTCCATTAAGATGGACTCTGATGCCTCCAACGACGACAGACTTGCCGGAGCTGGAGAGTCGGCTTCTTGGTGTGACGGTTGCACGGCTCCTTCGGAACCTCCTCCGGTGGGATGCCAACCCCCGCTGAGGCGAGCCAGCAGTCGGGTGCACGTGGTGCACATTGCAGCTGAGCGTCTCAGTCGAGTTGCGGTTGTTATTCTTGGCCGAGATTCGGCTAGTAGCAACTTCAATGGCGCCCTGGATGGCAGCGTTGATCTCGGGTCTGTCGGACGCTTCCACGTCCAGAATGTTGACAAAAGCTATCCCAAGGAAGTTGGGAAGCCCACCACAAGAGGGAAACTCCCAAAGTTGAGGGGGACGGCAAGGTAGCCATCCCTGATGTGGCTTTCAACGACCTGGGGGCCAAAGGAGACCGTCATTCTTGCAGCTGGAATGTGATTTTCCTGCATTTGCAGAGATGAAGCAATCAGTACTACAAGATGGGGGTCGCAGAGCCCCTAATTTCGGCAAAGAGATGAAGGGCGGATGGGTCTCACCGGGTGTGCCAGACTTGTGGACGCACTAAAATTTATTTGATATTCTATTCGTTTGTTAGAGTGTTTATTCGGTCTATTTAGTGCGAGGATGTGCCAATCACCGAAGTGACAATTTATTCAGGTTTCACGAAAACCCATGGTGCGCTCAGTCTGACTTCGTTAGGCGATTATGTGGTTCAGGTCGGGACCCAATCCCATCATGCCATAAAGGTCATGACATCATTTACATCCCCCATACGAGGGAACACCCTTGATTAATTACCGAAATTAGGGGCCCTGCGATCGAAAGAAATAATACTAACCGTGAAGAAAAAAGGCAAGAATAAATCACACAAAAGCCTATGCTGAGGCATGGGCAACCGGACATGTCGGTCATTCATTGACCCTTTCATGTTCGGACAGGAGTCCATGGCGAAAATACGGTGAAAATCGAGATAAATCTGTTTAAATATCTGCCAAGTGCAAGGCAATTTCAATGGCGACCCGAAGCGGGGTCTAGTTCGGCAAATGGGTCCAGCTTAATCGGAATGTCGTCCCGAGGTAAGGCCGACTCGTGGCCATCTCGGAGTAATTCCTAAGGCTCAAGTCCGGCCTACAGGGGCGGCATTATTGTCCCTTTGACACCAGGTCTCGGGGAGAAACGGGGCTACGATGTGAGTTTTCACATTGGCATGGCGTCTCTTCGGAGGGTCCGGACGGGACGTGTCCTCCAGGGGTCTCTTCTGTTGAAGATTTGTTATTGCTGTTGGACTGGCGGGGACACATGGGCGTGCAATTTTGCACGTCCACACCCGTGTCGACGAACAAACTTATGTTTGACCCTCGTCATCATCAGCGAGATCGATCGATCTCTACCCTTAACTTAGACCTTTCGTCCTTGTTAATGAATCTACCTTTGCTTTGGCATGTAACCTGTGCCGACGAACAAACTTATGTTCGACCCTCGTCATTATCGACGAGATCGGTTGACCTCTATCCCTTAACTCGGACCTTTCATCCCTGTTAAGAACTATATCCTTTGCTTCAGCATGTAACCCGTGTCTACGAACAAACTTATGTTCGACCCTCATCATCATCGGCGAGATCAGTCGACCTCTATCCCTTAACTCAGATCTTTCGTCCATGTTAAGAACTACATCCTTTTCTTCGGCATGTAACCCGTGTCTACGAACAAACTTATGTTCGACCCTCGTCATCATCGGTGAGATCGATTGACCTCTATCCCTTAACTCGGGCCTTTCGTCCACGTTAAGAACTATATCGTTTGCTTTGTCATTTAACCAATGTCGATTAATTAAACCAGTGTCTGACCCTCGTCATCATCGGTGAGATCGGTTGATCTCTACCATTAACTTGGACCTTTCATCCCTGTTAATGAATCTACCTATGCTTCTGCATGTAACCCGTGTCGACGAACAAACTTATGTTTGACCCTCGTCATCATCGGCGAGATCGGTCGATCTCTATCCTTAACTTGGACATTTCATCCTTATTAATGAATCTACCTCTGCTTCGGCATGTAACCCATGTTGACGAAAACACTTATGTTCGACCCTCGTCATCATCGGCGAGATCGGTCGACCTCTATCCCTTAACTCGGGCCTTTTGTCCCTGTTAAGAACTATATCCTTTGCTTCGGCATGTAACCCATGTCGATGAACAAACTTACGTTCGACCCTCATAATCATCAGCGAGATCGGTCGACCTCTATCCCTTAACTCGAACCTTTTGTCCCTGTTAAGAACTATATCCATTGCTTCGGCATGTAACCCGTGATGACGAAGAAACTTATGTTCGACCCTCGTCGTCATCGGTGAGATCGGTTGATCTCTACCCTTAACTTGGACCTTTCGTCCTTGATAATGAATCTACCTTTGCTCCGACATGTGACCCATGCCGACGAATAAACCTATGTTTGACCCTTGTCATCATCGGCGAGATCGGCCGACCTTTGTCCCTTAACTTGGACCTTTCATCCCTATTAAGAACTATATCCTTTGCTTCGACATTTAACCAATGTCGACGATTCAAACTAGGGTCTGACCCTTGTCATCATCGGTAGGGTCGGTCGGCATTCTAGCGGGCAAGCTCTCCTGAGTCCCAATTCCTTCCTACAAAATGCATATGAAAATACATACAAAAAAAAAAAGAAAAAAAAGGAGGTTAAAAATAGAGATACCTCGTCGGACTTGCTCCTATATTGAGGCAAGGGCAAAAAGGGCTATAGCCTGGCTACGACGAGAACCCGAAAGGGTGTTGCAGGCAAAATCGGGTACCCTGCCATGTGAAAATCTGAAAGGGCACATGGGCAAAAGCAAGAGGGGGCTAGCTTCGGTGAAAACCGGAAAGGGCGCTTAAGTTAGTAATGTGATAAAAAAAGGAGAAAGGAAAGAAGTGATAATGTATTAACGAGGTCACCCTCGTTCGTCATTCTACATCTTCCACCCCTTTCGACCCTTGTCACCATCGGCAAGATCGATCGCAACCCTTTCGGCCCTTGTCACCATCGGCAAGATCGGATACCCTTTCGACCCTTGTCACCATCAGCAAGATCGGTCGCTATCTTTTCAGCCATTGTCACCATCGGCCAAGTCCGACTACCCTTTTTGGCCCTTGTCACCATCGGTGAGATCGATCACCTACCTTTCGACCCTTGTCACCATCGGAAAGATCGGTCACTATCTTTTCAGCCCTTGTCACCATCAGCAAGACCAGCTACCCTTTTCGGACCTTGTCACCATTGGCGAGATCGGTCACCTAGCCTTTCGACCCTTGTCACCATTGGCAAGATCGGTCGCCTCCCTTTTCAGCCCTTGTCACCATCGGCAAGACCGGCTACCCCTTTCGGCCCTTATCACCATCGGCAAGATCGGCTACCCTTCTGACCCTTGCACCATCGGCAAGATCGATCGCTATCCTTTCGGCCCTTGTCGCCATCGGCATGACTGGCCACCCTTTTGACCCTTGTCACCATCGACAAGATCAGTCACCTACCCTTTCGACCCTTGTCACCATCGGCAAGATCGGTCGCTACCCCTCCTCGACCTTTGTCACCATCGGCAAGATCACCCAACAGTCCAAGGGAGGGCACCCCTGGGCCTAGCCCACTATTTGGGCCCAATTGACCAACCTCCCAATAACTTAATGAACTGACTCAAATAAGAAAATTACACAAACATGACTCAAATAAATTAAAAAAATACATACTCTGACACGGAAATGAGTGATGAACGTGATGAAGCACTGCTGGCGAGCAACATGATTTTCAAAAAAAATGTGGAGTGGTAGGGGATGTCCCCATCTTACCCCCGGGGTGGGGAAAACTCGACCCCATTGAGTATGGGTCCATCAGGGTAGGGAAACGCCACCGCAGGCCCAGGCATAGCACGTCTTACTTACTCGACCCTACATCCTTAGTCGGGGGATGGTTATTCACCCTCTTAAGATGTCGCTAGCATACCCTCTTCCTGGTGATGGTACCTTGCTTGTCCAGTATCACCTCCTCGTGCTCACGTCGGGCTCTCAAGCTGATATATGGAGGCTTTTCGATGGTGTCTCTTGCAAAGGTAGGTGTTGGCTCGAGACCATCATTGGGTGCCATCGCGGGGCCCTCATAGGATGCTGGGTCTGCTACGCAGATAGCATGGTACATCCCATGACCCTTTGGTAGGCCTAGCCCATGAGCATGATTACCAACGTGACTCGGAGCTCAGGAAGGTCCAAGTCATCGTGCCCTCAATTTGGAGGTGGTAGAGTAGAGCCACTCTGACCTTAGCATCACCGGATTGCCTACTTGCGACTCTAAGTGGCACTCGTGAGCAGTTGCCTACTCCTTGTGAACCTCACCGCTTGTTGCTAGTGGCATGCTTGAATGTTCATGGCATGCATTATGATGCGGTTTAGATGTGAAAACTATAGCATGCAAGGGTGGACCGGGACAACCGTATGTGGATTTATCAGGCATGTAGTGACTGTCAGGCTCGCTAGACCTGGGAGGTCCTGGGCACCCACAAGTGAACCTATCATGCATAAGTGTGACTAATGTTGGCGCACCAGGACACCCATAAGTGTACCTTTCTGGCTCAAGACCGATCGGGTTGGTGATGTTGGATGGGGGAGGGCCGGTACATCCAAATGTGGACCAGTCATGCATCTATCCTAAGGTCTGTGCGCCACAAATGGGATGACATGCCCTAGTAACAATGCCGGATGATGCGATATACCATGACACATGCATTCCTATCCTAGAGATGACCTCCATGTGTGGGGATATGGGACGGTCTTTGAGTTGCCACTCGTAGGGGTCAAAGGGGTCAAGGAAGGATGGGTTGTTGGGGAAGTGTGCCCCTTGAGATATGAATACCCAATCTTCAAGTTCCCAAGGGGTGGGTCGGGCCCGTGTTAATTGGCAGATCTAATGAGGGGGTGGGTTCCTTGATTGGTGAGCGGCATTGGGAGGCATATGATTCGTTCCCAAGGAGAGGTGTTGGGCCAATTGGACATGTGGATGTGGGTGGTAATGGGTGGTCGATAGCTTGGTAGGGGGGAAAAGAGATAGGGTGGGGCCATGACATCCACTCAATGGGGTCAAAGGGATCAATGAAGGTGTGGTTTGGGATGAAAAATTCATCCCTGATAGGTTCCCACATTACAATTCCCTCATCGGGGGATGGGTCATCCCTAAGGGTGACGAGAGATGGGCTGTTGGTCTCAAGGGGATGGCTTGGCTTTCTACCCGAGACAAGAAGCTCCAATTTGTGGATGGAGTTGTGCTCATCGGGTTTGGGGAGGAATAAAAGGAGGTCGCTAGTGTATCAACCAATGGTGCAAACCGAGGTGATAGACACAACACATAGGTGAAGGAGATCAAGACTCTTAGGTCGGTTGGTTCCGGCGGTCAACATACCAGTTAGCTCAGTTTGCCATGCTAGGCCCTAAATAAGATCCTCCAATGTCTCCACTTGGTAGGATGATTGGATGGTTGTACAATAGGAGATGAAGGGCACTATGGGGAGGTATTGTTCCCTAGGAGGGTAGACATGGGACATGATAGGGTTAACCAGACTCTCTTTTAACCATCTAACCAGGGGCCCACTTAAGGTGATTTCCCTCCCAACTAGAGGGGATGGCGTAGAGTGAAGATCAATGTGTGAGGCTTCTTCCTTGTCTTGGGCATGTGTTTCCTTCAAGGTGGAGAGTGGTTCCGGGGTTGGCATCCATCCCTGTGAGATTGGGTGGATGGGTCATGGTCTCCTCTACCAAGAGGATGGGAAGGTCTTTTGGTGGTGGGATGATGATAGCCGACGCATGGTGCACCCGGGGTGGTAAGCTAGGGTAGGATGGGGTTGGGGTAGGGAGTGGAAGTAGCGGAGGCCTAGGTTGGGGTCGAATTGGGGTAGGTAGTGGGAGATGGGTTGGGTGAGGGGGATTGGGTTGAAGTGTGATGTCCCTCACGGGGATAGATGGGGGGGTGAATATTAAAGCTCATAAAAAGTGTGTAAAAAAATATGTAAAAATACACACTCATCAACAGTCTAAGGCAAAGAAGCATACCCAATGCCGAGTGAACACTCGGCCTGGTGAGCTGGTAGCTAAGAACCTCTACGCAGCACCCTCGAACCTTGAGGAAGAACTGCAACACCTGAAAATCAGGGGTGAGCCTCCTATCACTAGCTCAGTAGGGGTCCCGCGGAACCCCAACCGAAAATAACGGTGGCATGAAAAGCAGCAACAACAAGAACAACTGCAACAGCAGGAGTAGCTACAACAACAACGATAGAAAATACGGCTATACACGAATCCCCGAAACACAACAGTCGATGAAACCACGGCTCTACATCTACTCCTATCAGAAAGGAAACCGATACCCCTATCCCATAGTCGGGGGATCACCAAACTACGCACCACCCTAGCCACGCTACTAGGAAAACGTCATGACACCTCTATCGCGAAGGCTTGTGCTCACACACAAAGGCCTACCGAAACCACACGAAAAATCTCATCTCACAGATGGGAAATGAGACCTCGAGTCACGACAAACCCACGTCACGTGATGGGAGTACCTGCCCATCAGAAGCAAGGCTAGATGCATCCACTGATGACTTAGTCCACAGCCTCAGGTGTCTGTTTACGACACCCCAAGCGGAGACTGAGACACCGTACCAGTAAGCAAAGAACAAGGACTAGCTGGGGTCGCGCTCGTCAGCGTGGGTCTGACGCCCCCAACCATGTGTGCACACACAAACCATGCACCCTAGGTCAGGCCCTCTAGTTGGTTCTTCCCCCAAAGCCTGGACTCAGGCTGCACGTGGGGGCCCCACGATAACCATCCTAACAACCGTCTCTCCGGATCATGCTCTCCAGCACTCCCAAGTGGGTCTCCATACACATGCGTAGAAAAGTTACGACTAGTGGGGGATCACTAAACATGAACACTGAAAACCACACATGCACCCATCTCGAGTAACGTAAAGTGATAGGTGGCTCGCGGCCACCAGACTCTGGGAAGCCCACTAGACCAAATAACCCAACGGTCCTTGAGTCATGAGACTCAGGTCAAGATCGCTGCACGTGACAGCACAATGTCGACAATCTGGCCTAATCCATAGGTCTAAAACCACGATGACACGATTATCAAGGTAGCTCACCAGTCGCCGAGTTGATCCCTCGTCTAGGAGACACACGGAAAACCTCCAGCCCCTTGCTAGTTAACTGGACTCATAGTCCAAGACCAACCACATGGCTCACGTGGAAAACTCTTTTCGGAGAAACCCACATCGTGCGGGGAAGATTCTCTGCACTCATGCCGACTCACGACGACTTGATCTAGCAAAGCAAGAAAGCCTGAAACACAAGGGCCTCCCCGGACCCTTAAGACCATGGGCACCCAAATCGAGGAAACATGGCACTTTCGGACACCCCCAAAAATGTGAACACAGAACCCACAGTGTCTGGGACATCTACGAGGTCGAAGGTCAACCACTGGGTTACAACTGGGTCGATCGGAAGCCAACACAATGCGAAACAGACACGGCGAACACAAAAGCCACGTGGTGGTCCTCTCTGGGCCGTCACAGTGCCTGGCGACCTCCTCCAGACCACAAGGCCTAGCCTAGCGGTCTAGCCAGGACCACTAAGCCCCGAAGACGTTCGAACTGCAGGCGGTAGCCTTTAGACCGCCAAGTAGGGTGACGGTCCTTGGCCTGAGCATTAGCTGTTGGCTAGCAGTCAGTCGCAAGGCTACTACCCAACATGACCCTAAATGACTACGAAAATAGAAAATGGTCTTGCCCTGACGGCTAGGACCACCCTGGCGGTCTCCTAGAGACCGCAAAGCTCGATAGCGGTCCATAGCGTGACCGCAAGGCTCGAACCGACATAAGGGACCCCTGGCGGTCTTCTGAGGACTGCCTCACCTGCTAGCAGTCTCTAGAAGGACCGCTACGCCGTCCCAAGCCTGAAAATGGTGAACTCTGTAAAAAATCTCATTCCACGCCCCGTTCACACCCATGTGAAGGGAAAAACAAGGGGAAACTAGTCCCAACCTCTCTAGCACAGAGAGGACTCATTTAAACCCCAAAAATGTGATCAAAACCCTTGATCTGGCTCACACCCCAAAATCATGTATTTTCACCCCGACAGAGAAATAAACCTACTCGACTCACCTCGGGCTACCAAACTCATGGAAAATAAACTACACGAGCTAGGGAACCGTCCCCCTACCTCCACCGAAGATTCCGCGCACCGAGGGCGTAGATCCGTCAGGAAAATGTCATGAAATTCTCGCCAGGTCCGCAAAACTACAAACGAGCGCCACCTCCTCGATCCTTGTCTCATCCTCATCATTCCTTGCCTCACGAACCTCGCCACCTCGCCCTCGAAATTATTTTGATTGAATATTGTTGATTTGTATAATGTTTCGCTTTAATAATCACATCGACATGTCTAATCATTCAATCTATAATCATGAGGATGCACAACCTAGCACATCTTATAATTCTCAACTTCATAATTCTCACCCTAATTTTTCTAAGGAACCACATCCTCATTCTTATGGTCTTGCCCGACCTATGGACAATTTTTAATCTTATGGTCCCTCACCTCAATCACGAGCCGCTACTCCCATGGGACCATCTCCTCCCCATGACGAGAAGGTTGCCCGAATCTTGCATGTCATAGATCGTCTCAGCCCTCAACAAATCCAACATGTTAAGATCATTGTTGAGGGTGCATCTAATCCATCCTCCTTCTATTACCACACGGGTGGCCTATCACCCGCCTCGCTCCCTCTTCTATTCACACTCCCACACAGGTGGCCCATCACCCGCCTCCCTCTTCTATTCACACTCCCACATGGGTGGCCCGTCACCCGCCTCCTTCTACTCACACTCCTCCACGGGTGGTCCATCACCCGCCTCCTTCTATTCCTCCTCCTTCATGGCCTCATGGCCCTCATATTCCTTTTGTGGGTCAACCACTCCATTCTCCATGGCCTTTGCATCATGCGGCCCCTCCTCCTCCAAGGCCATCATGCCAACCCTCTACTCCGCAAGTTACACTCCTCTAATAAACTCTTCTTGATAAGATTGCTTCAATAGAGGAACAACGTAAGAGGATTACAAGCCCACAACCTGCTCCTCCTCATCCTCAAATCAATCCCCTTCATGCATTAATGAATAGAATCACCAAGATGGAGAAAGATTGGAAGGAGAGGAGAGATGATTATGGCATCAATGTAAGTAAGAGCCGGCAAGCTTCAACGATCAAGTGGATGTCATCCGCTCTCCACCTAACCACACCACTCATTCATATGTCCCTCCGCCTCTGCATACGCGTTTACATCCACAAAATCCTCCACAATGCCATTACATTTCACCACCCATGAATATGCCACCACCACGCCATCCATTTAAGCCCGACAATGAAGAGCATGACTCGGCATGTGAAGAGTTGAAGACGACATGTGATGATGAAGATTTTCTAAAGGCACCTACTCCGAGTTTCCTCCGCTTTTCTCTTCCTCCACCACCCGAAGAATTTCCTGCTCAGGACAATGCCACCATCCTCAACCCTGTATATGAGACCAATTGGTGTTACCATGATGGGTCGATACTTCATTTACCCACGTCAGCTGATGTGACACCACCTTGGGGGTGGCAGCCACTCGACCGAAAATCCCTTGGACCTAGCAAGCAACACAACTCATGGACCGGCAACTTCACCCGAGTGGACTCACCCGCTAAGTGTACACTCGGGCCTGTAGGCAACTCAACGATGGAGAGGAGGGACCGGGATGGAACCTCATTGTTTCGGGGCTCGGCTAGCTTGAGGTTGAACCCCTAATGATCTGGGATGCCCAATTTGACGGGCGGCCAGCACGCCAAGGGCGTGGGATGAAGGGTCTCTCTCACAACTCACCCCGCGGTGGCACTCAATTTGATAACAATTCGGGACTGGGCACTCACCTCGCCACTGACGGGCAACTTAGAAGCAATACTAATCCAAGCAAGGTTAAACCAGCAAGTTGAGGGGCCAGAAGCTCACCTGACCGGCGTGAAGATGCCGATCCCGGCCGGAGACGAGGGCGGGTGAGGAAGCGTGGGCTTACCCGCACACCGTGCCGATGAAGCTTCAACCTGAAATTTTAATTAACATGCACTACGCCCCTTGCAATGGGGTTGGACTAGGGGTGGGGATTTATTTTACAACTAAAATGTACCTCCACGTAGGGAGGGGCGGTCAGCCGGCCAAGCGGGATGGGGAAAAACTACGCAAGAAGCCGAAGTGGACGAAAACTGTCAGTTCTGCCAGCCCTCTGGAATAGCGAGATAGGCAGTCGATGTTAGCTCCGCTACGGGCTCTCCCGAACTCCTTTGATGATGAAACTAGCGCCAAAACCTCCTGGGTTGGCCCAGGAGGACGTCAGAATTATTGGAGAATTTCTTGATGACGATGACGGCCGGGGCAGGGTCGTGAACAGGACTGCTAGCTTCTGAGTCTGACAGCTTCTGAATCGTTACTTCTGGAAGGTCAGGTCTCCACGAATGCTCCTAGTGTCTGAATGATGTGGGACCAGAACTGCTGTGTCCATGGATGAGTCTTATTCGAGCCGGGACCAACGGCGTCATCGGCAGATGTCGGGGCTGATTGTGAAGGGCAGAACAGTGGGGGTGTGTCAGTGAAGGCTCTGGAAAATTGACCTGGCGCATCTTAGAGAGAAAATTTGGAACTTTTGATGCCGAGGTCCAAAATTAACTCTGCTTGTTGGAGATGGCAGAGGACTTGAAATAAATAGGAAATAGATTTAACATTAAGCAAATTACATGGTCCACAATATAACAACAGTTTAATAATACAACAATAGTCCACAACTAGTACAGTTAAGAAAGGAAAGTACAACTACACGGGACATACTCTGGCTCTAGCAACTGGCAACTAACCCTGGGCACTAGAACCTCGTGGAGCCTCAGACATGCTCCTCTGAAGCCTCGCCTCACCTGAAACGCACAAAAATGTAAGGAATGAGCCTCATAGTAAAAAGGTCAGTAGGGATCACTCGGACCGCCACCTCGTAAAATAAAAAATTGCAATGCAAAGTAGCTAATGGTAGGTACAATAGGAATAAATAAACAGAAAAGTCCTGCTACACTTGACACCGGTCTCATGGTGAGAAAATCAAGACACACGTCATGGTGAAAAACTAAGAGCCACCACCTGACAAAGACAGGAGTACCTCCCACTAGAAGCATAGTCGAATGCATCCCCTGACGACTTACATCGCGTCGTAGTGTCTCCCTGCTCGTCCCAGGCAGTAACTGAGACACGTACACAAGTAACACTAACAAGGGTCTAGTAGGGGTCATGCTTGTCAGCACGCGTCCGAAGTCCCCGACCACGTGTGCACACATTGACTGACTGTGCTATGTCAGGCCCTCTAGTTGGTTCTTCCTCCCGACCCAGACTCGAGCCACCACAGTAGGAGGCCCATGGCAACTAGCCTAAAGTCATCTCTCTTGGGTAGCCTCGCCACCACTCCCTGGTGGGACCACACACGTGTCGGAAGGCCACGACCAGTGGAGGGTCACTGAAGGAGTAGACTCTCTAACCAATGGAAATGGCGCCTGAACTGGACAAAGTACAAGGACCACTCCTCGTACTGACACTGACTCACGGTGACACAAGCTGAAAACACACCACCTCCCGGGACCCCACGGCGCCCTCACACATGGCCCCCACATGATGCCCAGCATCAGTCGGGCCATAGGTCAACACATGGATCGAGGTCCACTCGCCCAAGATTCAAATCGGCAAGAATGGAACTCTAGTTGGATAGAACCCAAGTGGCAGTCCACTCTGGACCGTCCTAGGTCAAAAATGGTCAAATGCTAGACCGCATGACGAAGAGAGATAGTCACCCACATGTCGCCACTCAAAGGAGAGAGACGATCTCCTTTAGACCATTTGGAACACAAGCGGTCCCCCTCTGGGCTGCCTCAGGAGTGAAACGGTCCCCTTGGGACCGCCATGCCACAAACTACATGAAAAGGTAAAACGGTTACCTTCTGACTATTGAGAACTGAAACGGTCTCCCTTGGGACCGCAAGGAGGGGTTAAAATGGTCACCCCATGACTGCCAAGCTTAAAAACTATTCAATGGTCAAAACACAACGGTCAGAAATGCCTCGAGAGTCACGCTGGCTCTACGAGGAAGGCGGTCGGCCACTTGGCCGCCGCAGAGGGTAGCGGTTAGTCATTTGACTGCATACCCTGCCGACACTCCCTGGTCAGCTAGCGGCCACACTAAGGGCCGCCAACGTTAAAAATGGTTCCTGTTAGGACCGTTTTCTTCCCAGAAAATCAAGAATGGTAAGAACGGCCCCAAAATGACATTCCACGCCCCATTTACCCCCAGGTGAAGGGCAACAAGGGGGAAACTCATCCCCATGTCCCAGAGCATCATTTGATTCCATCAAACCACGAAATAACGCATTGAAACGCAAGATCCGGCACTCCATCCCCAAAGTATGGTTTTCCCTTCCCGGTGTAAAATAACCCTCTCTCGACCTCCCATCGACCTAGAAATCGCGGGGAAGGTAAACAACGAGCTAAGGATCTGTCACCCTACATCAAGGTCGCTCGAAACAAGACGGATCGCCGCCGATCCACGAAAATCACTTTGAAACCCACGAGCTCCCACTAGCTTCAACGAACCGCACGCCGCCGCGTTCACCTCGCCACCACTGTCATCGTCACGCCGTCGCCTCACCACCGTCTGCAGCCGGAGGGGAGCACTACCGTGGTCGTCATGCCGAAGAAGGAAGAGAAAGAGAGGGGGCGGTTCTCACGGGGGAGAGGGGAGGAAGAAGAAGAAAGAAGAAAAGAAAAAGAAATAGTTATTTATAGGAAATCTTGATTTTCTAAAAAAATATAAAAGAAAATACATATCCCCGATCCTCAGAACACGTCGGACGCACTGGTACCGTTCGAAAGTAGGAGAATGCAATGGTTTGCCCTATATAGGATTCTGTAGGTTCATCTGAAAAAAATATACGGGAACTACAAAACACATTTCGGGACCTCCAAAAGTGATCCGAAACTCATCGATCCTGACCTTAAAAATGTCCAAAAATAGTTCCAGACATAACAAAATTAGTTTCTTTGTGAAAAATAAATTTGAGACCCGAGAAAAAGGAGACTGCAATCTCAAAGGCGAAATTCCAGAACATCCGTGGAACAGAGGAGTAAGCAAGAAGAGCAAGACCACAATCCACAATATGACGTATTTTTCTTGCTGCAGTGCCATTTTGTTCATATGTGTAAGCACATGCCATGCGATGTTTGATGCCAATGCGATCAAGGTAGGGAGCAAGGGAGCGATACTCCCCACCCCAATCGGATTGTAGGGCCAACAACTTGGTGGAAAATTGACGCTCCACCATTACATGAAACTTTTAAAAACAAGAGGGCCTTGAGAACGTTGAGCAATAGGAAACATCCACACAAACTTTGAATAATCATACTTGAATAGAACAAAATATTTATCACCATTGATAGAGGGTAAAGGTGCTGGGACCCATATATCAGAATAGACCAACTCTAGAGGTTTAGAATTGCACGTCAATGTAGAGGGGGGAGGGAACTTGCTTGCTTTGCCTAACTTGCAAGCTGACAAAGAACCAACATAAGGCAAAAAAGTAGACTTAATAAGCGAGATACCATTGCTGAATTTACTATGACCTAAGCAAGCATGCAAGATAGAAGACGGCGCCCGTTCACCAAGGAAACAATGTGGACTTGGGTGATTATCGGAGAGACTACAAACTGGAGATCCCTGTGACATCTGGAGGTGAGAGTCCATCCTTACTACAGCCTCGAAGAAGAACCGCCCCGTAGTCATCCTTAACAAGGCAATGATCAGCATGAAATTCAAAGAGACAATCATTGTCAGTAGCAAATCACTGAACTGAAAGAAGTGGTTTTTAATACAAGGAACATGAAGAAGATTGTTTAAGGTACACTGACGATTACCAATAGGGGAGGAAGATCTAGTATTAGCAATATGCGCACTAGAACCATTAACATGATCAGAGCCGATGTAGCCATGTGCAAGAGAGAGCCGGGAGAGGTCCCGTGTCACATGGTGAGTGGCACCCATGTCGAGATACCAGTCATCAAACTGAGGCGGTGGCGCACCATAGGCAGCATGTTGTTGAGAGTAGGTCACCATGTGAGCAGCCATCGGCAGGGAAGCATAGACGGGAGGCACCAGAGGCCGCTGATAGCAGCTGTCAGCAGAGTGATTGGTCCAATGGCAGTGGAGGCAGGGTGGGAAGTGCCCTCTGCCCCTACCTCGACCACGTCCAGAGTAGCCACAACCAGATCCACGTTCCCGTTAAGGAGCACGTTGGGCAAGGTTTACAGTAGGAGCATCTTCAGACACAGGGTTGATGGCGGCCTCCATGTTGAACTCCATCGTGGTGAGGATGTTGTGGAGTTCATGGAAGGAAGGGGGCCGATCGCAGATGGAGAGCACAAAGAGGACCGCGCTGAACTCCGGACCCAAATTCCATGCACTGATGGCCGTGAGTTGCGCAGAGGAGGACAAGGGATAACCATCCTCTGCGAGTTGATCAGCAAGATGCTTAACTTTGTGAAGAAAAGTGGAGACTGATTATGTACCTTTCTTTAGGTTCAGCAGTTGGAGATGCTGTTGAAGAATGTGCAACTCCGAGAAGGAGCCAAAGGCGGTGGATAGTGCTTCCTGCAAATCACAGGAATGGGTGACCCCAGTGAGGAGATGGGCGACCTCTTCAGAGAGGGACGAAGAGATCCAACTGAGGACAACCTGATCTCTAACGAACCATAGGTCATATGCAGGGTTGGGCGCCTCAGTGGAGTTTTGTGTGACTGGTCTTGTCCAGTGGAGCATCAGTGCCATCGATGATGCCTTTCATGCGCTGGCTATTGAGAAAAGGGACCAATTGTTGTTTCCAGATCACATGGTAGGAGTCAGCTTGATGGAAAGATAATGGCTGACATTAGGGATCACTAATGCTGAAAGAAGGAGGGGCGGATGAGACGGAGGAGGAACCGTATGAGAGTTGGGGAGAGAGAAAGAGAGAGAGAGAGAGAGCGGTTGGCGCAGAAGAAAAGCTTCTTCCCTCTGTGCTACGTGAGGGAGCAGATGTTGTATTGTAGTATATTCAAATAGTTACAACTGCATGGTGTTTGCACAGGGAGGAGTCTCGGTGAATAACAACCACCTAACAATTGGACTCTCCGAGGATTATCTCCAACCAGATAATAGGACTCTTGGAAGATGATTTACAAATAATAAGGGAATAACAAATGACCGGATAATACTCCTAACAGTCCCATATCAGAAAGCATCTGATGGACCGCAGACGGCAAACGGTAGATGCAAAGTCAAAAGATGCATGTAGAGCTGATATAGATACAAATTTTGCAGTGAAAAAGAAAAGAAAGAAGACAAACAAATTATAACATACCTGATCCATTATTGTGATAATTTACCAATAGGTCTTTTCGCTAACTTTAGGCAAATTGCCAGCTCCTTTTTGTTATGACATGCCGTCTGAGAGAGAGAGAGAGAGAGAGAGAGAGAGAGAGAGAGAGAGAGAGAGAGAGAGAGAGAGAGAGAGAGAGAGAGGTGTTGATCGGGGGATTGTGGAGGCAACAACCATTGTCGACTCCATGAAAAGAGAGAGATGGAGGGGAGAGAAAATGCTAACACGAGGGTAGGTGACGAGAGGAATGCTCACCTGGCCCAAGAGGGCCTAGAGTCGCCAGGCCCAATACGGCCCAACGTCGCTAGGTCTATCGTCAGCCCGATACAGCCCAAAGCAAGTAAGCTAAGGCAGGCTAAACCTTGGCCTATGTGCCTAGGCCCAACTAGGCCCCAACAAAACTCGGATAGCTCATCAAGAGATCACGGCACCCAGAATAGACACCGTAATGTTCGCCCAATAGGGAGATGCTGCCACCGTTATTGGGCTTTCTCCGGAAAGGGCTGGGTCACACCCACAATGTCGAGATTCCCACCGCAAGACTCCTCTTCCGGAATGGGTAGGCACACAACGGACAACTCTCCCCACGATCATGGAGACGTTACTCCACGATCCACGCCATTTTCTCGTTGAGTAATGGATGGCTATCGTCAAGACAAACCATATAAATAGGTCCCCCATCGGACCTAAAGGACACAGAGAGAGACACACACGCCCACATAGACCAAATGGACTAACGCATATTGAGATACAGACGCTCACAAAGGGAGAGGCCATCTCCCACAGCTCTGAGCACTCCTCAGGCCTTCCGAGCACCCCTTGAGCTCTTCGAACACTCCGAAAGCTCTTCTGCACCTGGGCTTGTCCTCCCCATTCTTGAGCTCTCTCATCTCTCTCTCTTTCTCACCATTCTCCCTAAAGTACGTCTTTGACTTAAGCATCGGAGGGGTGTCCCTTGGGATTGCTCCCAGGGCTCCTTCTGACGTCTCTTCTCTAGTGTTTGTAGGCTTTTACAGATAACCACTTGCTCGTCCCTAATAAACAAATCTTAAAAGTGTGGTACGAGGACTGTGAACCACTTTCTTGTCTCTACACTTTTTGGCGCCGTCTGTGGGAACCGAGCGAGAAGCCATGGCACCTTATGGAAGCTACCGCAACACTAACAACCAAGCCCGGCTATATCACCAAGCCCCAAGTTCTCAACGAGGATCTCAAGAGGCATCCTCCTCAACTCGACTACCTCGCGACGCTGCCACCCACAACTCCGCCACAGAGGAACTGCCAAAAATGCGGCGACAACTCCAGGAATTGACGGAGTTGTGCCAGGTCATCCTCAATGGATTCGCAGGGCAGGACCACACTCCAACAGGCATCGTAGTGGAATCTCGTCTGGTGTGTGAGCCCTCCCATGTCTCTGACGTGCAGTCTCAACATTCACACAACTTGCCCACACTACGCCCCCCCAGTCCAGTCCACTCTAACCTGGAGATGGCGCAATGGCTACGGCACTACGAGGAGGTGGAATGCGAAAAGGAGGGGAGAGTCCGATACCTGGACGACATCCTCTAGACCGTAAAGACTGGAGGGCTCATTGATGACGACTTGGACTTCCATGCTCCATTTTCTAGGGAGATCGTGGAAGCTCCCATCCCCCTGAAGTTTTAGTTGCCGACGTTCACCCCATACGAAGGCACCTTCGATCCCGCCGACCATATGCACAATTTCGAATCAAACCTGGTGTTCCACCGGGCTTCAGACGCTGTGAAATATTTGGCGTTCGTCACCACCCTGTCAGAGAACGCTTAGACCTAGTTCGTGTCCCTGCCCACCGGGACCATCACCTCCTTCCAGTAACTAAAGAAGTTGCTCAAGGAAAACTTCATCGGCTGTCGGAAGGAGGCCAAGTCAACGATGAGTCTACTCATTGTTAGACAAGGGAGCGAAGAGGGACTACGTGTCTCGCTTTCAAAAAGAGACCCTTCTCATTCCTCGCTTTGATGTCAACATTGCCATGGCCACCCCGACGCAAGGAACTTGGGACCCTATCCTCCAACGATCGCTCGGGGTGGAGGCCTCATCAACCTTGATAGATCTCCTCACCCTAGCCCAGAAGCACGCTAGTTGCGAGGAGAACAATGCGGCTTTGAGCCACTTGGTTGGGACTAGTCAACCTGACTGCAAGAGGCCTGCCGACTCCTGACGAGAGGGGAAAAGCAAACACGAGTGACGTGATCAAGAGCGTTGTGACTACCATGGGGCAAGGGATAGGGGCTAGTATGACACTACACTCCCCTAATGGCCCCGCCCGAGTAGATCCTCATGGAGATCCGAGAGGAGCCCTACCTCTAGTGGCCCCCGAAGATGAAGTCTGACCCAAGATCTAGGAACTGGAGAAGGTATTGCCACTTTCATTGTGACGATGGCCACAACACTGCTGACTATGTCCAGCTAAAGGACGCGATCTAGGATTTAGTACGGTGAGGACTCCTCAACAAATTCGTCGCCAAGGCCACAGAAAAATGACAAAAGGAATGGACCCCTCCCCCCCATCGACAACCGACCCAACAGGAAGGAAATCATGATGATTTTCAGGGGGTCGGCATCGGGAGGGGACAGTTCTAGGAGGTGCTAGAAATATGCATCCAGAGTTAACCAAGTGGACTATGATGACAAGAGCCGCTGCACCTCCACCACACAGGATCACCTCAAGGACCCGATCGTCTTCTCAGATGATGATCTGGTGGGCGTGACCACTCCCTACTCTGATGCCCTTGTGGTCTTCTCAACCATTAACTAATGTACTGTACGACAGATTCTTGTGGATAATGGAAGCGGACCCAACATGATTTCCTACGACTGCCTTATCCTCATGGGAGTGGATTTGACGTGCATAACACCACTGCACACACCCCTGTACGGGTTTCCTGGCACTACCATCCTCTCGGAGGGGTGCATCTCCCTTCGATCACTTTTGGGACTACCCCCCAAGACGTGACATTTCTGGCTGACTTCACGATTGTATACGGAATGACCAAGTACAACTCCATAATCAGGCAAGGAATCCTGAGCATACTGAGGGGCGTCCCCTCATCCTACCACAAGAAGCTAAAGTTTCCCACACCCCATAGGGTGGGGAAGTCCGGGGCAATAAGGGGGAATCCCGAAGGTGTTATTTAATCTCCACCAAAGAAAGGTGAACCGAAGACGTTCCCTCGAGAAGAAAGCCAGAACGGAGGATCTCGGGCCCAGTGGGAGCATGCCAGCCAAGGACCTCTACCTCATCCAAGTAGGAGAAGATCCAAGTAGGGCCCTTCGCATTCACTCCATGTTGTTCGAACAAGAAAAAGAAGCCTACAAGCACTTCTTGGTTGAAAATCAAGACATGTTCGCTTGGTCCGAAAGCTCCCCGGGATCCCGCTAGAAGTCATAACTCACTAGCTAAAGATGGATCTGAGCTGTCACCCCGGTTTAACAATGCAGGAGGTGTTGTAACCCCGAGCAATAGGCAATCATAAAGGAGCAGGTGAGCGAGAAGTTACGCTCAAGACTCCTCCGACCCACCCAATATCCAGACTGGATAGCCAATGTGGTCTTGGTCTCCAAGAGCAACGAGAAGTGGAGTATGTGTGTGGACTACACGAATCTCAACAAAGTAGCTCCCAAGGACAGGTTTCCAATGCCGCAGATCGATCAGCTGGTCGACGCCACAAACGGCCATGAAATGCTGAGTTTCCTGCATGCCTACTCCAGGTATTATCAGATCAGCATGCATAAACCTGACCAGGACAAGACCGCGTTCGTCACCAACCACAGATTTTACTACTACATACACACGCCGTTTAACTTGAAAAATGTCAGAGCTACGTACCAGCGGCTCGTTAATCACATGTTCGATATTTTTAACTAGATCGCCTGCAACATGGAGGTCTACATCGACGATATGCTCATCAAGAGCCTATGCACAGCCAAGCATCTGGAGGATCTGGCATAGACATTCGTGATACTTCAGAGGTGCAATATGAAGCTCAACGCAAGTAAGTGCGCATTCGAAGTCAAGTCGGGTAAGTTTCTCGATTTTCTGGTAACCCACCGAGGGATCGAAGCGAATCCCAACCAAATCTGGGCAGTATTGGAAATGAAGCGGCCAGAGTGGCTAAGGGATGTGTAGTGCCTCACTGGCCGGGTGGTAGCCCTCACCCGATTCTTGTCCAGAGCCGCTGAGAGATGCCTCCCCTTCGTCTAGCTCATTAAGTAGGCCAATAAGTCACCAGAGAAAAGGGGACAGGTAGATTGGGATCAAGAATGCGAGCAGGCCTTTTGAGGACCTGAAGTAGTACCTGTCCTCCCTTTTGATCCTCTCCAAACCCCACGATGGGGAGCAGTTGTTCTTGTACCTATCTGTGACGTCGAGCACACTAAGTGCAATGCTTGTGTGGAAAGACGACAAAACCATGAAGTTGGTCTACTATATGAGTCGAGCTCTTCAGGGACCCGAGTTCCAATACTCGTAGATGGAAAAATTCACTCTCGCCCTAGTAGCAGCCGTGCGGAAGCTGCGACCATACTTTCTCTCACACATGATAACAGTCCTTATGGACCAGCCCTTGCGCCAGATCCTCCAAAATCCTGATGTTTCAGGAAGGCTCATCAAGTGGGCCATCGAACTAGGAGAATTCAATATCAGCTTCTGCCCGAGGATGATGATCAAGGCTCAAGCACTAGTGGACTTCGTCGTCGAGTGCACGCTCTCTGAGGAGGGAATGTCCGAGCAGTCCCCGGACCTGCATGGGAGCTCTATGTGGACGGATCATCTTGCGCAACTGGCAGCGGAACAAGCATGGTCCTCTTATCACCGAAAGGTGCAGCGCTACAGTATGCCCTTTGCTTCAACTTCTCGACCACCAACAACATGGCAGAGTACGAGACCTAGATGTCTGGCCTCCGTATGGCCAAGCATCTTGGGGCGACCAATCTCTGAGCCTACAGTGACTCCTTGCTCGTCGCCAGTCAAGTTCATGGGGACTTCGAGGCCCGAGAACCAGCGATGATGAAGTACCTCAAAAAGATATGGTTGCAAGGAAGCAAAGATAGATGGGAAGTAAGAGGTAACACATGCTTCGGCAGACACTTGCATACCTACTATTTATAGAGGGGTTCACCCTCCCTAAAAAGTAATGGCGAATTACTTCCCGCTAATGGCGTTCAACCTTCCTCAAGGAACTCAAGCGTCGCAAGAAAGTTTAGGCTTATTCATGGCAAGCTGACAAAAGGAAAATTGGGTAAACTCACAACAGGCCATCCGCTGACTCTTCCACAGACCAACACCACATCTCAAGCCAAATCTCGCTCGGACACCGCAACCAATCTCGAACTTCACGCCAACTCCACCCTCTCAGGGGAGCACGACGAACTCAAATGAAAGGATTCCACAATCCTCGATCCTCTCGTCACTCGACTCAAACTCACAGGGAATCCTCCCTTGCTGGCCATAAACGAGGGATCACCACATCCTACGTCAACGTCTCACCAGAGACCTCTGCACACCGGCACCGTCCTTCCTCTTATCTCATCAAATCCTTCATCTCAAACGATCCAAAGGATGCCTGCTAATCCTGGTTCCGCTCTCACCACAGAGTCTCGGGACACAACCTCTTACAACCCATGGCACACTTCTCCAGAACGAACAAGTGCCGCCTGCTACCATAGCAAGCTGATCGATAACGTCATGACCAATGCACACGGGTCCCTAGACAATACACTTCTTATCATGGTTGATCACTCGATCAACCTCACCAGCCACTCACGGCAACCAACTGGGACCCATAATCTTGTCAGAGATTACTTCTCCAAAAACACGATCTCACCCAAGAATACAATCTCCAACACAGAAACAGGGTACTCATGTGGTAACTTCGCCAGCACGTTTCCCCAACTCTCCACCCTGCCAGCGCCACAGACCACAATGCCTTAGGTAATGGCACGGCAACAACACATCTCACACAAGTGAGACAATCTCACACCGAGGGACCAATCCTACGACACTCAACACGTCCTCGGAATCTACCCATAGCAATCGATGCTACGACCTTCCGCTGTGCACTCAGATCCACGTGCACAGCCATCACAACGATAACTCAGGATCCTCCATCCCGACAATCATGTGCAACTCCACAGGCTCCGATCCTCAACACTTCGAAAACCACAACACCAGCTACAACTTCTCACAAACACCGCCCAACTGGCACTCGTCCTTCCGGAGCAGCGCCAACACCCTTACCTATCAGGGAAAGGGCAACGCTTCTCACTGGCAACCACCTTGCCATCACAGGATTCGTCTCGCACGGACTTCATGGCACGTGAAGGCCAACCAATCCAAACACATGATGCAAGACGACGAACCTCAACCCAACGTGATCTCCTCCAACCAATGCGAAAACTCAATACTCCTCCGACCAACAGAAGGTCCCCGTGCTCGACCTTAACTCGAACCTCACACAAGCTGGGAACCGCACCTTCCAGCACCGAAAAATCATTACCTCCATCAGGTTAGCATCTCCGACACACTCACCAAGTGTCTTGTCAAATCACGTTCACAACACTTCTCGATGCATCATCACAGCAACTCCTCGAACCGCAACACTCCACGCCTCGGGCCGCAACACAAGCCATAGTCAGCACCCGCCAACATCCATGCTTGAGCCGCAAGCTCGCCATTGAGCCTTCACATCTTGAACTAGATCCAGGGCAACCACAGCCCAATCCAAGAAGATCCCCCGCTCATCCGAGCACATCTCGACTAGAGCGCCCGCTCTGCCACCTCGAACCACAATCTCAATACCACAAGGGCTGCATAAATCTCAAACTAGGATGGCCAAAACCAATAACAACTCTCCCAGAGCACACTCACTGCCACTTAACCACGGATAATCATCACCAGCCACCTAACCTCGCTGTAATTCCTCAAACGCAGCACCGCAGTAACGCACCTACCGGCCTCTACCAGGGGTGAGCCTCTTATCACTGGCTCAGTAGAAGTCCCGCGAAACTCCAACCGAAAACAACGGTGGCACGGAAAGCTGCAACTACAACAAGAACAACAGTAACAGCATGAACAGTAAACTCGGTGGCTAGTAAAATCTCGACTCCACAGCTACTCCTACAGTACCAGAACTTACCATCCCGATCCAATAGTCGGGGGACTACCAGAACACGGACCACCCAAGTCACTCTACTTAGAAAACGCCATGGCACCTCTACCGTGGAGGCATGTGCTCACACATGAAGGCCTACACTGAAATCACACGATCTATAAACACGGTCACGCCCTCGCTGTCGTGGACTCTACGCTGGCTAGGGAAACCCTCGATGACGCTCACCGGAAACCCTAGACCTCGGCTCCGGGAAAACGTCCGAACTACACACGAAGCCCCGTCTCGTAGACAGGAAATGGAAACCTGCGGCACAACAACTCACGTCACGTGATGGGAGTACCTCCTACTAGAAGCAAAGTCAGATGCGTCCACTGAAGACTTAGTCCGCAGCCTTAGGTGTCTGCCTACGACGTCCCAGGCGGAGACTGAGACACCGCACTAGTAACCATGAACTCAAAACAAGGACTAGCTGAGGTCGCGCTCGTCAGCGCGGGGCCACCGCCCTCAGCTACGTGTGCACACACAGACCATTTGTAACGCTAGGAAGGGCGTAATTAACGCCATAACCTTTATGGTATGGCGGACTTTTGGTCCCAACCCGTATCATATAATCGACTGACCAAGTCAGATCGAGCGCATGATAAATTGTCACGGTAGTGACTGGCACGCCTAATTAATAAACAAATAAATAAGATGAAACATAAATAATTTGACAAAAATTGAACAAGATCGTTACACCAAATTGGCACGCCCGGTGGGACAGAGTCTCCGTTCATCTCTACGCCAAAGCAGGAGGCCCAGCGGCCTCTCTCAAAATTCTAATCATGTGCTAATCTTATTTTTAGGAGTCAAAATGAAGAATGGGTTGGCTGCTGTTTACTTTGGCCAGTAGGTCATTAACACTCATGTCTGAGGGGGCTACCTGGCGGTGCCCACAACATTCGGATCTATGCCACCAGTTGTGGGACTGCCCAACTGCTTGGGCCTCGTCTTCGTTGACTTGTGGAAGGTTGACAACCAAGATCAGGGCGCTGCTACAAAGACCCTGCTGAAGCCTAAGAACGAGAAGAAGAACCTGAAGAAGAAAGCTGCCCCAGTGGTCATCGCTTGTTTTGTCCAGCATGTAGAGAGGGGGGAGGCAATCCCCGCTCCTGCCAAGAGGGGAAGAGGAAGCAACCAGAGTAGCCGGTAAACTACTACAAGCCATCGCCTTTCGACCTCAGGAAAGATGATGATGGTTAGAAGCATCAGGGTGAACCTCATTGGTCACCCCGGGGATGTCCGGCCGGATAGGGTTGTCCCGGTGATTCAAACCAACCATGAGTTCCAAGTGCTGGCCACTAGGAGGGCCAATTGTGAAGCTGATGAAAGGAAGCCACTGGCAACCAAGCTGGCAAAATTTAAGCAGGTTTGGATGCCAAAGAGAATTTGGAGCTGGGCACCAGCTCGAGAAGAAAATGTTGTTGTCCTCCGCCCCAGGGCTGGGGGCAGAAGATGTAAGAAAGGAAAAGAGGACGTTACTACTATCCACCCTTTTGCTAAGAAGAGAAGCTGCCAGTCAAGGGGTCCAGTCACTGCCGCCACTCACCTCAGGAGGAGGGGGGAAGATTTACAAAAGAAAGATGGAAGAAGAATGGAGGAGGTTGTCTCTGCTACTATCCCAAAGATACCCATGGCCTGCGCTAGATAGGCCAATGTACTCAGATACTCCAAGTCAGAGTACTTAGCTCCTCAAGTCTCGAGGCTGGCTTATCAGCCGAAGACTCAAGAGAGACTGTTGCCCAGGTCAGGGTTGCAAAAGCACAGTCAGGAAGAGATGAACCGGGTGGTTCAAGATTATTTTCATTGCCTAGGGAACTCCTCCCTATGGCAACAAAGACTATCCCGTGCCTTGGGCACTATGGAGGAAGAAGAAGAAGCTCTAGAAGAAACAATGTTAGGAGTCTCGTCCTCTAATTCCAACGACTGTGAAGCCAACCGCAGGGCCAGATATGAGAAGATATCCCGCATAGGGAAGAAAAAGAAGAAAGAATATCTGTATTTGATCGTCTGACATATCCTGGTCAGGTCAAAAGAAGAATTCGCAGGTAGAAAGGGAAAATGTAGATTTTTACTTGCAATATGGCTGGCGTCACCGGAAGATATGGTATGTTGCTGAGTTAGCCAGAAGAATTAACTAGACTGGCACACAGGCCGAGTGCAGTCACTAGAAGAAGCCAAGCAGCGAAAGATAAGATAGCAGCTGCTGATCAAGGCAACCTCTCGGTCATCAATGAAGCCCGAAGGATCACCACAATGACAGTAAATGTGGTGATTGCAGAAGAAGAAGACAATTCTCTCGTAGACCCCACTGAAGGCACTTCGGGAGAGATGCAGATCCCAACAACCCTGGATCCCATGATCCAGATGATGTTCATAAGATATCAGTAGGAAATTGACTCTCTCAGGAGATAGTTGAATGAGAGAAATGAACAGACACCTATTTCTAAGCAGGCCGAGCCAGCGGGGCAGACTTCCAGCTCAGCGGAGGTGGCCGTCCCAACTGTTCCTTATCAGAATGACAAGGGCAAGGCGCCAAGTCAACCTCTCCTACAGCATGTGGCAACCCAACCCTCTACGTCTCAAACGCAGCCTGCCATGCCAGCACCTCAGCCAACTCTACATACAACGGTCGTGATGATCCCTTTTATCCATCAACAGGCACATTTCTTTCCGGAGCCGATGGATCCAACTGTGGTGAATAAGCTGATGATAGAAAAGATCATCGAGATGAAGCTGTCTGAGAAAGTCGGGGATGATTCTGGTACTTATGATGTCTACAAGGTACCGTACCCTGCGCATTATGCTGCCAAGAGACTACCACCCGGCGTCAGCAAGCCGCCGAAGTTTGAAAAGTTCAATGGCCAAGGCTCTCCCAGGGAGCATATAGCCTATTACACTACAATTACCGGCCTATTTCGACCGTTCCCTTACCCGACGTGGCTCGCTAATGTTGTCTTAGTACCAAAAGCTTCTGGCAAATGGCAGATGTACGTGGACTTCACCGACCTCAACAACACCACTCCGAAGGACTGTTACCCACTGCCGAGCATCGACCAACTAGTCGACTCGACCTTCGGTAATGAAATGCTCAGTTTTTTGGATGCTTACTCTGGCTACCATTAGATCCAGATGGATCCCAAAGACATCGAGAAGACAGCCTTCATCACCGACTTTGGTGTATACTGCTACACCCGAATGCCTTTCGGGCCAAAAGAACGTCGACGTGACATACCAGAGGTTGATCAGCCACATTTTTGAAGGACAAATCGGTCGGAACGTGGAAGCCTACATCGACGACTTGCTCGTCAAGATGCCCAAGGCTGAGGACCACTTCGCCGACCTAGCCAAAACCTTCAACAGCCTCCTGAGGTAGAACATGAAGCTCAATCTAGTAAAATGTGCCTTTGGAGTTCGATCCGAGAAGTTCCTGGGCATTCTGGTGACTCAACACGGGATCGAGGCCAACCCCGACAAGGTTCAGGCCATCCTGAACATGAAGTCACCGACGTGCGTCAAGGATGTCCAACGCCTGACAGGGTGCATCGCTGCCCTCAACCATTCTTGTCCCGAGTGACCGAACGATGCCTACCCTTCTTCAAATTGTTGAGGTGGCCCAAATTGGCATACACTATGTTTGACTGGGACGAGGAATGTTAGAAGACTTTTATAGAGTTAAAGGAGTTTCTGGCTTCGCCCCCAGTGCTGTCGAAGCCAATCCCGGGTGAAACACTGTACCTTTACCTCTCGTCAACTCCTACAGTGAGCTCAGTCCTAGTCTGGGACGATGTAGGAGTGCAGAGGCCAGTATACTACACCAGCAAGGTGCTCAACGAGGCCGAAAGAAGGTACCCTACAACCGAGAAACTCGTGCTAGCATTGGTGACCTCGGCCAAGCACCTCTGACCTTACTTCCAAGGGCACTCCATCGTCGTACTGACCAACGAGCCACTGAAGAAGATCCTTGCTCATCCTGAGGCTGCGGGTCACCTCGTCAAGTGGGCCATAATGCTCGAGGTGTACAACATCTCTTATCAACCCCATTCAGCCATCAAGGGATAGGCACTCGTAGATTTCATTGCGGAGAGCACCGTTCCAGCCGGGAAGGCCCTTCAGCCGACGCCCGAGCCCACCTGGGACCTTTTTGTTGACGGGTCCTCCAACTCGACTGGTAGCGACGCCGGCGTCCTCCTTAGGTCTCCAGAAGGAGCTGAGTTATAGTACGCCTTAAAGCTCAACTTCCAGGCATCCAACAACATCTCCGACTATGAGGCCCTCATCTCGGGGGCCAGGATGGCACGACGATTGGGGGCCGAACGAGTCAGGATCCGTACTTACCCCCAGCTGGTCGCCAGCCAGGTCAACGGTGACTATGAAGCTCGAGAAGCACCGATGATCAAATACCTTCAACTAGTAAGAGGAATAGCCCCACTTTTTGAGAGTTTCCAGGTCATCCGGATAGCTCGGGAGGAGAACTCCCGGGCAGACGCCCTCTCTCGACTGGCCTCCTCCATTGACCCAGAAGATACCCGATCGGTCTTCCTCGAAAAGCTAGAACGACCGAGCATAGAAGCAGAGCTCATGATCGTTGACTAGGCATTACCGAGCGACTGGCAGACCCCTTATAGATCCTGGCTCTAAGACTCTCAGGAGCCCCCCGACCCTCGAGAACCTCGAAGACTGAAGTATCAAGTTCGGCATTTCGTCATCTTGGATGGAGCCTTGTACCGAAGGCCTTTCTCTGGGCCCCTCCTCAAATGCCTTGATATCGATGAAGCCAGCCGATCAATTCAAGAGTTCCACAAAGGTATTTGTGGAGTGCATCAAGGGGGAAGATCGCTCGCCAGGATCTTGCTGTAGCAAGGCTACTGGTGGCCCACTCTCTAGCGTGACTGCTCAGCGTACGTTCAAAAGTGTGACTGATGCCAGCATTTCGACCACCTGGTCCATCAGCTTGCCTCAGAGCTCGTCACCCTTATCGAGCCATACCCCTTCGCCCGGTGGGGGATTGACATTCTGGGACCATTTCCTACGGCTTAGGCCCAGAAGAAGTTCGTCATCATTGCCATCGACTATTTAACCAAGTGGATCGAAGTCGAAGCAACCGCCAGGATCACCGAGTCGGTCGTGTGGAGTTTTGTTTGGAAGGTGATCATTTGTCATTTTGGTATCCCCCGAGTGATTGTGAGCGATAATGGTTGGCAATTTGATTCTCATTATTTTAAGAACAAACGTGCCGACCTACATATTCGCAACCACTTCACTTCGGTAGCCCACCCCCAGGCCAACGGGCTAGTTGAAAATGCCAACAAAGAATCGTGAAAGGCAGACACCCTTTCCCCAAGGCGGTTACCTCGTTTTCCACCAACTCCCCTTCGATGGAAACACGCGAAGTGGCAAGTCTTCAAAAACATGGGAAGAAGGATAGTTGCCAGTGTCACGCCAACCAATCGACATGCAAGATATCCGCAGAGAAAATCGATACCTCCCCAAGAACTACAAGTACAACAGTCAAAATCACACCAAAGGCGGTAAGGAACAGTTAATCTAATATCTAACCTCATCACTATCATATCTTCTAGAAAGTAGTCTGACATTACTGCACCAAGGAGAAAAGGAAATGTTCTTCCAAAATTACATCGAAGGAAAGAGCAAAAAAAAGGGGGGGGAAGAAAGCAAAGATACATCAGGCCTTGGGTCCGTCGCGAGACTCGGGGATCGAAGGCTCTTCAGCATCAGGCGATCCGCCCCCGACACCCTTGACGACGGTCGACCCAGGCACTGACTCCACAGGTGTAGGAACTGCCTCGGTCGCGTGCCCTCTCGAGGTAGCCTGAGTTGGCGATCCCTTGGACAAGGTAGAGTCCCCCCGGCTTCCCTCCTCACTTGACGCCGAACTAGAAGGTTCAGAAGATGCTGAATCTGAGTCATAGTGCTTCCCAGATGGGAAGATGACTACCCCTAGTACCTACTCCTCTGCCCAAAAGTCGGCCCGGTAATAGCCTTGGGCAAACCCCTTTCGGTCACCTCGACGGAAGCCCGACAGGTAATAAGGGAAGGTAGCCTTTTGGAGATCAGCCCGGTAGTCCTCCAAGCTTTTGTACCGCTCAAGCGCCCCTATCTCGGCCGACTCCACCCTACCAGCAAGCTCGGCTGACCTCTTCTCGGCCTTGACCAGTGCAGCCTCAACCTCTGCCTGAAGTCGCTCGGCCTCCTCAGCTCAGCCCTCGAGCTCTGCTCGCTCGGACTCCCATTGCCCGTCACGCTCGACCTGAGTCGCGCGCTCCTGCTCTAGGAGCCAACTCTTCAACTCGAGCGAACTATGGGCCTGAGCCAGCTGCTCGGCTGATGCTCGGGCCTCTGCCTAGCTCGACTTCACCCGTTCCTAGAGCGAAGTGACCTCCTGCCGAAGCCCCTGGAGATTGGCAGTGAGCCAAGCAATCATTCGATCGGATGTGCTGACTGCCGAAGCAAGATTCGATCACTCAGACTCCGCCTGAGTGTGGGCATCGGCTACGTCGACCCCCATCTGGGCCAGCAACAAACCGCCCCCCATGATCATTTCGAGGACCGCGGATGGAGGGTTCTACCTAATTCCTCCTCGCACCACCCCCAAGGCTATGTTATGGCATCACTGGTACAGGGCCCCCCGGACGCCGGGAGGAGGGCCAATCCTCTCCGAAGTTTCCAGAATGGGGGCTCCCCCCTCGAGCGATACCCCCTCGGGAGCCCCATCGGCTCGGACTGGGCCACCCCGTCCCGCGTCTCTCCTACCTCGATTGGCTAGGATGGAGTCGCATCTCCTAGCGACCCTACGGCCCTAACTGGCTTGCCCCCGTAGGCTCCACCTCGCGCTCCTCTGGCTTCGCCTGACGCTCCAGCATCACCAATCACCACCTGAGAATTGCCTGCCCCCACTACGGCCTCATCGTCCCCCTCTCGCTCAGCAGAAGGGTGAGCCAGCTGAATAGGCTCGGCCCCTTCCAGCTCAGCAGAGGGGAGAGCCAAGCAACTACCATCCTCGACCGGGTGGATGGCCGCGGCCTTCTTGGCCCGCTTCTTCTCAGTGGACTGAGCCTTGATGCGATCCCATAGCATCTTCTCCACAGGGTTCTTGCGCTTGGTCACCCTCTGCTCGGAAGCCCCTTCTCGGGATACCCGTTTGCCTTTGCCCCAGGCTCGGGAAGTACCCTCAGGAGCCCGCAACTCGGTGGCGGCCGACACATCGCCCACATCGATCACCTCCATCTCGGTCGATGGTACCCCCTCCTCAACCGGTCGCCTCACGTCTGGACAAAAGAGGACAGGGTCATGAAAAGAAAAGCACTTTCCTAAATGAAGGGAGAAGCTATTTTTTGAGGCCCTTACCTGTCAATAGCAGCCGCTCGGAAAGGCACTGTTCGATATTAGCTAGAATCACCAGCTCACCCGTCGGTCGACGATTTTCCAGAAAAATCGCAGCCCTCTGCTCCACCTCCGGAGATACCTCGACTGGCTTCGAAGGAATATTCGAATGGAAGTTGGGCACAGTTGGGAAATTTGAAGATGCATCCACTGAAGATGTACCCACCCAGAAGTATTGAGTCTTTCACCCCTTGTGGGACGAGTCCTTCTAAGATTGAGACACGCAGCTCCTATTTCATCTCGCCTGGATAAAATAGAATCCCTTGCCCGCCTGCGGATGCTCCTTCAACTCGAAGAAATAATGGAAAAGATCCATCTGCCTGAGGGGAACTCAAGGCTAGATGTTGATGGGGCCCAGAACGAGCCCATCTCGACCTTCGCCTGTCTGAACGAGAGGCACCAAAAGGCTAGGCACCGTCCGATGATGCGACTGCAGAATCAATCTCGCCTTGCTTGGCGCGGCGTCCTAGTGCCTGAAAGGGGTTACTAAGACGCGCCTTCTGGATGGCTTGAGCTTCCTCCGGGGTAACCTAGATTCTTCTTAAGTCAGACTGTTGGTCTCCCTTGTCACGACCTCTTCGAGAGGGCTTGGGAGTTCAGACACTGAATTGGCGCTGGTGTCTCTGGGCCACTGCGGGAGCGTCTGCCCTTCTGAGTTCCGCCTTGTCTTCTCACGTTCGACGTAGAAGGCTGAAGTGGTTGGTAGTAGGGAGCATAGAGACGATCCGCTCTGGGGGTATAATGGGTTCACCCCCATCCAGGCGAATCCGTACATTCCCGACGAGAATAGTCTTGCTGGAGTTACTGGTGGCAGTGGCAGGTCACTTGCCTTTACGACCGCGACGGTGCTTCTTCAGGGGAGCCGAAGACGATTTCGCTCCAAGGTGGTAGACCGAGAAAACTTGGTCTGTAACTACTGGTGGCATAGGGCCATCGATCGGGGACACAGGAATCGGTCCCCAAGACCTGAGGTTTGTAGTGGAGGCTGATGGCTGGGTGGCTCGAGTGTAAGCCCTTGCCCAAGCTGATAACAGTGTTGCGGCTGCCCGCGATGATGTGCTTGTACTCAGGGTTGGCACTGCAGGGGGTGTCGGGATGCCGGCGACCCTAGGCCTTGGGCCTGGACCGAGGATTGGCGGGACCAAAAGGTGGGATACAGGGCCTTCGGTCCACACTGGGGCTGCCACTTCCCATAGAGCTAGACCCGTACTGGGAGTCGGCATCATCGAGTCATAGGGAACATGCCCCCACGACGGAGCCGAGGAATGTGGAACCTAACGCGGATCACTCATGCCCGGTGTCATCCGCGGGAAACCCCGGGGTTGCATGCCCAGTCTGTATGTTGCGCAGCCTCTAACCGGGGATTGATGGCCTGGGTGAGGCAGCTACACTTCAGAAATTAGGGTCGGAAGGCCCAAATGAGGTACTGGGGAGCCCTGCCCCCGGGTCAGGAGACCCGTGCGAGGAGCTGGCTCGACTGAGGCTCGGGGCTGACGGCCCGAGTGAGGCACTGGGGAGTCAGACACCTTAGAGTGGAGACCCACATCAGATGTTGACTCAGTCGGGGCCCGAGGTTGGAGGCCCGAGCCAACTACAGTGGTAGGGACCGAGACTTGGGGAGTGAAGCTTGTGTCGGGAGCCGATCGAAACTGGGACCGGGGGCTGGTGTTAGCCCAGGCAGGAGCTGGTCTGGAACCCCTACAGTGACCGACAATGGTAGACCCAAGTCTGACACTCGATCTGGCCACTGAGACTGGCAGCGGGTGTGGCACGTTGACGGTGCCAGAAGAGACGGGAGCTGAGGGTGGAGGTGGAGCCGCCACAGGGACCACACCTAAGAAGTAGGGCGATCCAACGACTGGGGCAAAACTACTGAAAGCAATCGACACCGCCAAGTAGCCCACCTGCGCATGGGTGGCGATGACGATGGGATCGTATGTGACGGCCGCCATAGTTTCTAATGCACCGGATGAGCAGGGGCGACGGCCGCTGACGGTCATCAAACGTGATCTGACAAATGAAAGGTGAACTAGAAGCTGTTGGGAAGTGCGAGCAGGTGCTCTTCTTCTACCTCTCCTACAAGGACAAGAAAAGGGCACCAGGACTTCAGGGTTGGCATAGGCTTTCTCTTCAACAAAAAGAAGGAAGGTGGGTGACGTCCAACCGGGCATGCCATCCTTTTGTTCGCACGCGGCGGGGTTTCACCGGTACGGTGTGTGCGGTGACTAGAGTGAGGGGTAGGATATAACTACGGGAGAGATGTCAAAATATAGTGTGCTTCGGGCACCCCCTCTCATGGCCATACCTTTCTTAAAGCGGCACCGTGCACTCGCCTTTTACGAAAAGTCAAGGGGAGACCGAGTGGCACGGGAGGTTTTTGGGTTTTTAGGGAAACGTAGCTGGGATGCGGGCGTGCCAGTCGATTTCTCGACAATCACCCGTGGAACTGAAAGTTGATCGGGGAAGCGCCATCAGGGCGTAGCCTGTGGACTCGAGAGGTGAGGGGCACGTGGAGGGAAGGTCGGTTCCATAGGTGCAAGTGCGCGGACGATTGTGGGGAGTCATGTACAGGACGTCTTTCCCCACCAACCGCAAGCAGTCGATGTTTATTTACATCAGATTGAATCTGAACACCCTCGTTCTGTGCTGAAGAGAGGTCTGTATGTGCCTGAAGTCCTAGGTGGAGAGCAGGGAGCACTTCGCAGCTGTGAGTTCGCACTAAGACATAAAGAAAAATATTTATCATTTATTTTATTTTCATATTTCATTATTTTTTTCACATATAAATACATATATAAAATTTTGAGTTGCTACAATTGTCCTCCCTTGTCTCTATTCTTTCGACTAGACTTGGGAGTCTGGGTGCTAGACTAGTGTAGATGCCCCCGGTTAATCGCCGAGGCACCAACTTCTTTGAGTCCCGCTTTATCCTCTCGCGTCCATTGCAGGATGCTGAAGCAGTTGGTAGTGGGGATTGTAGGCACAGTCTGATCCAGGGGTACGATTGGTTCGCCTCCATTGAGACGAATCCTCAAGTCGCCAACAAGGATGGTGTTGCCGAAATTACTGGTTGAAGTAGTGGGTCGCCTGCCTCTGCGGCCGCTATGGTGCTTCTTCTAGGGAGCGGGGGAGGACCCTACTCCAAGGTGGTAGACAGAGAAGACACGATCTACCGTTGCTAGCAGTGTAAAGCTGTTGGCGAAAAGTGCTGGGATCGGCCTTCGGGGCATGGAGCCCATATTAAGGGCCGATGACTAAATGACCCGAGTATAGGCTTCTGCCAAGGCTGATAGAAGGGTTGTCGGAGCTCAAGATGATGCTCTTGCACTGAGAACTAATGTTGTGGGGAATGCTGGGGTGCCAAAAACTTGAGGTTGTGACCTACGTTGAGTGTTGGCACTGCCAGAATTTGGGGCCGAAGGCCAATGCTGGGTGCTGAGATTACCATATCCCAAGGTAGAAGGCCTGCACCGAGAGCAGGCATTGCTGGATCACGGGGGTATGATCCTCGTTGTAGGGCTGGGAGGTCGGAAGCCCAAGCTGGGGAGTCTGCACGAGGGACCGACCTTGCTGGGACCTAAGGTTGTGTGCCCGAGGCGGATGCTGGGGAGCCTCAGACTCTAGGCTGAGAACCCATGTTGAGTGTTGGCTCGACTGGAACTCAGGACCAGAGGTCCAAGCAAAATACTGAGAGATGCAGACCCAGGGTAGGGAGCCAGTGTCTGGTGTCGCCTTGGCTGTAACTCGGGGTTAGAGACCCGAGTAAGGTGCTGAGGAGCAGCAAACCTGGGGCAAGGAGCCCGTGTCAGGTGTCGGCTTGGCTGCTACTCGAGATTGGAGACCCGAGTAAGATGCTGAGGTGGTAGCCGAAGTCCAGTGCGTATGGCCCATGTTGTAGATCGATCGATGCTGGACCCAGGAGCTAACGCTTGTCCAGGCAAGAGACGATTTGGGACCCCTGCGGAGGCCAGTAGTGGAGGCCCCGAGTCTGGAGCTCGGGCGGGCCAACGATGCTAAAGAAGAGCATGGCACGTCGACCGCATGAGCAGGAACAGGCACTGGGATTGGCTGCTAAATAGCAACAGGGACCACACCCAAGAAATAGGGTGATCTGATGACATGGGCGAAGTTGTCGAAAGCGATCAGCGTCGCCAAGTAGCCCACCCGTCCGTGGGTGGTGATGATGATGGGGCCATAGGTTATGGACGCATAGGCTGCTGGACTGTTGGTTGCTGGAGAGGGCAATGGTCGAAGATGGTCATCGGGCATGGCTTGGCTATCTGAAAGCGAGTTGGAAGCTGTAGGGGAATGTGTGTCCCTCCTCTACCTCTCCTGCAAGGATAGGAAAATGGCACCATGGCTTCAGGGCTGGCACAGGCTTCTCTTTAGCAGAAAGAAGAAAGGCGGGAGACATCCCACCAGGCGTGCCAACTTTAATTTTTTTTGAAGTCGGTAACCATGACGAGAAGGGGAATAAAGCGATAAAGGAAAATAAGGGAGTTCATGTTATCTCAAGAATATTTTCCTTTGTAGCCATATGCCTCTCAAGGTAATACCGTGCACTCACCTTTTACGGAAAGTCGAGAGGGGTCAACTTGCACGAGAGGCTTTCGGGAGTTAGTGAAGGATAATAGTGGCTTGAGAGAGCTAAGTGGTTACTCATTCGGGATGAATGAGACCAAGTTGGCTGGATGACAGGGTGACCGGACAGGGTGCGGGCATGCCAGTCGATTTCTCAACAATCACCTATGGAACCAATTTTTGACTGGGGAAGCATTACCAGGAGGCGACACATGGGCACAGGGTATCAGGCGACACATGGAGAGAAGGGAGGTTCCACAGGTGCGAGTGTGCAGACAATTGTAGGGATTCGTATACGGGACATCTTTCCCCACTGACCACAAGCAGTTGGTGTTTATTTGCATCAGATTCGAATCCGAACACCTTTGTTCTGTGCTGAAGAAGAGCCTGGATATTTCTGAAGCCAAGGACAAGGGACTAGGTACATCCTGTAGCTGTAGGGTGACTGTTGCACTTGATTGGAGGGTTAGTAGACTGGGGCTCGGGAGGCTGGTTGCACACTGGCTAGTGCAGGTAAGAAACAGGGACCCAGGTATGGGCATGCATCTCCCTATTCACCCTCTCTAACCCGCGGCTGATCCCCTATTTGGAACAGGGGCACGGCAGGTGTCCCCATCCCCCTCCTCTGCTCCCCATCGTCTCTCTCTCTCTCTGGCATTCTCCTCTCTGCATGACCCCTCTCCCCTCTCACTCTTCTACGCATACACATTGCTGCCACTGGCCGTCCCTCTCTCCTTCTCCCATCCTCTGCTAGGATCCCAGCCTGCACCACCCCGCCATACGCACACTCCCACCCCTCCTCTGCCACAGGAGGAAACCTACCACCCTCTGCTCCCTATCCCCACCACCCTACACCCTGCCATGACTTCAACAGCCTCCACTGCCATGCACCACCTCCTACACTACACACAATACTACCGATGCACCACCAGAGCTCACAGACCCGCTAGCACAATGACAGTTACGCGTGGGCCTACTCCCTTCACCACGGCCCTAGTGTGCAGTATCAACGGGCCAACTCCTTCGTCTCCTACTGTGGTCCCCACATGCAACCCCACTACTGGCATCGTCCCCTCCACAGCATGTAACATCACTGTTGCCACCGCCCACCTACACAGCCGTAACCGTCCTCGTTCCTAGCCACTCCTAACAGTTCCCCCTCCTCCACACAGCATGCAACCACCAGAGAAGCTAGTCCCTCACCTCCCTGTCTGCCGCGAGCCCACCTCCGCCACAACCCTACCCGTCGCGGCACCGCCCTGCCCAGCTCCCCTGCACGTGAGCATGCCGATGATGTCCACCGCCCACGTCCATGGCACCACCATGCAGAGCCAGATGCCATCACCGAACAGCACGACAGGCCAACGTCATCGTCTTCCTTTCCCTAACCCTACATTTGCTCGTCGTCCTGCCATGCATAGTCACCGCTGAAGGGTGGGCAGCCCACAGCCACCGGCCACCACCCACAGCTCCATCCCACGAGCAGCCGCCATGAAGACCGTCGACTACTGTGAAGCCCTTGCCGATCGCCATTCTGAGCTCGCCCCACTGGCCTCCCAAGATGGCTAGCCCCAGCCAGCATCGCCCCACAGGCTGCTCCCGTTGTCCACCACACCATGCGCCTACCCTATCTGCGGACCCATGGCCCCCCCGCCCTGCATACGTTCCCAGTCCTCCATGCAGAGCAAGTCATCGCCACCATTGTCGCTGTGTCCCCCTTGCAAGCGAGTCAACCACCGAGCGGCCCGGCAGGCCCTGCACCAGCTCCCGTGAGCAGGCCGAGCACGACGACGTCCTCCCTCCAAGGGTGGCGAGCACTGTGACACCCCCGTGCCTAGCGCGGCGTGGAGGTCAACCCACGTCCGAGCTCACCGCAACCCACCGCCGAGCACGGTGCTTGTCCCCCCTCCATGCCAACAGCCTCCTTCTCTCCCTTCTCTATTTCTCTCACCTTCCCACGTTGCTGTAACCACTATAGATGAACAATGAAGAGAAAAAAAATAATATATGCATGTGTGAAGAGAAAGAGAGAAGGCCGACCTCTCTCCCATCCATACTCATTCCCTCTCTATTCTCTCTCTCCTCCCTTCCTCTCTCTTTATCTTTCTCCATTTCTCTCTCCCTCTCTCTTAATTTCACTCACATATTCACTGTAACGGGTTAACAAAAAGGGAGGAGGAGCTATTTTGAGAAAAATAATAATAAAAGAAGCAGCGTGAAGAAAATAAGAAAAAAGAAAAAAAATGAGAGAAAAGAAAGAAAATTATAGATCTCAATCTTTGTGTCACATCAAGGAGAGGGATCTGCGATCATGCCAGGGCCCCCACCCTAGGTACCAGATCGAATGCTCTCTTCGGTTGGTGCTGGGCTCTTCCGATTCATCATCAGAGAGTGATAGAATGCAGCCATCATGTGGATCACATTGGCCAGATGGTGAACCACACATGCTGCCTTGGCTGGTCTGGATCACGTGTGTGGCTGTGGAGGATCGACAATATCGCTTTTCATTTGAATCAGGCCATCTCGGATCAGCTTCTGTGCCTGGGTCTTGATGACGTAGCAATCTTCAAGAGAATGACCCAACATACGGTGGTATAGGCAGTAGTTGGGATCGTTAGTTTTCTCGACTTCATCCTGCTTGCGGACTTCAGGCAGTTCGACGATGCTCTGAGCCATGCAGAGGTCGAAAAGCATCTTCATATGTTCCTTCTTGAAGGAGAAGGGCATCTTCATACACTCTGAGAAGGAGGGAGCAGCTGGCTTATCAACTTGCCTTTTGTCGGAATCGCTCATTCTGGCTCCCTTGTTGGCTTTTGTAGTGGGGGTGAATTCGATGATGTTCACCTCCTTACCAGGCTGGCGTTCCTGCGTCTGCTTACCTTTTACTGTAGCGTAGCTCGGGTTGTCAGCGAAGAACATTTCTATCTCGGCAACTGTCGAGTTGAGCTGGTCTGGCCAGGCCGAACCAAGCCAACCGGCCGGTAAGATTTCCCTTGTTAAGGTTGTCTTTCAGGTGGAGTTTATCTTTGTCTTAGCACGGGCCGCTCACACCCGGATGCCTTTCATGTTCATCAGCTAGGGAGGAGCCCCCGCCTTCACCGATCCCCGCTGTAGGTGAAGCCTGGGTTGGGTCCGAGCCACCATCCACTCCCACTCCTTTGCCCAGGGCTGCTGTAGAGTCTCAGCAGAGGTCACCCGTGGAGAAGGCGCTTGCCTCTGCCAAGGTACCTGCGCGACAGGAGATCGAGCCGAAGAGGGCGGAGGTTTTTCGGACGGCTTCGGCTTCCCCTCCTCCGTCAGTTCCTTCCTTTGTGAAGTTTGCAGTGCCCCGGGCCAAGCCGAGCCATCCCGCAAGTGAGTCTTTTGGATGCCGATGCCTTTTGGGGTCCGGTCACCCCCTCGGGGAAGTTCTTTGCTCATGTATGACGTGCGTGTGTCCTTCTCCCAGCCGAAGCAAAGGGGGCACGTTCCGTGCGGATCCCCGGTATGATGATCAGTCCGCAGGAGCTGGAACAGAGGAAAGCCGAAGTCGAGAAGTTTGTGGCCGCGTATGCGGCTGCTCAGGCCGAGTCCAGCCTACCTACCGATTAGAGATTCTTACTGACGGTCCCACCTGACACTTTCTCGCCTTACGGGACAAGATCTTTGATACTGGCCTCCCTCTTTTTTTTTAGTTCCTACGGAGGAGCCGGTGTCCGCTTCTGCTCTGGACGTGGGGGAAGCTGCTACGCCTGAGGTCGCGCCCTCTGTGGAGGAGACAATCCCCAGCCCGCTCCCAGCCGCGGAGACCGAACCGGGTAATTCCTTCCACTGGCGTGGCTGATGTATTTTTCTTCTTGTTATTCATTGGGAGCCTGAGGGCTTTCATCTAACCAGAATGCTTCCTCATTTGGTAGCTCCCCTCGCACCCCTTCCCGAGTGGATAGAGGCCCAGGGAATCCCCGAGCCGACGCAGATCTACATGAGGAGGAGACTGAGGTCTGGGATGTCGCCATCTCCTAGTCCGCGCGAGGGAGAGGCGGTCGATTCCACAGCGAGAGCCTCCTCTCCGACAAGGGAGGAGCCTACCTTGACCTAGTCTTCCTCAGGCGAGAAGGTAGACTACGACTACTCCTCTGACGAGGCGACTTCGAGCGAGGATGTTGTAAGTGTGGGCCCGTTCACATGGGGCCCTCCTTTTGTGGCTAGCTTTTGGCCCTCTGTCTCTTACCCTTCGATCAACTTGCAGGAGCAAATCCAGCCAGAGACAGCGGAGGCGCCCATCTCGGATGCACCAGCAGAGCGATCCGGGGGCGGCGATGCCGGCTTGGGGAAGCTGGCAGCCTTATTCGAGGTCTTGCAGCAGGAAGCGGCCGTGGGGACTGCAACGCCGACCGGTGCGATCCTGGAGGAAGGAGAAATAGCACCAGAAGGCAGCATAGTCCCGATGACTGAGGTAAATGTGGGACCTCCGGGACCCCTATTCCCATTTTCTCGAGATTCAGGGTAGCGTGTCTTGATCGATGGAAGGCTAATCCCACTTTCATGTTTCAGGAGGAAGGAAGGCTCCCCGAGGCGCGCACCGCTAAAGCCCGCAAGGCCATTACTAAGCGGAGGGAGGCAGCGGGCCCTGCAGAGGTGGACGAGCCGCAACTACTCTCGACATCGGAGGTGGAGCGCTTGGTGTCATTCCTGCAGTCGGGGACCGGACTGAAACTCATGGTTCCTCTTCCACCCCCCCGACCGCTTATGACACCCGAGGAGGGCCAGCTTCTGGGAAAGACGCTCGCTAGCCTTGCAACTTCCGGGGAAGAGGGAGCACTGGTAGAAGAGGCGGCAGGTCCTTCAATAGCGGCGTCTGATTCAGCTCTACTTCCTGCCCTTCCTATGACCGAAAGCCGGGAGGAGCAGTCTCTTGCGATGGCGGAGCCGGGTGGTTCAATTGTAGCTCTACCAGCTCCTTTGGCGATGACCAGCCAGGAGTTGTCTATCGGGGTCGGGCGCCCAAGCGACCTAGCCGTTGGTCTTCCGTCCGCCTCGGGCATAGTGGACGCGGGTCTGTGGGCGGTAGTGGACGACTTAGTCGAGTTTGACCCTCCGGCTGTGCCCTCCATCGGTCACGTCAGCTCAGATGCGCCGGTCTGACAAATGCTACTGGTCCTGCAGTCGATGATCTTTGCCGACCCTTCCCTTACATACCGGGGGGTGCACGCCGTAGTGGCGCAGCTGACCGGGGCGTTGCAAATGCTGGGTTGCCCTCTGGAGGAATGGTTGTGGCGGGTCCTGTTGCTGTTAAAGTATGTCAACCGCCGCGAGTTCCTCGAGGCCCGGGCTCCCAATGAACTCGCCGCCATCAGTGCCCAAGAGGATGAATACCTGGTAGAAGCCAAAAGCTCAGGGCATGATGTTCATAAATCTGTTATTCATTCGCATGCTTCTAAGAAAAATATTTCATGTCACTATTGTGGCAAGGTAGGCCACGTAATGGATGAGCGCAGATTAATGTTAAAGGATGAGCATGATAGTAAGACATTACATTCTAAGAATTTCTTTGTTAGGAACCATGCTTCTAGGAAATCTGATGCATCATGTTATTAATGTGGTAGGCATGGTCATTACATGAATGAATGTTTTGTAAAGAAACAAGATGAAAAAATGCATCCTAGGACTTCTGCAAATTATCATGGCCCGAAAGGAAACATGGTTGCTTCTGACCAGCATATCATGTGTTTTAACTGCAACAAATCTGGTCATAAGACCACTGAGTGCTGGTCGGGATCTTATTGGGAAAATAATGGTTCTAGAGGCAAGCATCTTAGGTGTGTTAAATGTGGGAAGGATGGTCGCACAGTCAAGGATTGTTGACATATTAAGGGAAATTATGTCAATAACAAATATGCTAAATTCCCTGTAAAAATACCTGTGAACCTCTCATGTTTCAACTGTGGTAAGCTAGGTCATAAGTTTGCTGAATGTTGGCTGTCGAATAATAATAAGAAACACATATCAAAATCTATCAATATTCCTGCTAACCTAAATGGGTTCAGTAATAAATCCTCTGCATGCTTTGAATGTGGGAAATGACACGGGACGAACCCGATCGAGACACTGGGACCTAAGCCAGCAAACAATGAGCACTGGTCGCCTAAGCGACAAGGCAAACACTTATGCAAATAGCGGACTCCACAGGACATGTAGCGATGGTTCGGTGAGCTAGGGCTCGCGAGAGGGTCGGACACGGTCTGAGTAGCGAGGAGAGTGGTGGTGAACCACCCGGGGAACAAGGTTGGGGACACCGGATTCAACCGGGCGGACCGATACCGAGGGGATCGATTCAGATGTACGCTCGCTCACCAGCAGCAAGAACTCACGAAAAGTGGAAGTTTGGATCAGGCTCTCCTGACACGAGCGCTGTAGTTGGAACTAATACTAAGCAAGCAAATTGGAGTGACAGCCGCACGTACCTAGCCCGTCCGAAGGACCGGCTCCGATCGGAGACGAGGGCGAACCGGGGAGCGTGCGCACCCGACGGGCACGCTGCGTCGAAGAAGCTCGGCGATGATCCCTGCTATTACAATTACTACACTCCACGCAGGGAGAGGATCATGGGATGGGCAAACCATTACATGCACTACCCTCGCGCAGGAGGGGGAAACAAAGGGAGGGGAAACCAAACTACCGATCTACGCTTGCTTGTTCCATAGCATACGCCTAGCTCTGACGTCCAATCGAGGTGCTGTCAATGCCTGGACAAAGCCTGGGGAATGCCGAAGGACACCTGAAAGTCTGACGTCGAGCCGATGTTGCTGGAAGGTGGAGGAGGTCATAGCCGATGGCCTGTGCAGTTCTACCTTGCAGGACTGGATGGCGCGGTCGTGGTGCGTCGACAGGTACGCTCGCTGTAGAACTCCAAAAGTGACGGGACCAACTCATGGGAGTAGCAGACAGAGAGCACTACAAACCCTCAAAAGTTGGTGGCCGTCAGATCACCTCGTCGGTCGTGGTCGCCGAAATGGTCGACATCAGGTTCCTGGGTGAACAGTAGGACAGGTCGACGATGGCCGTAGTGGAATCTCCTATGCCGATGTCAGAACGAGACGTAACCATTGGGTTGGCTTCATATCGTCGAAAGTCACAACTTTGTAGAAGACTGCTCGGCCAAAAACTGAGTGGAGGATGGAGTATCGAGGCCGACTAGGTGGCAGTCTGTCTTGGGCGAACAGAGAGTTCTGGATCTGGCGCGATCGAGGAAAAATGGACACCCCGGGTAGAGACGTTGTCAAAAGAAGGCAGGACCACCACTGGTTCATCGGCGCCTTGAAGAGGAAGACTCTCATGAAGGGAGTCCTAGCCGATTCGCACATGGGAAGTCGGTGTCGATGTTGCCAAGTGGCAATCAGGAACAGGTGCGGTTCGGGTGCAGTTGCACGGAAATGCCTGTCGCAGTTGATGCCGTTGACGAAAGGAGGCAGGACCACTTCTGGAGTGTCGCAGACTCGAAGGAGGACGACTTTGCAGAAGACACCTCAAGCCGAATCTCACCGTGGACACCACTAGAAGGTCTTCTAGACAAACCTTTGATGCTGACTAGGTAGCAGATTGTAGCAGAACGAAGCTTCTCACTCCACTGGGAAAGGAGCAACGACAGGGTGACTCCAGGGATTGCTGTGGGCGCACTGAGCAGAGGGGAGGAGAATGTGGGTTGCAAAGGGAGAGGGAGCTGGGGCGTGGGGTGCTGGTGAGGGCGGCTAGGGTTTGGTATGGGGTGGGGCGCACTTGGTTGGGTATTTTCTTTTTTGTTATTCGTTGGGAGCCCGAGGACTTTCATCTAACCCGAATGCCTCCTCATTTGGCAGCTCCCCTCGCACCCCTTCCCGAGTGGATACAGGCCCAGAGAATCCTCGAGCTGACGCAAATCTACACGAGGAGGAGGCTGAAGTCTGGGACGTCACCGTCTCCTAGTCCACGCGAGGAAGAGGCAATTGATTCCACAGCGAGAGCCTCCTCTCCGATAAGGGAGGAGCCTACCCCGACCCAGTCTTCCTCAGGCGAGAAAGTAGACTATGACTACTCCTCTAACGAGGTGGCTTCGGGCCAGGATGTTGTAAGTGTAGGCCCGTTCATATGGGGCCCTCCCTTTGTGGCTAGCTTTCGACCCTCTGTCTCTTATCCCCCGGTCAACTTGCAGGAACAAACCCAGCCAGAAACCATGGAGGCACCCATCCTGGATGCACCAGCAGAGCGATCCTGGGGTGGCGATGCCGGCTTGGGGAAGCTGGCGGCCTTATTCGAGGTCCTGTAGCAAGAAGTAGCCGCGGAGACCGTATCAACTGCTGGTGAGGCTCTAGAGGAGGGAGAGAGAGCACCAAAAGGTAGAATAGTTCCGGTGACTGATGTAACATGAGGCCTCTGGGACCTCTCTTGCGCCTCCTCGAGGCTTGGGGCAACCTGCCTCGATCGATGTAAGGCTAATCCCACTTTCATGTTTCAAGAGGAAGGAAGGCTCCCCGAGGCGCGCACCGCTAAAGCCCACAAGGCCGTTGGGAAGCAGAGGGAGGCAGCGGGCCCTACAGAGGTTGATGAGCCGCAACTGCTCTCAGCGTTGGAGGTGGAGCGCGTGGTGTCGTTCCTGTAGTCGGGGAGCAGACTGAAACTCTTGGTTCCTCTTCAACCTCCCCGACCGCTTATGACACCCAAGGAGGGCTAGCTTCTGGGAAAGACGCTCGCCAGCCTTGCGACTTCTGGGGAAGAGGGAGCGCAGGCAGAAGAGGCAGTGGGTCCTTCAATAGCGGCATCTGCTTCAGCTCCGCTTCCTGCCCTTCCTGCAACTGAGAGCGGGGTGGAGCAGTCCCTTGCAATGGCGGAGCCAGGTGGTTCAATTGCAGCCCTACCAGCTCCTTTGGCGATGACCAGTCGAGAGTCATCTATAGGGGTCAGGCACCCAAGCAACCTAGCCGTTGGTCTTCCATCCTCCTCGGGCACGGTGGATGTGGATCTGTGGGCGGCGGTGGATGACTTAGTCAAGTTTGACGCTCCGACCGTGCCCTCCATCGGTCACGTCAGCTCGGATGCACCGGTCAGACAAATGCTGCTGGTCCTGTGGTCGATGATCTTTGCCGACCCATTCCTCACATACCGGGGGGTACACGTCGTAGTGGCACAACTGACCAAGGCATTGCAAATGCTGGGTTGCCCTCTAAAGGAATGGTGGCGACGGGTCCTGTTGCTGCTAAAGTATGTCAACCACTGCGAGTTCCTCGAGGCCCGGGCTCCCAATGAACTCACTGCCATCAGTGCCCAGGAGGATGAATACCTGCGTGCGCTGGATGTGCGACGAAGCAATGAAGAGCAGCACAGAAGGGCCCTGGACGAAAACCAACGTTGCGTGGGTGTCCTCACAGGAAAGGTGGAGAAGTTGAGGGATCATCTCACTGCCGCCGAGGCCGAGCTAGCTGAAGTTGAGGCTATCGTGATTAGGGAGACCGAGGAGATTACCGTCGCTAGAGTCGAAACGGTGTCTATGACGTCTGAGCTGGCGCGCCTCAAGGGGCAGAGGAACCGGCTGTGCAACATGGTAGAATTCCCCTGTGTCAGGATCCTCCCTCTCGAGGAGATCTTTCGAGGGATAGATTGAGCGCCACTCTCCTTGACCCTCCTCTTGTACTCTACTTCTCTCTCTTTCTCTTCTCTTCTCTTTTCCCCTTTTTTGACATGTAACCAGGGGTATGCCCCGAAGCACGTGTAGCCCCCCTTCTTTGAAATAGAAAATTATTCGCGTACATACTTTCGCATGCTGGCCCACGAATCTCCCTTCCTTTTTTTTCTTCCTTCTTTCTTTTTGCTCCTCGACGGGGTGCGAGTTCGTGCCATTAGCTTGGTCTGGGAACACTTCGGTCGGGTCTATAGAGGGGCGTAGGAGAGTGCTCACCTCCCCAGGGGAGAGACGAGGGGATCACTCCACCACGTGAGCCTCGTGGCCCCGCCGAGCGATTCAGTGAGGAAGATTGACCTGGACGAAGGGTTCAAGTCAAAGGGGTGTATTCGTCACCCGAAGGGATGGAGAGAAGAGTTTATTGGTTCAAATGACCTGGTCGGGAGGTCCAGGTCAAAGGGTTATTCGTCACCCGAAGGGACGGAGAGAAGAGTTTATTGGTTCAAATGACCTGGACGGAAGGTCCAAGTCAAAGGGGTCCCGCAGGGAAGCTGGGGGTTGGTGGGAATGCTGCAGCTTGCAAAGTTACTTCAGAAGACTGCCCGTTGCCCCCGGGCGCATCCGATAAAACCTCGGTCTGTCCAGACGTCGAGGGCAGGGCATTCCTCTCGTTGAGTTGTTTCTTTAGCAATTCAATCTCCTGCTGATATTGTTGTATCATGTATAGCACGACGGGGTCGGTTGTAGAGAGAGCGGGCATGCTGCCTGTCTCTTCGACCGGGGCGTCCTCAGATGATGTAGAGGGTCCGCCACTCGTGCCCCCTGTAGTGATGACATTGGCTGCCAAGGTCGTGGGAGGGTCATCGGAGGAGGTCGCCTCGACACCCGCCTGCATCGCCTCACTCGCCACTCTTCTTCTCCTGGTGAGGGGGCCGGGTCTGGCGGCGAGCTTGGCCACTTCTTCGGGGTCGGTGGGTAAAGCCCCGTACCGACTAGAGATTCATGTCATATTGCAGGTGAAAACTCTCCAGTCTCTGCTTCTTCTTGCTGTTCTCCCTGATGGCTTGCTCGGGAACACCAGCCTGTCGAAGACTGACCGTCGGGGCGGCGCTTCCTCCTGCACAGGGGACTGGCGTCGCTCTTCCAATTAGTTTCTCGACTCTGCGCTAGGCATGGGCCGAGCCTCTTCCTCTTCTCGGAAGGCAGAAGCCACTGCCCCCAACAATCTCTGGCGACCCGAGGGAGTACTGCCTGGGCCCCGGAGGTAGTTTCTCATGGTCTGCTCGATCCCTTCCCACTCCTGGTCGGGGAGAGCGATCGGTAGTTGGGTGTCGGTGGCGACATCATGATGGGTGTAATTTGCGTACGCCGGGAGGTCAACATGGTGACGACACCTGTGGCATCGGCAACGGGCATTTTCGGGTAGCGCTGGTATAGTGACTGTCGACTGGTGGGTCGTAGTTGTCACCTCGACCCTCTCGTCCCTTCGCCCCCTTATACGGCGGGCACGGCTAGGCCCCGCCTGGGCTGGTGCCGTGGGTTGGACTCCCTTGGGAACCCAAGCCTGTTTCAGCTTTGTTGACTTGTGAGACGGTGCGTCGGCGGGCACCATCCTTTCTTTCATCTTCTCCAATCCTTGAAAGGAGTTGCGGACTGGAATGGCTGGTATTATTCGGTCTGGGATCACCTCAGACCTCTGTCAATTAAGATGGACTCTGATGCCTCCAACGACGACAGACTTGCCGGAGCTGAAGAGTCGGCTTCTTGGTGTGGTGGCTGAGCGGCTCCTTCGGAACCTCCTCCGGTGGGATGCCGATCCCCGCTGAGGTGAGTCGGTAGTCGGGTGCACGTGGTGCACATTGCAGCTGAGCGTCTCAGCCAGGCTGCAATTGTCGTCCTTGGCCAGGGTTTGGCTAGCAGCAGCTTCAATGGCGCCTCAGATGGGAGCGTTGATCTCAGGCCTGTCAGATGCTTCCACGTCCAGTATGTTAACAAATGCTACCCCAAGGAAGTTGGGGAAGCCCACCACAGGAGGGAAACTCCCGAAGTAGAGGGGGACGACAAGGTAGTCATCCTTGATGTGGCTTTCAACGACCTGGGGACCAAAGGAGACCGCCATTCTTGCAGCTGGAATGTGATTTTCCTGCATTCGCGGAGATGAAGCAATCAGTATTACAAGAAGGGGGGCAGCAAAGCCCCTAATTTTGGCAAGGAGATGAAGGGTGGATGAGTATTGTGGACGCACTAAAAGATTCTTCCGTTCGGATTATTCCGTTTGTTTGTTGGTTGGTTTATTTATTTGTTTCTCTAGTGCGAGGGCGTGGCAGGCACCGAGGTGACGATTTATTCAGGCTTCACGAAAACCCATGGTGCGCTCGGTCTGACTTCGTTAGGCGATTATGTGGTTCGGGTCGGGACCCAATCCCGTCATGCCATAAAGGCCATGACATCATTTACATCTCCCGTACGAGGAAACACCCTTGATTAGTTGTCAAAATTAGGGGCCCTGCGGCCGAAAGAAATAACACTGACTGTGAAGGAAAGAAGCAGGAATAAATCACACACGAGCCTAAGTTGGGACACGGGCAATCGAGCATGTCGGTCATTCATTGACCCTTTCGTATTCGGACGGGAGTCCGTGGCGAGAATGCGGTGAAAATCGAGAGAAATCCATTCAAATGTCTACCGAGTGCGCGGTAATTTTTAATGATGGTTCGGAAAGAATCCAGTTCGGAAAAGTAGGTCCGGTTTAATCAGAATGTTGACCCGAAGCAAGGCCGGGTCATGGCCATTTCAGGATAACCCCCAAGACCCAGACCCAGCCTGCGAGGGCGGCCTTGCTGTTCCTTTAGCACCGGGTCATGGGGAGGGGCGGAGCTGCGGTGTAGAATTTTATTATTATGATTAATGGAGCCCTTGATTATATTTTTTTGCTGGCCATTTCCCCATCATTACTCCTTGGAGTTGGAGCTCCATCATTGCTCCTTGGAGTTTGTATTTGACCCATTTGAAATTTGAATTCTATGGGCTCCATTCTCCCTCCTTGGAGTTTGAATTCAAACCCATTTGAAATTTGAAATCCCAAAATGATGCAAACCCAAATACATGCCAAAGACACACCTAAGACGTACGCAGTACAAAATACGACCAAATACGTACCATATACGTACAAAATATAAATACGACCTAAATATGTACAAAATACAAATACGAACAAAAATACATACGAAAGTGTCAATGCTCCGGTTGAGACTCTGGACTGTCCCCCAGCCATAAAGAGGTCGGTGTCGACTGAGTCACGCTCCGAGTCCGGTACCGACGGCTCGCTGAGTCGAGCCGTACTCGGGCTCGGGTGTCCTCACCAGTGGGTCTGCTCGCTATTTCCAGAGTTCGCTCCCCGTGCCATTCAGGACTGGGGATTATTGGCGCGGATGTTGGAATTTGCGAGTGCAGAGCCGAGCTCTACTTCTCTGAGGCTCTATGATATTCTGGGCCGATTGGCGGCAGTTCCTCAAGACGCAGCGGGTTCCATTCACTTCTGGACGCTGGCTGCCCATTCGAGGCCCCTGATGAATAACAAGAGGGAGTGCAAGGACGACCAAGTGGAGAAGTACGTGCACCCGATTAGTCAGGAGAATGTGGTCCGCCCGTTGCTGGAGCCCGAGCTCGGGGACTGGGCGTTGTCAATTCGCTCGAGTGTACTGGCATTCAGGAAGGGGGACAACCTGCTGCTAGAACCCTATTATCCTTTCTGTTTCAGGCGGACAATGCCAAATTCTCTTTGGCGACGCGGAACCTCCGGGGGAGTTTGACTGTCGAGACCGCCAGGGTATGGTGGGACTTCTTCCACCGGGCGGACAGCGCCACCTTTCGAGTGCCAGCTCCTGGCCGGGTCCCCCGGGCACCAGAGTATGTAAAGTGGTGGAACGCCCGGACGGGATTTTACCGATTGCACAAGACTGACTTCTGGGATGGGCCAGAGAGGAGGTTCCTGAGCCGACAACCCGCACCCGTCCTCGACGTTGACCCAGAGCACCTCCTCCAGTTGTGGCGCGGCAAGAGCGATGAGGTGGCCGCCTACATGATCACGCGCAAGGAGGCTCAGAAGGCCTGACCGACACCGCAAGTCAAGTTGCCCCCGGTCGCGGAGGATGATTTCAAGAAAACTTTGCGGGACCTCTGCGGCGTTGGGGGTGATCGCCTGGACTTGATCAATTACCCGTTCCCAGTAGAGGAAGAGGGCACACCGGCAAAGAGCTGGCGGTCGGAGATCGACCTGACTTGCCTGTACCGCACTTTCATGCGGATCGAGGAACGAAGGCCCGAAAACTACAAGGGCACAACCAGGCTCTATGTCCTTCTTCGGGTACACGGGTTGAAGATCGAAGACCAGGGGAAAGCCATCTTGGGCAAGCAGCTGCACCTCACCTATTATTATGCTGACGGCTGGGGGATGTATTATTTCAACCTACTGTGCCATCTAGCAGTCAAGAAGCATGCTGACATGGCCGCCCTTGCCGACCGGTGCCAAAAGGTCGGAGATGTGTGTTGGTTGGTTCGGGAAGTGACCCGTCGGGACAAGGAGCCCTCCCTGAGCTATTGGCCAATCACACTTCGCCTCTACACCGGTCCTCATGGTACGTACTATTATGCACACATCTTATATTTTCTTTCGCTCCTATCGGTCAATGTTGCATCCTTCAGGGCATTGAATGATAACTAACTCCCAGCTCCTCTTGTTTTCTTTCTGTCATAGACCATCCGGACAGCACCCAGCTAGCGACGTATCGCAATTTCCTCCTACAAGCGGAGAAACCTGCATATTTTGAGGAGGCACCAGTGGCCCCGACCACAACTCCTCTGCCCCGTCTTGGGAAGAGGCCTCGGGCGAAATCGCTTGTGAAGAAGGCCTTGGACGAGGCGAAGGCTGGTGGGTGGCGGGAGGCCAAATGTCGGAAAGCGGAGGCTGCCCAGCCTGCAAAGACCGTTCCTCCACCGCCTCCCATCCCATCCTTCGAAGCGTTTGAGGTCGGCCGGCCTGAACCAAGCCGATCGGCAGGTGAGATTTCCCTTGTCAAGATTGTCCTTCAGGTGGAGTTTATCTTCGTCTTAGCATAGGCTGCTCACACCCGGATATCTTTTATGTTCATCAGCTAGGGAGGAGCCCCCGCCTTCGCCAATCCCCGCTGCAGAAGAGGCCTGGGTTGGGTCAGAGCCGCCGTCCACTCCCACCCGTTTGCTCGGGGCTGCTGGGGAGCCTCAAGAGAGGTCGCCTGTGGAGAAGGCGCTTGCCGCTGCCAAGGTGGCTGCGCGACAGGAGGTCGAGCGGAAGAGGGCAAAGGTTTTCCAGAGGTGGGATGGTGGTCATAGGTATAAGTTATGGTTCCTCTCTCGGGATAAGTGGAATGAAGTTTGGCTCGACCGGCATGGGGAGGAACAAAAGGACCTCCGTGGTGACATGGCCTACAGTGTACATGGAGGTAATGGACTCCAGTGCGGGATGCGTGAAGCTACGACTCATGGACTGGTCGAAGCCTGGGGGCCAACATACACGCCAACTTCATTTGCCAGTCTAATCCCTTAATAATGTCATCCAATGTATCAACATGGTGACTAGACCGAAAAGTCGTGTGGAATGAGTTGATGGGCACTAATGGTAGTGCATGGTCCATGGATGGGTAGCACAGTGTCCGAGGGACCGAGCCTCTCCTAAGCCAGCCAAGAAGTGGCTCGTCTATGTATAGCTTCCCCGTGAGAAGTACGAGTGACTCTAGCTGGGGTGATTCCGAATAAGTTTTAGAAGGTAAGGCTTGTCTTACCCTTATGTACCCTAGGGCTCGTGATGTCCAAGTGGGACACTGTCTGGCAAAGTGGCTGAACCCCTGGCAGTGATAACACTGCATTCGTGACCCACTAGGCTCCCTCATAAGTGGGTCCTCACCTTTATCCTCCCGACAGACAGGGGGTAGGCAACATGGGAGGAGGAGCTCACACTGGTGGGGGAAGAGGATCCTCCACGATAGGGAGAGGACATTTGGATGCCACCGCAGATGGCACCGAATGGATGTTACCAACCATGACCTCCTTGGGTTCGGGCATGAGTTCATCCTATCTCAGAGGTGGGCAAGGGGAAACCAAGGACTCGATATAAGCACATCTCCTATCCACCCGATCTGACAAAACTTGCACGAGTTCGTCAAGGGTGGGGTTTGGAGTGGGGGCCTCATGGTGGGGTTGCTCATACTCAACCGGCCTAGGCTTGGGTCAAGGCTCATCTAAGGGTGGAGCTCTTTGCCTTCGAGGATGGCCCACTTGGTGGGAGGTGCTTGGGTGGGAGTGGTTGGAGGTGAATGGGTGGGACTGGTTGGAGGGGACCGGGTGGGGAAGGTAGATCTTTCTAAGCTCATCCTTCATCTCCCTCCATGACTCGATTGGCACTTGCCTCCTAATCTCCCCCATGCGTTCAAAACTCTCCCATTTTCAGGCGGCTTTGTGGGCAAGCCTCTTTTTGGCAAAACTGACCTCCACGGCTCTGGACATAGTGTAACACGTGAAATACTTGTCCATGGTGGCTTCCCAATGTAGGTAGTCACTCGGGATGTTGGAGCCATAAAAGTCTGAGGCTTCGGGCCTACAGAAGTTGAGGGGATGGTTGCCAAGCCCATGGGTGTCTTGCAACCAATGATATCGCCTGGGTGATTGGGAATCTATGGGGCACGGTGCTCTATTGGGCCGACATGTTGACACTCGGTGACAAGACAAATTGACCCCCAAATAGACTAGACATGACCCTAAGACAACAATGCAAAGTTGGAATGCAATGCGACACCTTGGACAGACTACCCTAGACTCTAACCTTTTGCTCTGATACCAATTTGATGCAGGATGAGACAGCAAACTTGGGACTCTAGCTCGCGGGTATCCCTAAGTGAGGGAAACGTGGGACCGTGCGCAATTAAGGAACCGGCTATGAGTCTCGGGTATCGGCTTTTTCACATGTACTCGCAGTGAGTCACTAGGCGGGTTTCACTCTCTCACTCGTAGCGGTGATTGAATTGATATAGCAAGCTAACTTTTCCTAACATGCTCTCTAGTAGCGGCATATAAAATATATACAAGAAAAGCAAGATGCCGAGTAAGGAGCGAACACGATACCTCCACGCTCCTGGCGTGGGGACGATGACCCCGGCCAAGGACGGTAACTCCCGGTAAATATAAGTAATCAATAATTACAGAATTACAAATCACTGCCCACTCCATGCAGGAAGGTGAAGGGTTACAAGTGGGGCCTGGGAGGACCGTTCATGGGTTGACGGGCAGCAATTTGAGCCACTCCGATGGTAGCGTTCGTCGACAACTGTGGGGCCCACATCCTGGCTGGTGGGCCGAATAGGCCGGGAGTGGTACTGCTGTGGCAGTGACTCTTGGAGGGATGATCCCCTGGATGGAAGCTTGCTAGTTGTCCCATGGAAGGCAAGGCAGCCGGCCCGGCGATCGATGTGACTTGCTATCCACGGACTGGATCTTCTGTTTATGCAGTGCGTAACCCGGCGAGAACACCTACTGCGATCAGTCTCGATGTTGGATCGATGAGAGACCAGTGCCGTTGGAAAGCTCTTTCAAAGAGCTACGACTCTAGGCCAGAGAAAGAATTTTGAATGTCTCTGTAACCCCCTTGGTCAATTTTACAACTTGCTGGTTCACAGAACCAGAACTGGCAGGACAGATTTAGATCTGCCTGAGAACACGAGTTGACCGTGCAAAGGACTACAAATATATAAATCAGCCAAATGCTATATGTTCACTTTCATATATAATTCAACTAATAAATCACTATATCATGTAAATTTCAGTTTATGAATATAATCACAGCCACTTGAACCCCTAACCACTATATCATGTGAATCACTGAGCCCCCTAAACACCTTGTAATGGCATCCCAATCACTGAGTAGAAAAATACAACATTGCTTAGCGCATATGCAGCTGAGCAGAAAAATGTAACATTACTTAGCGTTGTATTAGTATGTTGGGGGAACCGACTAAGGGGGTTAAAAGGATGGGGAAGGGACTTAGTAGGACAGGTGGCTGATGAGGATTCCGGGATTGCTTGTGTCTCTTCCTTACCTGCACTAAGAGGGTCTCCACTCATCTGGAGCAATTACACAAAAATACAAGGGTCACCTTCTAACTGCATCACTACTCATTAGGAAATGCAATTGCATGTATACCCTCATTTCATACCAAATTGCACATATTTGCCTTTGCTCCCATCTAATACTTTCTAAGGCAACCATGCTTGAGCTGAGATGTTGTGTGATTCAAATAAGAGAGGTACCTTTTTATATGCAAATAGTTCTGAAACGTCCTTCCTAGAGAAACAAGGCTACTGTTCACTGAGAACGTCCAAGCTGACACTACCAGACATAAGATGGATTCATACAAGATATTTGGGAGCCTACATCTTTGTTTTTAATAATATTTTACAGATAAACTGCCACCCAGGAAGTAAGATTTATCACAGCACGCAAACCTCAGTTCCCTTCTTGAGGTAGTCCACCACGATTCGTTGGTTGTGAATTCCCAGGCATTTTCTGGGATGCATGGCCGCCTTGCTCCTGATTCCATCCTCCTCTCTGCATCGTCTCTCTTCTTTCCACCTGCATAGATTCACGGCGCCTGTCGTATCGAGGTCGGGGCCTACTCCTTGGCTGTTGCCTCTCACTGAAATAAAATTGTGGCCTATGGATGACTTTACCATCGATGAATAGATCTCCTGTCAAATCACCAAAAGGAAAAAAAGGAAGAGAAAGTCAACAAATTAACCTGACCAGACGCTTGGAGAACATTAAAGAAAATGATCAAACTATCCATTTCAGCGTTAGTGATGAAAAAGAAATGATCGAATAGACCAAAACAGCCGAATGAAATCCTATTGAAGCAGGAAAGGTAAGTGTACTTAAGCAAAGAAGAAAAAAAATACAAATACAATTGCCATTGATAGAAAGATAAAAACTTTTTTTTCTTGATAAGACCAACCTCCATAATCCTTGTTGGGCACATCCAAATAAGAATCAGGCAATACCCAAAGGACTCCAGGAAGCCCTGCAAGGAGACATCAAATAGTAGGTATAGCAGCCGCTTTGTTCCACTAAATAAAACATCTGAAGGGGTGGGGGTGGAAAGGATACAATAAAGGAGGGAAAGAAATATACTGCTTCCCGCTAAAACCAAATGAACCAATTCACCCAATACCTTTGAGCTTGTAAGAGAGCTCTTCGGAGATCAAGGCACCAAACCCCGTGTACGTAGTCGTGCACACTGAGTATATCTTCTTCTTTGCCGCCTCCTCACTGCGTCGAAAATGCTATGTGCATCACAAAACCATCAAAATAGTAGTGGATTCAAAACTAGAGTGCAAAAATATCACACCTGCCGACGACTGTGGCGAGGGTCTTGAGGTAGGCGGCGACCATCTCCTCCTCGGACGGTTTAGGGTTCTCGGGGAACTCCATGACGATCAGCCAATGCTCGTAGTCGCAGCCGTCGAGGAGAATGCTCTCCTTGGGCGGCCGATTGCTAAAATTGGGGGACGAATCCCTGAGGGGGGAGTAGCCTGACCCGGAGGACGTCGTCTTTGGACGGGCCGGGACGAACGACGGCGCGGCGGCATCCCCCGGCTGCCTCCCGAGTGCCGCGAAGGTGGGGCGGGAGAGGAGCGGTGGAGGAGGGGCGTGGGCGAGGTGGAGCTTCCGGCAACATGGCTGCGTTCTCGCGAGGAGCGAGCTGAGGGCGCGGCGGGTGGCTGCCGCCATTGGAAAGAGAGAGAGAGAGAGAGCGACCGCGGCGGTTGTGGCCTGATATAGCGGTGACGTTAATAACACAATACAACACCACAGGCACCGAGCAAACGGACCACTAATAGAGCCATGGCGGAAGAAACTAACAACGAGTTGGGCCTGGTTCGGAGTCTGGACCCACCCCCTCATAGCTGTATATGATTATGACATGCTGAATATTGAGATCTCTGGGCTTCGAACGAAATGAAAAGCTTCTATTCCCAGGGACTGGACAGAGTTTTAAATCCTAGGCCATGTTTGTTTGGTTGGTGCAATTTCTAATTGCAAGTAATTTAAGAAGTTAACAACGTCTAGGTGGCGTTTGACCCCCCCTCTCTTGGTCCAAGTTTGCAACTTGGTCCATTTTTCTTGGACCAAAATTAAATACTTAAATTAAATCCCTTGGACCTAAAATAAATCTAAAAATATAAATACATACCAAATACACTCCCAAAATACAAATACACACCCAATACTCTCCAAATAAATACAAATATCAAAACCCAAGTGGAGGCTCCAGACTGTCCCCCAGCCATAAGGATGTCGGCATCGCTGGAGTCATGCTGCGTGTCCGATATGGGCATACCGGCTGAGCCGAGCCGAACTCGGGCTCTGGTGTCTACACCAATTCTCCCCGGGTGGGAAGAACTCGACCCCAGTGAGTAAGGGGGTGCTATCGCTCGGGTATCACTCTAGTAGATTTGTCCTGATCTGTAGCATTGCCCGGATGATCCAAGTGTCATCGGGCACGGGCCGTCCTCTCCATTGCACCCGATAGCACTGGTACGCTCCACTCCTAAGCGTCACCTGCTTATCCAGTATATGTTCTATTTGCTCACGCTACTATTGGAATGAGGCTGGTGGTGAACACTCCGGGGTGGGGTCACTCTCAAGGGACGTCTCAAAATGCTCACTAGGAATCACCGCTGGGTCCTTGTAGGTAACTAGATCGGAGACATTGAAGGTAGAGCTGATCCCACAATCCTCAGGAAAGTCCATAACGTGTATGTTATGTCCGACTCGCCTCAATACTCGAAAGGGACTGGCATCGCGAGCTTGAAACTTCTTCACGGTTCCATAGAGCAACCGTGCAGGTGTGACCCTGATTAAGACATACTTATCCTCATGGAACTCAAGGTGGTGCTTAGCATCTAGCATCATATCGCTGGACTCTATGGGATGATGGAGGTAGGTGTAGACTTCTAAGAAACTATACAAATAAAGGAAAAGCACACTCTATGTCCTAGATAAAACTAATCCTATGCAGACCCATACATGTAGGAACCCTGAATTATAGAAAATAAAATCTTAATTAAATATTAAATAACGACTTCTTTAAAGTCACCAATTAAATAAAATAACGCCCATTAGAAAGGCGTTCCTTTACCAAATAATGACACTTTACAGGGCGTCAATTAGTTTCGGATAAATAGTAAGAATCCTATTTGAAATAAAATAAGTAAATAACGCCCCCTTTAGAGGCGCCAATTATAAAACGGAAGGTTTCCATACAGGCGTCACTTTAATAACTAACGCCCCTTTATAAGTCGCCATTTAAAAGACGCCCATTGACAAGGCGCCATTTTTCTGAGAATCATAAAACAGAAACCGCTTGTCGTTTTCTGTTCGAACCAGGAAGCTTAATAGATAAGATCAACTTGGGAAAGGATTAAGATAGAAATACCTAGCCTAATCAAACTCCAACTGGTTAGGGATTCTTTAGCCTATAAATACCCCTGCCCATACCCTTAAGGCTTCCTGATCGTCGACCTCTGCCAGAGCAACGGTAAGGGAGAAAGGGTTTTCTTTTAATTGGTTTAATCTTCTCTTTCCCTTCTTATTATTCTTTTTCCTGATCTTTAACCTTTCCTATAGTAACCCCTGCAACCGAGCAACCCTAGGCGGGAGAAGAGGAGAGCTTTTTACGTGCTGATGCAGCAGTAAGGAGCCAGTCGCGTCTTCATCCTGTTATTACTGTTACTCTGTTCGAAGCAGAGTACCATCTTACTTTCCCCAACTACCCAGACAGTAATCACAAGAGGTAGGTGTTCTCCTCATCAAGCTAAAGCAGTGTTAATTTAATTACCTATTTTCTGAAAAGACATGAAAATCATGCATGCATATAGTCACCCGGAGTTCTGTTACGTTTCTTTTTATTTCTGTTTCATCAGGAAATAGCGACTCCACAAAAGACGCTATTCCAGTTATTAACGCCAGTCCCAAAGGCGTCATATTATATGACGACTCCACCAAAGTCGTTATTCTTATACAATTTATAGTTATTCATGATATTCACGCCTTGACCAAAGCCGTCATTTAACAGACGACTCTGTTAAAGTCATTATTTATATCAGTATATAATTATTCAACGCACAATCAAAATTTAATAACTTGAACTCCTGATACCGTAATTTCTGCATGAGCATCCTTCTGAGATCTGCATATTTTTCACTACCTGATCATGTCCTTGTATCTATGAATTGATTCCTGTTTAATTATCGACACTGTTCATGGCAAATTTCTGTAGTAACTGAATTAACGCCCTGTCTCAAGGCGTTACTTTTAGATATAACGCCCTGATAAGTGGCGTCATTCTCTGGAAAATATTTATATATATAACGAAATCTTCTGGAAAATATGAAACAGCGATGGTTGAACTATCGTCTTTGTCTTTAATAGTGACCCTTACTAGGGCGCGGTTTAAAAATTTACTGGAATATTAATTTTCTGGTCACATCTTGCCTTCCATATTTCCCACAACATAGAACAAACCAGGTAAAACCCCATGATGCTCCTAACCGACTGGGAGTGAACAGATTTCAGCAAAGCCCAAACTCTGATGGTAATTCTGTCACCCATCCGCACCCTATCCCCCAGCAGGGGAGTGGCCCAATTCCACAGCCGAGCAGCCAGCTCTCCAGAGATGAATAGGTGGTCTAAGTCTTCCTCTCCAGGAATTAGACAGCAAGAGCATTTGGAAACCACCTGAACCCCACAGTCTTTTACTCTGCTGTCCACTGCCAAGGCTCGGTGCAGGAGCCTCCAGGTGAATATACTAATTCTGGGATTGAAGTAACTCTGCCATAGCTTGGACCAGGAAGGTCTGCACACACCCCTGGGACGCAAAATACTATAGGCAGATTTGATAGAAAAAGACCCTGCTGAAGTGGCTTTCCAGAAACAGATATCCGGGTGGGAGACAAGCTTTACCTCAGGTAGAGGTGAAACCAGCAAATCCCTGGCATAATGGCTATCATCCAGCAAGACTGCTCTAGCTGTTACCTTGGGAAGAGAAATTCCCATCACCCCTTGCTGCATTAGTACAGATTTCAGAAGGGGACCCCCTCCCAGCCAATCATCTCTAAAAAAATCAACCGCTGTTCCATCCCCTATAAACCACCTGCTCTGGTCCAGCAACACATCCCTTGCTTGCTGGAATATAGACAGAGAGATCCCAGCTGGGAATGGATCTTTGCAGTCAGACAAATGGCCAGAAAGAAACCTTCTTCTGGCATATACAGCCCACAGGGAATCCCCAGAAAGGATGTTCCATAAAATTTTGATTACAAAAGAAATTTGTACAGAGAACAAATTTCGCACACCCAAACCCCCTTCTTGGTAAGGCCTTTGAATCCTACTCCAAGACACCCAGTGTCTGCGGCCAGCTCCCATTTCACCCTGCCAAAAGAATCCAGCAAACAGGCTGTCTAGGAATCCAATCACCTTCTTGGGGAGAACACAGGCAGATGCAGTATAGATTGGCATAGAGCTTAGAACAGACTTGATTAAAATCACCCTACCAGCTTGAGACAGGAGCTTGGACCTCCAATTAGATAGCCGGGCTTGAATTCTGTCAATGATGTATTTGAAGTCTGCACAGAGATATCTTCCCTTCTTGATAGGGACCCCAAGGTAAACAATCCCTCCACTCTGATGAGTAAATCCAGTGAGATGTCTGAGTTGCTGAATTTTGCCTTCAGGGGCCTTGGAGGAGATTATGAAAGAGCTCTTACCAGAGTTGACTTTTTGGCCAGAGCTCCTCTCATAGCTTCTTATAAAGTCAAGGAGAGCTAGCACATTTCTTCTGCCAGCATTCAAAAAGATCAGGGTGTCATCTGCATATAATAGGTGGGAAATACCTTGAACACATCTGGGCCCAGCAAAACCAGTCAGACACCCAGACTGAAAAAGGTTGGACAGCCCTCTGCTAAGCACCTCAGAGGCTATTATAAAAAGATAGGGGGCTAACGGGTCCCCCTGCCTTATCCCCCTCCCTGACTTGAAGAAACCATAGATGTTCCCATTAAAATTAACCGAAAACCAACAGTTGAAAAGAATCATTCCAATAAGAGAAGTGAACCTGTTATTAAAGCCGAACCTCCTTAGAACTGCAAGGATGAAGTCCCATTCCATTTTGTCGTAAGCCTTGGCCATGTCCAGTTTGACTATCAGATTATGCCCTCTCACTCTTCTATCAATATCTCTGATGAGCTGTCTTGCCAAAAGAACATTGTCCAGGATCCCCCTGCCCTTCACAAAAGCACCTTGCTCCTTAGAGATCAACAAAGGTAGCACTGAAGCCAACCGATCTGCAATAACCTTGGCTATAACCTTGTAGGAGAAGTTACAAAGGCTGATTGGCCTGAAATCATTAAAAGAAACAGGGGACTGCACCTTAGGAACCAAAGTGATTAGAGAAGAAGCCATATCTTTCCCCAGGGGAAAACCCTGAAAAAAACCTTGGACAGCTGCACACATATCAGCTCCTACATATTCCCAAGCAGTGCAGTAAAAGTCTCCAGAAAAACCATCTGGACCAGGGGCGCTGGACCCTTTGAGGGATAGCACTGCTTTATGAATTTCTGAGGGATTGGGGATAGCACAAAGCACAGAGTTTTGTTCTTCAGATACCAGGGAGGGAATACAGTCCAGGAGAGAATGATTAATGGAGTGACTCTCTGAAGAGAAGAGATCTCTGAAAAACACCTCAGCATGAGCACCCAGCACTTCCTGATCTTCACACCAGACAGGAGGATCCCCAATCTGTAGCCTGTTGATAAAATTTCTTCTTCTATTCCCTTGAGTCACTGCATGATAAAAAGCTGTATTTCTGTCTCCGCTAGCAATCCAGTCCAGTCGGAGCGGGGGAGCAAGCTGTGGAGTTGGGACCATGCCCCCAGCATAATCAAGTGTCGGCTGAGGGGCCGTGGTCGGGAGGGTAGCTTCACACTCATTAGCACCTTGTTGTGAAGTTTCGAGAGGTAGTTCGGCCTGCCTTGGAGCCGGGGCATGTAAATTTGTGTCACTGAGTTGCCTCTTCAATGCCTCAGTTTCTTGTTTGTATTTTTGTATCATCAACATCATGGTAGCCGGGTCAGGCATAGAGGAGATAGAGGCCTGACCTTGCCCTTCTGATGGAATATTCAAAGCAGGGGCTGGTGCCTCGCTATCATCCCCTGCGTTGATCACATTCACAGTCATCGTGATCAGACCTGGGTAAGGTTCTTTGGTGGGGGCTTGTGCTGCATTAGTCCTAGCCCTTTTTCTTCCGCGAGCAAAATTTGACCTTTCGGCGAGCCCAACGGCCTCATCATAATTCGGGGGTGAAGCCCCACAGTGGCTAGTTATTCCAGCTATGTTGCAGGTGAAGAGTTGAATGCTCCCATCCTTCTTTATTTTTCTAGTTAATGATCTTCAGAGGATGGCTGGCCTCTCGGAGATCGTAGTCCTTGCCCCCGATGCTCATGGAGGTGAAGAAATATTGTAGCAGCATTGGTGGCCTATCGGCCCTACTACTGGTAGAGTGTGAGATTGGTGTCCCTCTTGGATGTCTACCGCGGTCCGGGCTAGTCTCTGCTGGCTTGAGAGGATGGTCCATGGGCCAGGTAGACAAGTTCCTATGGCATGATTTTCTTCCTTTTGGCCCTGTGGAGCTGGGCAGGTAGGTGATAGTGTCCCCTCCTGTGCTGGGAGCGTGTAGGCCGAGCGCCTTCGACAGGCCTTCTTGCCATAAAGGCTGCACTGGTGGGACCCTCCTCCTGGCTGGGCATGAGTAGTAGACGTCGGGGAGGTGTGGGCCGGGGCCATCTTCTCAGCTTGTAGATCTTTCTTTGGTCCTTCTAGGCGGACCCTTTCAGACCTTCCTCCTGTGGCAGGGACGGTGCGGGTCCTCCTGGGCACCCAGATTTGTTTGAGCTCGGTTGGCTTTAGGGGCAACCCTCCCTTCACCTTGGACACAGCGTGGTCCATCCTGATCTGGGCCAATGCTTCAAAAGGATTGTGCACCGGCACCATTGCAATCACCCTGTCGGGTGTGATTCTGGCCTAGCGGCCATTCAAGAACACTCGGACTCCTCCGATAAGCACGGATTTGCCCGAAATGGATATCCGGCCTTGCTGCATGCCAGTGCGCTTCCCGGCTACCTGTTTAGCATCCGGAGTGCACCTCTGAGTGACGGGGACACAAAGAGCAGCTTGATGTGTGCGGCAGCCCATCGTCTTGGTGGCGTCAGATGTCACTGTCGCAGCGGCGGCAAAGTCCACCTCCTAGGTCTCCAGGAGTTCCGTGAATGTGACCCCCAAGAAGTTGGGGAAGTCAATGGCAGGCGAGAAGTCGCCGAACTGGATCGGGACGGCCAAGTAGCCATGGGTAACATGGCTAGCTACAGCGATCGATCCGAGGGAGACAGCCATCACGATCACAGGAATGTAATCCTCTGCAATTGAAGATTAAATAATTATTATTTTAAGAAGGGGCCAAAAGGCCCTTAATCTCGGCAAAGAGATTAAGGGTGGTTTTGGTCCCACTGGGCGTGCCAGACTTGTGGGCGCACTTCTTATTAAATTAAATTAATTTATTCATTTATTGATTTATTAAGTGCATGGGCGTGCCAGTCACTGAAGTGACGATTTATTCGAGTTCCGAGGAACCTATGGTGCGCTTGATCTGACTTCGTCAGACGACTGTGTGGTTCGGGTCGGGACCAAAACCCATCGTGCCATAAAGGTCACGACGTCATTTACATCCCCCGTACGAGGGAACACCCTTGATTAATCGCCGAGAAAAAGGGCCTCATGGCCAGAAGATTAATTACATGAAAAATTTATTGGGAAACACTAAAGTCCTCGCGTGAGGGTGTAGAGAAAGCATTTGAGGTTGTGTTGGTCACGTGTTGACCACTTGATATTCGGACGAGCGTCCGATTCTGAGATAAGCGTAATCGTCACGGGAAAATCGAAACATATGTATGTCGGGACGCGACAAATTTACTATTTGGAGGAGCGGGAAGTGCTCAATTAAATCATGGTTAGAGCGGTCGAAAGCTGAGAGATTTGTTGGCTCGGTGCGAGATCAAGCCGCGACCATACTGCGGTGGGCCCCCCGCGGTCGAAGCGAGACTTGCGTGAGCATCGTTAATATTTTCGGTGCAAAGGAGGGCAACGGGAGAGATCACACTAAGAGCCCGCGTCGGGCCACAAGCAATCGGGCATGTCGGTCACACATGGACCCTTTCATGTTCGGACAAGAGTCCGTGGCGGGAGCGCAACACAACCAGCGGAAGGAGAGGGCCATGACACGGCTGCAGAAGTTCACGCTCGAGAAGAACAAGAGCTGATCGGCAGATGTAGACACTCGGTCGCGCTCGGTTCGCTTTCTGTTGACAGCCAACGGGCTCCTTTCTAATGCGACCGCGAACGCAATAGCCAGTTGGCGTTAGCCCGCCTCGCGCGAGGTCCGCACTGGGAGTGGGATACAGCAGAGGTTCTGGACTAACAAGCCCCGCCCCGTGCGGGGCTTTTCATTGGGAAACACCATGCCGACCTTCCGCATTCTCGATCAACGGCCAGTATTCTTTGACTTGGCCGGAAACCTCGCCAGCGGCGGCAGCCTCAAATTCTACTCCACTGGCACGACAACGCCAAAGGACGTATACGCCGACCCGGACAAGAGCGTCAACAATGGCTCGACCGTGGCGATCGGCTCCGACGGCCGGACCAGTGTGGACGTATGGGGCGATGGCGCCTATCGGGTGCGCCTGTATGACGCCGACGGCACGCTGATTTCCGAGGCCGATGATGTCGAAATCCCGGGCGGCACGGGGACGACGATCCCGGCGCTGGTATCCGGCCAGTGGCTGACCAATGACGGCGCGGTCATGTCGTGGTCGGATATTCTGCAGGTTCCCGACCCGACCGGTTCGGCGGACAAGGTCCTCGGCACGGACGGGACTGACCTTATCTGGCAAGCCCTCCCGGATGCCGTAACCGTCCCTACGGGCGGCGTTGTTCAGACCTCAACCTCCTTCACCATCGGGAAACTGATGGTGCAGTGTGGTAGCGCCACCTGCGCGGCAAGCGGGTCGTATACGGCGAGCAAGTCGGTGACGTTCGCAACGGCCATGTCCTCGTGCATGCACGTCTCCGTGTCGCCAACCATCGCCGGAGTCTCCTCCTCGGGATACAACGCGATCAACGCCATTCAGGCGAAGAACGGGACTGGCTTTACCGTTCAGTTCGACATCAACTCGGCATCGGGTGGAACGGCCACCATCAGCAACGACATTACCTTTACCTATGTCGCGTTCGGCCTGATCCCGTAATGGCCTTGAATCCCCTCCCCCGTGCTGATGCGGCAATGACCGACGGCAGCGGGCGGCCAACGCGCCCGTGGTATTTGCTGCTTCAGTCGCTAAACCAAACAGCATCGACAACTGGGACTCAGGAAGAAATCTCGGCGATAGCGACGGTCCTGGGATCTCCTGACGGGTCGGTCGCCAACATTCCCCCGCTGCCCGAAGGTTCCGGCAAAGTCAAAGGGATCAAGTCTGTCGCCCATGTCGGCCAGCTTCCGGGTGTCGTGCAGCTGTCGTTGACCAATGATGTCAGCGCACCTGGGAATAGCTATGTGTACGGCACAGACAATACCGGCGCCAAGGGATGGCATGCGATAGCGGATGCTTTCAGCGAAGCGGCGGGAAACACCGTCCTGTCGGTTGACGCTGGCGGCGTTACGACCATTGATCTTGCCGACGTCAGCCTCGGCACGGGCGGGACGCTCAAGCTGCGCACCTTCGACGCCAAAGGCCGGTTGTCGGAGGAGGATGACGCCACTACCACTGACTTGGCCGAAGGCGACAACCTCTACTTCACCGATGCGCGTGCCGACGCCCGGATTCCAGCGGGTTACATCGACGGCCTGCAGATGCAGTGGGTCAGCGGGACGGCGCTGACCGTCACCAGCGGCGCCGCCTATATCCAGGGCGCGGGTACGGTGCTGCGTGCGCCGTCAGCCATCGCCAAGACCGGCCTTTTGTTGTCCGCCTCGACGTGGTACCACGTCTACCTCTACAGCAGTTCAGGCTCCCCTGCGGTCGAGATCGTGACCACGGCTCCGGCGACGCCGTACAACGGCACGGCGCGCAGCAAGACGGGCGACACCAGCCGGCGCTACGTGGGCAGCGTGCTGACCGATGCCAGCGGGAACCTCGTCAAGATCCTGCAGACCGGCAACCTGGTGATGTACGAGTCGTCGATCGCGGCGGCGCCGTTTCTCGTCCTTTCCGCCGGCCGGGCTACCAGCGTCACCAACATCGCTTGCATCGGAGCTGTGCCCGTCACGGCGAAGATCGGTGTGGCGATCATGGCGACGATCAACGCCACGGCAGACGCGGCCATCGGCAACTCGGACATGGCTGGCACGCTGTCGTCATCGAATTACCTGCAGTACGTCGGCAACGGCGTGCAGACCACGCACTTCATGCCGCTGGATGGATCCCAGCGATTCAGCTACGTGATGACCGCCAGCACAGCCACCGGCGGATTCTTCGCCCGCGTGTGCGGCTATTACTTCGAGCGTTGATCGACCAGGCGCGGGCCGATGGGCGGGGCAACACTGACCCCGCACTGACCCCGGCACCCTGCGCAACGCCTGATTTCATGCGGACGCGCACGGTGGAGCCTCACCCGGTCGAAGCGCTGGATGCCGGCAAACCGCAGGGCGAGGGTGTCGTTCGGGATGAACAAAACCGTCGGGACGATATCGTAGGCTGGTGAAAGCCGGACCTCTCCTGGCGCGGGGAAGATGAAGGACCAGTTCTTCAGGTGGTTGTCGCCATTGCCGAGGAGGAGGTCGACGACCACGCGGCCCACAGCTTCCAGGACGTCCGCTCGCCAATCCGTGCTGAACCGGGCAATCATGTTGATCACGGTCTCGGTGTTCGCCTGGGTGTATTTACGCTCCCCCCAGACCCCCAGGACCTGACCGGCATCCTCGATGTGGATGCGCCCGCCGCCGGCCGTCCGATCGAAGCGGCGGACCGCCAGGGCATGGTCGCCGAGCAGGAATTCAGCGGGTACGCCCTCGACCTGGCGGACCGGCACGAGCTCGCAGTCGGCGACGTTCAGGCCCAGACTGCGCGCCAAGGTCATGGCGGAGAACTCGACCTCGGGCAGCTGCGGGTAGCGTTGCGACGCCAGCTTCAGGATGAAATGCCCCAGGCCGCTGCGCCCAGGCGCGGTGAAGCGGTCCGCGTCTTTGACAGCCACGAACTTCAATTGGACGCCCGCGAGGGAGAATTTCACGACGCCTCGGGGCAGGGGGGCCTTGAAGCCTGCCAGACGCTCCCACTGCAGGGGCCCTGCCGACGCGGGAGGGTCGCCGTCCGGAATCACCAGGACTGCGCCAGGAAGATCGGCGCCGAGGCGGGTGATCAGGTCGAAATTGTCGTGATCCCCAGGGCCCATCTCTGTGAGGACGAGCTCGCGCAAGGCGCCTTCCGGCAGGAGACCCTGGAACCACGGCGGAAGCGAGCCGTGCAGGCTGATCTTGTCGCCGCGCCGCTCCAGGCGCTCCCGCGTTGCGGCGGCGTCGCCGGGCGCCCACCATTGCAGGCTCAGGATGGGGCGCTGCAGGTCCCGGATATAGGCCTCGTCCGGAATGAAGGCGGTTGCGCCTTCGGCGTCGCGGGTGAGGATGCCCACGCGCGTGCTCCCGCCATCGGCGTGCACGAGGTGGACGCCCAGGAGAGCGGCCGTCTTAGCCATCGGCCTTGTCCTCAGGCTTCTCGCTGAGGTCAACGAACACGTCGTCGAAGACCGAGGACCTGGACGCGGAGGTCGAAGGCGGGGAGGGGAGGGTGTTTCGTGGCGCCCCTGAGCCTGGGTGCATCGCGGGCGCCTGGTCCCGTGGTATCAGGACCGGGACCAGGTCCAGGGCGTCGCAGATTTCGGCCAGCAGGGTCAGCCGGTCTTTCCCCAGCCGGCTGGTGAACAGGTCGCGTTCCAACTCGGAGATACGGGCCGGCGACCGGCCCAGGCGCTTGGCGAGCGCTGCCTGATTGAGTCCGCGGGCCTGTCTCGCGGCGCGAATAGTGTGACCGAAGAAGGGGAAGAAGTCGAGTCTCATACGGTATGTCGTATTTTCTATCTCAAGAATCCGGAATATCGTATCTAGCATAGCGCGACGACGCTTTCAATGACGTAAATACGGAATTACGGATAAGCATCAAAAATATCCGGAATACCGTATCATGTAATGCGAGCAAGCCCCCTTTATCGACGCGACAACGACGGTCATCCGTGCGGCGGTCCTTGCCCGTTTAAGGAGCTCGTCCTGCCTGGCCGATGCCCCGGCGACCGCGGAGAAATCGGCGAGGGATTGTGCCTTCCCCACAATTTATTCTTGACGGAAACCAAGGCGACAGCGACTTTCCGCCAAAGGTAGCGCTACCTCACTCCTCTCTCTTTTGGATCGACAACATGAATCGTCTTGCCGTTTTCTGTGTCGCTTTCCTCCTGAGCGCTAGCGCCGCCCCTGCATTCGCGGTCCGTGCTTCCGCGCCCGTCGTCAGGACGATAGGCGGGCTTGTGAGTGGAATTCCTCAAGAGGGGAGCTACGCCTACCTTGGCATCCCATTTGCGCAACCTCCTGTGGGTGATCTTCGCTGGCGTCCGCCAGAAGCGCCTTCGGCTTGGAAAGGCGTGCGGGACGGCTCGAAATTCAGCGCTAACTGCTATCAGGCGCCGGCCGCGGAATTTGGGCCCTTCACCCCGGAATTCCTGCCTTACGACCCGATCAGTGAAGACTGCCTCTACCTCAACGTCTGGAGGCCGGCTCGAGCCACCTCACAGCCTCTTCCCGTCCTCGTGTTCATCCACGGCGGCGGCTTCGGGGGCGGCAGCGGGGCCATGCCGATCTACAATGGTGCGAATTTTGCGGCCAGGGGCGCTGTGGTCGTCTCCATCAACTACCGGTTGGGCGCTTTCGGTTACCTCGCTCACCCCGCGCTGAGTCAGGAATCGCCGCGAAAGACCTCGGGGAACTATGGCGTCTTGGACGCCATCGCAGCCCTGCGATGGACACAATATCACAACACTACAAAAATAAAAACATTCACATCCTCAAAAACAACCAACCCACGAACATGAACAAATAAAACAGATAAGAGCCCAGGAGGAGGAATTTGAAACATTTAATCTTAAGATTGTGCATAGGAAAAACAGGCAGGTTCTGCTTCTTATTCTGATTTTTCCCAAATTCCAAACTTGTTTCACTAGTTTTTGTCTTTTAGTACTGCCTTATGCTTGCATCCTGTTTATGCACAAGAATACTTCGTTCGTGCAAAGAGTTGGTGTGAGATTTTTTGATGATTTTGTTTTCTTTTGATAACTGTGATATCTTTTATTGTTTTCTCAGAACTGGTTTTGAGGAGGACAAGAACTTCCATGTTGTCCTAAATTCAGTGATTGCTGGGCGTTATCATGTCACTGAATATCTAGGTTCAGCTGCATTTAGCAAAGCTATTCAGGCTCATGATCTGCACACTGGCATGGATGTTTGTGTGAAAATTATAAAGAACAACAAAGATTTTTTTGATCAGAGCCTTGATGAAATAAAGCTTTTGAAGTTTGCCAACAAGCATGATCCTGCTGACAAATACCATATTCTACGTCTATATGATTATTTCTATTACCGAGTAAGTATATCATTAGTGAATGTTACCCAAATTCTTGCCTTCTTCGGCTAGTTCTTTTTATTCCTTGAATCATTCACAAAATCTTCCATGCTTGCCAAAGTAGAGGTCTTTTTCACCATTGGAATTCCTGTTGTAAAAATCATCATTACATTAGAAGTAGAAGATGGTCTGTGATGGTTTATTTCGAATGTTTAGCTTGTATTCCTTTTCCTTCCAGTTAAAGTAAATGACTTTAATTTTCATGGAACTTTATGCTTCATTCCCTTGCATTTTCTGTGGAAAATCTTGCATTTGGTCAGACAAATGTGCCTCTCTTTGTGGGAAACTATTTTGCATAACTTTCTTTTTCAAGTCTTCTTGCATATACTCAATAAAGAATTTCTCATATGTGGAAACCTCCATTTTTTCCTGCAAGGTGGCAAAAGCCACAATTCATTAAAAGAAGAAAAGTTACAGAAATGGAACAGAAAACAGTCTAGCAAGGTGCTAGGAAATAAGGAAAGCTCCACCCTAAATGAGGAGGAAAAAGTGTTCATACAGTCCCTTTACAAAGTAAAATTAGGCCATAAGCTCAGCCTATGAAGTATCAGGCTATGCTCAGAGTTCCTATTCCAGTTTGATGTACTTGGGGGTGCATAATCCACCGTTGCTGTTCATTTTCCAAGGGACAAAAACCAGACCTCCAGAATAAGATATGCTGACAAAATCCAGACCACCAGAGTAAGATATTCCGCAGATCCTCTGAGTGGTACCTCTCCAACTAGAGGTTTCCAATCATCTTGAAAATGATATTCCAAACCGCTTCCACTATGCCACACAACATAAACAAATGATTTAGTGATTCCTTTGGGAAGCCACAAAAAATACAAGATTCTTTCATGCTGGGAGGAACTGTCTTCACTTTGCCATGTGTAGGTAATCTTCATGGAAACTCCCTGTTGTTTCCAGATATGTAAAATACACCCTAAAGATTATATTTTCTGAGGAGGACCCCTTCATGTACGTCAAACTGGGTTAAATGGTAGATTTAGGATAAGGGATGATGGCTGACAACAATTATATGGGAATCTTTTTACATATACATATTTCACAGGTTATTATTGCTGCTCTGCAACATTGTTTGGATGTATGCAAATGCTCTTTTTCTTCTTGCCACCTACACACGTTATTTAGGGTCGACCACCTGCATAATAATTATACAAGTCATCTCTGATGTTCTCTATATTCATGATGTTCCACCCTCCAAAGTTCACGTGTTGCTGGCCAAACAGGATATTTGTGTAATATGCTTTGCATCTTCCTGCCACCTAGATACATTAACTTAAACTGTGCAGTGTTAAATTAGTATTTTCACTAATTGGTATGCCCCATAGGACCTATCATAGATCTCTATTGTCCTAAAGAGAAATTTGCCCAATGTACCACTTCTTGTGTGTTGGTATTTGTTAGGAGGCAGCTGATTATAAAACTGAATGAAATCTTTGGATCCTACATTGGATCTTGCGTCTTGATTGATGGAGAAGAGGCAGATGATGATGATGAAAAGGAGGAGGAGAGGAAAAAAAGAAGATTGCCCTATACCGTGAAGTTAAACAATCTTCAAAGTATCTCGAGCCTTACAGATCTTCAAAATATCTTGAGCCTTGCCGTCTTTTCAGTTTTTGGGTTGTGATGAGACTCAACAATATCCTCTTGTTGTCCCAGTCTGGTGGTGGATGTGGGGTTATAAAAAGCTTGCCTTCATACAGGTGATCCCCAGTGGCATGGCCTCTTCAAGAAGGAATAGGCCGATGCCTCTAGGCAAGGGGTGAGGGGGGTTTATCCTAGAAAGACTGTCTTTTGTTGCAGCACATGCTTTGTTACCACTAATTTTGTTGTTATTGCCATCACTGGGTTTGGCAATAATGTTGTGGCCGCTCCACAATCTGACTTTTGTGTGCATTACTCTAGTCAACATGTTTTGTCAACAACATTGTTGCCTGTGTCCTGCTGCCAATGCGTGTCCCCTGTTGAACCCCCAAAAAAATTCATAATTTTTGATAATTACAGAAATTTAAATATCTTAGACTATGATATGGAGCAATGCTTGGCCGTCACTGTCATACGGATGCTCGGCGATCGCCGTCATATGTGCTGCAGAAAGGGATTGATACAGTTCCCCACATCTGACAATGATCCATGCACTGGTGTAAGGCATTGGCATGGCTATTGCTTGTATCTTCGCGTCATGGGTCACGTCATTTATGATTGCCCTGCTTTCAAAGACATTGCAGAGGATTTAATTACCCAGCAGATAATAAATATAGATGATTCCCTCCAGGGACCCCCAAGGTCTCCCCAATAGGGCCAATCAATCTTCTCGGAAAATGTCATACATGCATCAACTTCCCACACACCCTCCAAGCTGGAAGCACGGGAGGTTGGTCCGAGTTCGGGTCGATTTACAACGGAGTGTCTTGAATGGCGACTGTGGCAGGACTTAAAGTCCTTGCCCTTTCCGAAGGAGGAAACCCAGAGGCTGCTTGAGATTCTTTTGGGAGGCAAAGAAATCTTGGTATTTGATTCTCTACCACGTCGACCTGAAGCAAATTCTGAAAGCGAGAGGCAAGGCCCACATGCCCCGCTTGTCAACAAACAGGATTGGGCGGCTCGAAAAGAAGCCCAAGATTCTCCTCAGTTATGAGAAAAGAGTTCTCCCCCAAGTCGGAAAGATAATCCTCGACAGGAAAAGTTGAAGATGAGTGCTGAGCTAGGACCAAAAAGCAAAACTCAACAAGAGGACCCCAAGGCTAGTGCCTGACAAAGTCGAAAAAGCCCGCCCCAGCGTGGGAATCTCAAGTTAACCCCTGGGCAGAGCCAAGGAGGGCCAAGCCATAAAGAAAGCCCCAGGTTACGTGCAGAACAAGTACAGAAGAGCAATCTTCAACTAAACAACCACATCCTATCCTTTGTTTCAAGCCAGAAGGACAAAGGCAAGCTTGACCTTCCCAAGCAAAGTTTTACACCAAGACAAAAGTTGGCAAGCGTGAAGCCCCATGTAGCGTCTTCCTCCCAAAACTGTGGTCTTTATGTGGCCGAATTTTAGGAATTACCACTCGAGATAGTCAATCAAGCAATTAATGTCACGTTCTAGGGGTAGGAAGAAGATGTCGGCCGGGTCGATGTAACCTCAAAGAAGCATGGTCACCCTAAACCCCCGAAAAGGAATGGCAGGTTCGATGACTCCAGTATTGGGGGCATCTCGCAGCCTCCTGCAAAAATCAATGTCCATTCTTCCATTGAATTGGCGCGAGCTAAAAAGCACGAGAAGAATAAAAATAAGAATCTAAAGAGAAGGTTGAAACGACAGGCACAACAGGCCGCGACGATGGAGGCCCCTAAGGAGCTAACTCCTCTACAAAAGCTATAAAAGTTGATTGATGAGCTTGAGGAGTACATTCCTACCATGCCCTCCAAAGTTGTTTCCCTAGATAAATATATTCCATGGGAAGAACTAGAGCGAAAGGCTCAGCTCAAGAATTGGCTCCGACAAATGCACTAGCGGGCACAACAGGGAGAGAAGCTTCCCATCCCAGAGGAACTTTCTATCTCTTACAAAGATGAAGAACTCACCATTAAGAAGTTAGAAGAAATGTTGAAGAATTTCTCATGTAATATGGTGTCAATTCCCCTGCCAAAAAGTTTACGAGCACCAAGCGGAGACAATGCTGTAGCCCCTGTAGCTGGGGACAGGATCACTATGGCTACCTACTGCCGACACAATGCGGAACTTCGAAACTGCAGTCGCGGCAGAGGCCGTGGACGTGGGCGGGGAAGGCTCCCGACATCCTCTAATGGGCAGAGTTCTGAGCCAACCTATCCCCAAAAAGTGATCGTCTTCAGAGGAGAAGAACTAGGTCCCATTGCTGAAATACAAGTTCGGGCTGATACATTCTTCTTCGATCTGTCAGACCAGGAAGATGAGTCAATAAAGCCAACCTTACAAAAGCCTGCTGACCCAACTCAGACTCAAGTCCGGGCTGCCACCTTCTTCTTCGATCTGTCAGACGAGGAAGACAAACCAGTAGACCCGGTCCCACAAGAAAAGTCAGTTGACCTAGCTCAAGCAGGTCCCTCCCTCTGGTAAGGGTAACATTGAGCTGCCTCCTCTAGAGGAAGATTCCCTAGCTTAATTATTCTAAGAAGAGCCTAATGACCAAGGAGAGACTGAGTCAAGTAAGAAGCCCACTTATGAACCAAAGCCTCTTTCGGAAATGATCCCTCCGCTGGATCAAGCCCATGCACGGGCCGATCGCAAGATCATGCAGCATATGAAGCGGTTCCCAACCAATGTCGCCATATGGGAGGCAATTGCTTGGAGCAAAGAGCTCAGAGAAGCCCTCGTGAAAATACTCCAAGAGCCAGAAGTTTATGAAGCTCAGGTGGCCGAGCTTCAGGCTCAAGCATACGAAGCTTTCGCAGCAACTGTCACTTTTACCGACAAAGACATGTTGTTGTCTTCCCCTTGCCACAATCGTCCTCTGTACATGCAAGGGAAGATAAATGGTCATGAACTCAATCGGATTCTGGTAGACCCTGGGGCATCTGTCAATATAATGGTTCGTCTGGGCTTGCGCAATCCATCGTGACCTTCGGGATCTCCTTCGAGCTTACAATTTTGCGACCAGAGCTGAGTTGATCATCATCGATCGATTCGTCTAACCTGAAAACTGTACATTTTTGTAGGGTTTTGGTTTGCAGAGGGCCAGGTCAGCTTATTTTTGAATTGGGCTTCAGCAGACCTCTCCCGTCAAAACCTGAGATCGGTCATTGTTTTGTGATGTATAGCTTCATTGTGACTTTTGACTGTCATTTCCATTTCATGTACAGCGTCCTCGCCGTAGTTAAAACGGGATCGTGTTCATCCTTTATGGGTCCACCGTTTTTGGTTTCACCTTCTGGCCTCAAAAGTTGTTTGCTCTGTGTGATAATGCAAAGTGTGCGTGGAACTCCGGTTGAGAGTCGTCAATACGGGGGTGGTATGAATTCGGTGACAATGATCCCTGCTGCATCCTCGTCTTTTGTAAAAAAATAGCCTCCTTTGCTTTACTCGATGTAAATTAAATACCATAAATTTGGACTGGCCAGGGACTTGACGGTTATTGGCTTGGCATAAAACACTCTTAAAAACACCTGACTGCCGTACTTAGTTTTGTCACGCAAATACTATAATCTTATGGTGTTTTGCAGTGTTCTACGTTACCACCCTTGAAGGAAATATTTGATTGGCTCAAGAAGGCTTTGTGAGCAGTTGGGCTTTCAATCGGATGGCGCTAAACTCCTGTCAAGTGAGGGAGTCTGTCGAGGGGTCAAGAAAGCCCCCTTGATCATAGATCACCTTGCTCAGATGAGTCAAAAATCTGTAGTCTGATTTATGGCTTGGCGACTCGTTGATCCGTACTAGATCGAGATCGCTCTGATTTGGTATGGTACGCATGAGTCACATGTGATTTGGGTCGACTTGGCTGTCTTTCACCTCACTTAGCCGATCTTTTTTCTCTCGTCTAGATGCCCTCTCACTTCGGTGGCATTTTCTTCCCCCACCTCGGTAGCCCCCTCGGCACCCCTTCCCCATCTTTGGTGACCTCCATTGCGACTGGCAACGTTCTTTTTGGTCGGATCATCGTTGTCGCCACCGTCGAATCTTATCGTCGGATCCTCGTTGTCATCGTCAGCTCTTCGGTAGAGCACGTCTAGAAGGTCGCATAGAAGGGTAGAGAGGGAGGGGGAAGTTACTCGGTTTGAGTCTGTCGAATCATGTCTCAGGTTTTTGTGGATCTGAGTAGATCCGTTCGAGTCACCCTGACTCGGATCGAGTCGGGTGGCATGATTTAAGATGGCTGCAACAATCTGTAAATGCTAGTTTCAAAATTGTGTTTTCCTTCTTGCCGTTGATAAACCATGATAAATCAAATACGTACTTGCTACTTTAATGTCCTGTTTGTTGGGAGTATTAATTTTGATATAGCATTAGTTTCTATATTAATATTTTTACTGTATAGAATGCCAATATTGATATTGATATACAAAGGGTATCAAGGATGGAAATTAAGAAAGGAATAAGAAAAGTAAAAGTGGAGGATTGGACTCTCATACTTATCATTGTATCATTTTTAATATAGATTTAGACGTACATTAAATTTGATATATTAATGTACTCTTTTAATATATTGATACTAAAGTCGATAAAGATGTTTGATATGGTAACCAAACATTCCCCAACGGATGATTCATGTTGATTGTGTCGGAATGATTTTGGTGGGAAACCAACTTGTGTTAATTGTGAGGAAAGTGGGGGGCTTTGCCTTTTGCTATATACAAACCTTTTTTATTTTTCCTCCTTTTTCAGAGTACAAAATAAAGTATGAATGGGAACTAAACACGGGGATTGGAGAATGTGATGCTCACCTAGGTTGGATGAAGCCATCAAAGGCATTGGAAAAAGAGTAGTTTATGAGATTATGATTTGTCGATCCGATTGTGCTAGTTATATCAGTCACGACTAGATATGATACGGTATTATACCATTACGTATCGAGATAAAATAGACACTTTGACATATATATTACAACTAAAATTATTCATATAATTTAATTATCAAAATAGTCTTTTAAGAAAGTTCAAGCATCATTTGGGCACCAACTAGTCATCAAAAGTTTTAATAGAAGAAAGTGAGGTAAGAGAAAAGATAAATTTGATCAAGAAGACTCATATGACCAAAAAGTAGATGTTTCAGATGATCTTGATTGGAGGGAGAAATTCATATATAAATAGTTCACTAAATTTTATCTTAAATATCCAACAAAAAAATAGAGTCACAAAAATCTTCTTAAATAAACCTTAAGAAAATACCACATAAAATAAACAACACCAATTTAAAAAGAACAAGTTACATAAACACCGTAATTAAAAAATAAACAAAATTTTCATTAATAAATTACAGATTTTTATATAAAACATACACCTACGTACAATAACGTTGTATCAATGAAACAATAGCAGGTTTTTAATGGGTAGACAACAAACAAATGAAAGAAATCACGGCCATCTGCAGATTCTGCACGTGCGTGCTCCTCCCCCGTCATTACATAAAAATCTCTCACTCTCTCTCTCTCTCTCACTCTCTCTCACAAGAGCAGCATCAGCCCACTGGCAATGGCCAAAACAGAGTAGCTCACAGCGCCAACGTTAACATGAGGAGGAGATGAAGAAGAGTCCTTCGTAGAGGGCGCGGACGTGGGAGAAGAACCCCCCACCCCCGCCGACGGTGACAAATCCGCGGGCTTCGCCACCTCTGGGGTCGGGGCCGGCGCCGGCGCCGGCGGTGGAGCGGCCCCGAAGATGGCCACGGGGAGGAGGACCCTCTGCACCTCGTAGACCGCGATTGGGTCGGTGGAGTACACGCTGCTGCTGATCTTGGGGTTGGCCCAGCCGGAGTCGACGCGGATGAGGCCGGAGGCGTCGGTGAAGTTGAGGGTGTACTGCCCGCCGGCGAAGGTGGGGACCGGGTTCTTCTGGCTCAGGTTGCGGAACTCGGCGAGGCTGTAGTACTGGGGGAGGGCGTGGGAGAGGAGGAGGGACCGGAGCTGGTCCCGGGTGAGGTTGGAGAGGGAGGGCTTCTTGAGGGCGGAGAAGGCGCCGTCGGTGGGGACGAAGATGGTGATGCCCTTGTGGGTGTCGTTGGCCTGGTTCTGGAAGGTGGAGATGGCGCCCGTCTGCTCGCTGTAGCGGAGGAAGGTGGCGAAGGGACCGGCAACGGAGAGCAGCTCGGTGAGGTTGACCCAGTGCGGGGCGGGGGCGGGGGCCGGGGTTGGGGAGGGGGAGAGGGCTGTTGAGATCTTCTGGGCTGTTGCAGGTGCAGAGATCATCAGCAGTAGGATGGGGAGGACTGTGAATACGGTGGTGAAGCCCATCTCCTTTTCCGTTTTTTCTTGTTTTTTTTAATACTTTTCTCCTTCTTCCCCTTCCGCGAGAGACAGCAGATCCCTGTTAGAAAAGAAGAGAAGTAACTTCTCAGCATGTGTAAATAAGTAAGCAAGGTGAGTGAGTGATCTTGTAGTAGGGGTGATAGATTAAAGAATCGATCATAACACAAGAACAGTAGAGAAACTCGGGAAAAGCGGGTCCTTTTCCCCTCCCCTCCCGATTTTTTCTTTTTGTAAATGCAAAATGGGTTCTTTAGATCTTTGTTTCCTATTAATGCAGACCGGGTTCTATCATGCAACAGGAAACGAAATGAAAGCAATGAGACAGGCAGAGAAAGCAGCTGTTCCTAGGAGGAGAAGCCGTGAATTCGACATGTAGCAACAAAAGAAACAAGGCCAGTCAGCAGAACCACTCAAGCAATGCTGGTGAATGGGGAGCGGCAGATCCGGAAGAAATCTGCAGTAGCCCACATGAACAAAAGGACAAAAAAAAACAAGCTGGCCGAAAGATCCAAGAACAAGGACAATTATTTCCACCCTTCCCCACATTCAACCAGGAATGATCACACAAGAACAAATACAGATATTTTTAGGAGTAGGAAGGGAGGCCAAAACCCAAGAAAGATCTTTGCATTTGGAAACCAGCATCAGAGATCTGAAAGAAAGATATAAAATGCAATGCAAGGCAAGCGACAAAATGAGATCCGATCACCATTACAGACCTCGGATACGGTGACAGGATCGAGCAGAGGGATTCCGACGCAGAGGAAAGGACAGAGGAAGATGTGCGAGTGAGGGAGGCGGAATGTGGGCAGGCCAACAATATATAGATATGTATATTGTGGGAGGGGGAAGACCTACTGATCCGAACGAAGGCAAGAATTAGTGGGCTGCAGCTGGTGAAGGTGTGGCAGTAGGTGGAAGCTGTGAATTAAGAAGCTGTGGGAGGAGGCATTTTCTGGGCTGGTTGTTACTGGCAAAAGCTTGTGAGGACTGTAAATTCTGGGGGAAGAAGAGAAATCAAAAGCCAAAAAGAAAGAAGAAGAAGAAGAAGAAAAACAGGCAGGAAGAAGGGCACGAGGAGGAAGCTTCATGATGAGCTGCATTGTCAGGTGGGGTTTCAAAATCAAACTGTCCAGCTCATGAATATGCCCCCTTTCATTTGTTAATTGAGAAACCACCACCTTGCACTCCACCCTTTGAGGCCGGCATGATTATAATTAGTCGGTGTTGTTGCAGTTGGGTGAGAGAAAAGTTATAAGATTGACGGCAACTCACGCTAGGGGCATGAACACGGAATGGATGTGCACACTGCACAATGCCGGCCAAGAAAACCCCATTCTTGTTTGATGAAGCGATGGGATGCATGGTTGCTAAGTGATGATCATATCTGACCTCCTTCCAGTGGAAGGAAACAACATTCCACTTGTCTGTATAACTTTCAGATCTTCGGTCCCGGCCAAAACCGAGACCGAAACCGAGATTGCCTTCCTTGGACCCAACCTCTTTATATTCATATCTAAAGCATCAAATAATCAAATGCTTTGTTAGCTAAAAATGAAGTGACAATCAGCAGACGAAGTGAAGGGAGTTTAATAGCTGAATTCTCCAGAGAACCAGGGCGACCACCTGAGCGGTTACATGTGTACCTCTTAAACAATGATGAAAGTGGGGAATAGAAAGATGGTTTATTTGTCCAACATATGTTCTTGAAACTCAAGAGATGGGAATTCATTTGTCGTTACAATCATGCTGTTTCTGAGAAAGCGTCCTACACTGCTGGTCTTTGAAAAGATATACGAGTTTTAACACAAGTCATCACATGCATTCTTAACTGATAAAAAGCACTCAAGTGTGTTTCCACTTTTCTATAGGAGTAGCGCATGCCAAAGAATCAGCTTACCAGATTTGGAAACATATTTCTGAGTGGAGCCATCCGATTCTGTCCACCATAAACTTGTCCAGATGCAACATATATTTGTGTGTCTTTGGGATAACCCATTGCACGCAGAATAACAGCTACTTCACCAGGTTCAAGTGGGCAACGCCCTTCCTTCCGCTTCTGCAGAGCTAGATGCCATAGATGAGATCCATTCTGCAAACAGGTGCACCAAGGGCATGTTAGCATATTTCATATCTAGCATTAAGTCATTACCTCTCCATGCTAAGAATAAAAGACTCGTGTCACCTTGTAACGTCTAGGCCATTCTTTCTGTCTATATGCTGCCATCATTGCTTTCTCTTCTCTTGTCCCAACAAAGTCACAAAATGAGAGACCCACCATTCCCTTCTCAAACCGCAAGTGTAGTGCCCTGCCAAGAGAGAAAGCAAATGAACTATCAAAATGCGAGAAAGAGCCCTGTATTCTGTACTGAGAATGAGAAGTTAAAAATCAGTCTACTGAATTGATTTACATATAAGGGTTGGAACCTCCAGTTCGGTTCCTCATCCTTGCAGCTAGCTGATTGGACATTTCTTCAATGTGAGGCAAAAATTTTAATGCATGATAGTTGACCCTGCACCTGAGCCTGTTTATTTCTGATGGTACACTGTCATACCTGAAAAATTCAGGAAAATAAGTAATCCACCGAACTTGGAACAACATCATATGAAACAGCACCAATTGTCTACAGAAACAATTAGCTTTACCCCAGCCTATCAACAAATGGCTTCAGAGCCATTATCTTTTTTTCCTTGATCCGAGGGAGCACATTATCAATATAGAACTGTGCAGAAGCATACTTCGGGATGTTTTTAACCGTCCGCCTGCCAATGGGATCTAAAAGCTTTAAAACCATTGCTGGCTAGAGTAATAAAATTTCCAGCTTTTGCTTCACTACAAAGAATAGTGCCAAATGTGAATGTGAACAATTTATCATCAAACTAAGAATTAATGATAAGTCTAACACTGCACAAAGAAAACACATTAATGCTTAGTCAAGAAAGTCTACCAAATTCACAATTTACTAGCAAGTCAGTTTAAATGAACACCAAGAATAGGTTAACACTGAAGATAAGTGAACTCGTGACTGGGCATCCATACATTTGAAAACTGCTTGAGATACACTGCACTACACGGAGAATATTTAGTGGTATATATTATGATAAGGTACACACCCACCATTTCTCAAAATAAAAAAAAATGTTACATTCAGAAAAAAAAACTGGAAAAAAAATGAACTACCTTATGTACCACATGTGAATTGCGGGACAGAAAACCATACTGCATCTCATTGAAGCATAGCATTGTGATATACATATATCCACTGGGCAACGATGGCCCTCTGTCCTTATTCTCTGCCCCATTTGTTTATCTACTCACCAAATATCAAAACATGAGCATTAGCTGCCCATATTACCAGTCATAGATGAGGTTGGCACCCTCTGCTATAAAGATGCTATTTTACCTTGAATAAAGACCAATACTCCAAAAGCATCACGCACACAACTAAAAAATACCTTTAGTCGAATAACAGAGACAACAGGGCATGAAAGTACTACAGTTAAAAGAAGCAAAACAACATCCTGCTTCCCAGGCTTGTAAAACGTTAGCTTTGAAGAAAATTCAGATCCAGAAAATACATCTTTAACATATTTTTTGTTCATTCCTTCAAGGCTGAATCAAATAAATTAAAAGAAAAGGCAAGTGAAGAGTCTGCACGGGGTTTAACGTGCACGGACTCTATGAAGGAATGCAAAGAGTTTGTCTTAAAGAGAAACTTGCACGGGGTATCATGTCCACGGGGTTTGTAAAGACGTGCAAGGATTTTGTCTCAATGAGAAACCTGCACGGGGTTTGATGTCCACGGGGTTTGTAAAGACGCGCAAGGACTTTGTTAATTGTAAGAAGTATGCAGTTCGGGCGGTTTAATTGCACTGACCACAGACGTCTTGCCTCTGTAGCGATGACATCAGGATATTCCTCCGGCCAGAACAATTTGGCCTCGAGGATACGCCGCACCCCCTGTGAGCGTGGAAACAGCTTGTCGAGATAATCAGCACCCGCAGTATCGAAGATATTGTCCGCCATACCCCAGACGATACGAACCGGGATGAGGCTTTGGCGTAGCTGCGATTCCAGCCCGGCCATGGGATTGGGCGCCAGGGCAATCGCATAAGCATCGATCTGCGCTTTACGCTCTGGAGTTGCCACCAGCGGATCGAGGTAGGTGCTCAAGGTGCGGTCAGACAATTCAGCTGGGCGAGTGAAGGTCAGTCCGCCCAAGCCCCTGGCCGAACGAGCGAGGGCCTTGTCTTGCGACCAGGGCAGCAGCCATTTTTCGGCATATTTCCCTTTCTTTGCCAGCTCGATTACTGGTATCACGGCAGGCGGCGGGCTGTCAGGTTCGGTGTCGCAATTGGCCAGCAGGGCGCTGCGCACGCGCTCGGGGTGGCGCGCCATGAAAATCTGCGCCACGGCGCCGCCGCTGTCGCTGGCGATGATATCGGCTTTTCCTATGCCCAAGCCGTCGAGCAGGTCGGCGATCATGCTTGCCTGGCCTGCTACTGACAAGTCTTGCCCTTCGGCGGCTTTGGTCTGGCCGTGCGCGAGCATGTCGGCAGCGATGCAGCGTCGCTCTCCGGAAAGACGTTCGATTGCGCCGCGCCATTGGTAGCTGTTTAGCGGGAAACCGTGCAGGAACAAGACCACCTGGCCCTGGCCGCGGTCGATGTAGGAGATCTTGCCGAATTTGGTTGTGCGGAAGCGGCGAGCGGCGTTAAACCAGTCTGCGTCGGGTGCGGCCATGACTGTGGGGGCCACGGCTGCCAGTGTGGCTACTTCAAGAAACCTTCTGCGATTCATCTTGATCTCCTTGATTGTCGGTGGAAGGCATCTTAGGAAGCCGGCAGCATGGCCGCAATAACCTCCGAGGTTATGGAAATGGACATTGGCTGGGCTATCATGGAGTTGAGGGCATTCACATTACATAACAACTCCGCCCATTCCCTCACTCTAGTACAAATAAAAGAAATAAGAGAGTTCTCTACTCTAGCCTTCCTCGTGAAGATCTTTTTGTTCCTTTCACACCATAGGGGCCAAAAGGTGGCATGCAAGATGAGCCACCAAATCGCACAATCACCTCGGAGGGGCCAACTCCTACCCCCAGGACCCAATGAATGACTGCACGTCAGTCTACCGGCCGAATACACACTGGACTCTCATAGCCAAACAGTCCCACACTACTTGCAATTAGGGGCAGCCTACAAACAAGTGGTCCATAAACTCGTCCTCCAGACCACACAAGCAGCAGGTCGACTGGCTACCCGGTAGGAAGGGAAAGAGCTTGTCACTGGTGGAAAGTCTCCCATGTGAAATCCTCCATATCAGAAGTTTCACCTTCAACGAGCTCTTCAATCTCCAGATGTGAGGTGCCAGACTATGCCGCACCCCATCGTCAGAGATGATGGAGTAGGTAGACCTAACAGAGAAGGTCCCCTCTCTATTCCACCTCCAAGTCCACGCATACTCCCTGAGTGGATGCAAGGCAAAGTCACGGAGGGTCAGGAAGAGGTCCTGGAATTGCTCCAAATCAACACTCCTGAGGTCCCTCCTAAAAGTCGGCACCCAGGTGCCCCTAGAAAGGTGGGGATCAAATGCCCGAACAACCTACCCTAGAGGATCAGCCGAGATCGCGAAAAGACTAGGAAAGGAGGCCTCCAAAGTGAAGTTGCAGCACCATCTGTCATTCTAGAAAAGGCAATAGTTGTCTTTCCCTAAACATACCCAAATCCCGGAAGAGATGAAATCCCTGTAACAGAAGATGTCGCGCCAAATAGAAGACATCTGGGCTAGAGCTAGAAAGTCCAAGTCCCAATTTCTCCTTCTACCGTAGTACCTCTACCTGATAAACTGTGCCCAAAGACCTTCGTCCCCTGCTCCCAACCACCATAACCACTTATTCAAGAGGGCCACATTGAAGCCAACCACATTCTTGATCCCAATACCCCCTTGTACCTTGGGAGCAGCCACCCTACCCCACCTGATGTCATGCCAACTCCTACACCTCCCCCCACTCCCATACTAGAAGAACCTTCCCTGAATGGTCTCAATCTTCTTCAACACAGCCTTCAGGATGCAGAACACAGAGAGATAATAGATAGGTAAACTATCCAACACCGATCTGCACAAGACTAACATGTCCCACTATATAGGATAGCAGCCTCGTCTTCCAACCAGCCAATCTAACCTCATACCTCTGGATAATAAGACGTCAATCGGCACACCGAAGAGTCCCTGAGGTGAGAGGGACACCCAAGTAAGAAATAGAAAAAGTCCCTATCTGACAACCCAAGATGCGAGCGATCTTGTGAAGTGGTCTAGCCTCCATGTTAACCCCAACAATCAAACTCTTATTGAAGTTAACCCTCAAACCGATAGCCTCCTCCAACAGCTCCAGCAAGATTCTTGTCACGTACATCTGTCTCTCATCCTCTGCTAGGAGCAGGATGGTATCATCAACATACTGCAAGTGGGTGACCGACAAACCACCTCTCCCAACCTGGAATCCCCTGATCAAACCTGTAAAGTCTACTTTCTGCCAAACCCTACTCATAACATTAGCCACAAGCACAAAAAGGAGATGAGACATAAGATCTCCCTACTTAAGCCCCCTACCACTGAGAAAGAAAGAAGTCGGCTACTCGTTAACAAGAACAGCAAATGATGGCGAAGAGATGCAAGACATGATCCAACCAATCTATGTATCCCCAAAACCAACTTCTCCAACACATCAAACAGACAAGACCAGTTAACCCTGTCATAGACCTTTTCAAAGTCCAACTTCAAGATCACCCCACTTTCTTTGAGTCTTCATAACATCCACCAAAAAATTGTCCTGAATATGACATCCCCTCATAAATGCTCCCCGGAAGCAACTGACCACCCTATCCATAACTCTCTCCAATCTCCCTGCCAGTAACTTAGTGATGATCTTGTAACTATCATTCAACAAACTGATAGGCCTGAAGTCCTAGACTCCTTGTTTCTTGGGGATGAGAACAATGATGGTTTTGTTAATCCCCCTCAAGTGTGCCCTCCCCTTATGGAATTCCCTAACAGTTGCCAAGAAATCAGATTTGATGACATCCGAACACTACTGAAAGAAGGCCAATGGGAATCCATCCGGACCTGGAGCTCTGTCCTCTGCAAGAGAAAAAAATGCATGCCAAACCTCATCCTCGGTGAAGCTCTGCGATATGACATCCCTCTCCTCCTAGAAAAGCCGAATAAGAAGATCATATGCAATCCTCGGTCTAAAGTGGTCCTCCACATAAAACAACTTGGAATAGAAGTCCCTCGCCAGAACCCTAATAAACCAGATTCCATCAGCCAAGCAAAAATAACTCATTCTATCCCATATAAACCATCTTAACCTGATTTATTGCTATATGAAATAGGGTCTTGTTACTTTGAATCTAAATTCATGTCTACTCATTGATTTTATATGTGTTTTACATATGAATCTTCCCACTAAAGTCTTTATCAACTATCAATTAGTCTCTATTTGGATCTGGCTTTTTTGGACAACTCACATATGAGCCTTATATCGAGCTAGTTTGCATGAGAGCCTCTAATAAAGTGAAGAGAATGCATTCCGCTAGTGAAGCCATCAGCCCAAATGGACAAGTAGTCTAGCTAGGGCCATCATAGGGCAAGCGAGGATGGGATTTCTATATTTTTGAGTAATGTTAAAGGTCATGGGGCCGAATATGGAAGACAAAGATTAGCTCAACATGGAAATAACTGTTTGATATTTAGATATAGGGGGTGTCAATTAATTATGACATGGAAAGAATGGTTGGATATTAATACATTTTCATGATAGTTTCTTTAAATTAAATAACAATATTATAACTCCAAATTCTATGAAAATAAAAATATAACAAATACTCACCTGTGGGGGCTATATCGTGGTCAAGAGTGCTCCATGCGGTAAAAGCTCCACCTAGGAGATGAGGCCAGTGAGTGCCTACTGTTGACACCTATTTTACACCTGCAAGTTGAGTTATTTCTCTTATCCATCTTTTGTGATGCCCCGAATTATCCATTGTTCTGGAGCATTTCTTGAGTATTTTTAGAGCCCATTCTTGATCATTTTTCTAGTCCATTGAGCCTTGAAACGTCGAGAGGGTGTTCTTCCCTGATCACCACCTAATTGGGCCGAATTCTACTAGCCTAGGAAGGTGGCGATCTTGGGATGACTGCCACCTTCAGGAGGTGATCATCCCAAGGTTGCCATCTACCCATTTATTCTATCTGCCCATCCTCCAGTTGCCCTTCTACTGACCCCTATAGTGGCGGTCTGGTGATGACCGCTACCAGTAGGTAGTGGTCATCCCAAGATCGCCACTTGCCCTCTTTCATGCTTGTGTCGACCTCATGCCTGTGGTTGTGTCGACTCTCCTTAGCCTTGTCGGGTAGCGGTCCTCATATGACCGCCTTATTGAAGTAGCGATCTCGTGACTGACCACGTTTCGATTGTACATTCCTGCACCCCATGGGCTCCATTTTCTTCGACTGAGGATGCCCGAGACTCCTTGTTTGCGTAGATTTCGCTAAGGATATTCTTCCAGATTGACTCTAATCCTTCCCAAGGATATTATCTCATTATTATCTCGAAGTTTTATCCATCAAAACTCTATTTTTGGGTCATTATCTCCTCAAATTCAACCTAGGGTTTTCTGGGTTCTATAAATAGCTGCCCTGCTGCACGTGCACGAAGGGGGGTGATTCTTGGGCTCGGGGCGAAGCCATGCTACGTCGCCATCTCTCATCTTCAACCCCAAACTGTTCAGGAGAGTATTAGCTTCATTTTCAGTTGCTTAGGGCTCTCTTTCCTCGCTCCCTCTCTTATTTCTCGGCCCTCTCTTTTCTCTATTTATCACAGTTTCTGCATATTTCTGTACTGCACAACACTTTTGCATGCACGTTTTCTCTGTTGTCTCTGCGTTTTAATTCATTCTTTTCACTCATACACATTCACAATATACACTCATATCTTTTCCTCCGTTTTACAGGGGTTAAAAATCCTCCCCTGGTGCGTTCTCCCCTAATTTCTCATGCTATTTTTTGCACTCGGGATTGATACTACATGCATGTTTGTAATGGATTTTTCTCCCTTGTTTTGTCTTTGATTCGCGGGAAAGGGAAGAGTAACGTGAGGCCCTCGCTCTCTAGCCAACTGGAAGGCGAGGAGGTGCTGATCCACGTAGTTCCCACATGCCTTCACCATGCACGATCACGTTGTGGCAGTCACCTTCGACCGTGTCTTTTCTTCTCCTTTTTCAAGGTACGCAGCGTTGTTGCTCTCCTTTCTTAATCCCTTTTAGCATTGTTAGCCTTGGTGGCGATCATGGTCTATTGCTATTTCTTCATCGCCCCTTTTCCTTTTATGATTTCATGCTTATGCATATATTGTCTTGTTTGGGGCGGGTGTAATACTTATCAACACTCATGAAGCAAATTGATTTCTGAGGAAGGGATCCATAAACTAGGGGAGGCACCATCTACTCAGACTGTTGAAGAGGTTGCATCAAGCTGGGCGCGCTATAATAACGTGAGGTGACATCAATGGCTAAACACCAGAAATCCAGGGTCCTAATTAGGAGCATGCATTACATACACACTCACCGAGGAATTCAAAGCTGCACATATGTCACCTAACTGTTGCTCCGTGTCTGCCAAGTGAACTCGCAAGTTCGCTATCATGGTATCATGGGGCAAACTCTCAAATTATTTACCAAGTTTTGTAGCAGAAATTAGTTCCCAAGCTTACCAATTCTATGTCCAAATGAAAAAAAATTAACATTTATCTTCATGATCATTTTCACATGGAGTGTGATTTTGAACTTGTTCTACTTTCCTGCTGATTACCATTTACCCATGCTTCCCATAATAGTAAAGCCTCATATCATCAGTTCTCTGACCTTATTTGGCCAACTTGCAAAGGTGTTCAAAGTACTCAGAATCAGGCTCGCATCTTCCTCAGAAGCCGCTCGAACATATGAAAATATTCCTCTCCATAAAACAAATAGCAGCACATACAGGCACATGTGTAGTGGCAAATAGGTAACATAAGGTGATATCCAAAAAGATGACAACTAGGCTAGCCCAATGCAGCTGTAGCATTCTTAATTTTAGTTTAGAATTTGACACAACTACATTGTGCTTTACAATGAATACACAATGACATTATTTAGTGATATTAAATATAGATACATGTATACACCCATAAAGCAATGGTAAATACAAGAAGAAAATTTGATAAAGTATACAAATGCAAGACACAACAACATTGGTGTAAATGACAAATCAAAATGAACGTGTAAATAGAGGGTGTTCTTGTGCTGGGCCAACCTAGAGGTCATACACCCTCCCAAGGCCCAGCTCGTGGGCTCAACCGCTCCTACGTGCAAGACCCCACCCCTTTGGGCCTCCAAGCATTCATCTCTTCTCCCCACTTTCCCTTCCCCTCCTTCCTGCCTCTCCTCACACAAAGGGCATCTGATCCCCTCCTCACTTCCTCCCCACCCAACCCCCAATCCCATCTTCTAGTTTTCGTTCCCCTGCAGTCTTTCCTATTACTTTCCCTTGGCACATGAATGTATTATGCAACTCCTTCCCCTTATATTATCTTCTTTCCCCCCCTCAAGCCACCTCCTACAACCACCAACCGCCCCTCACTCTTCCCTGTCAACCTCTCCTCTTCCCCCTTCACCTCTCCTATAAAACCCCCAACAACTACAACCACCTACAATACCCACCATCCCAACCTTGCTGACATGGATTGCTGTAGAGTTTGCATTGTCGCTAGGTCCGGGGATGGCCTCATACGCCAGATCTCCACTGCATGATCTGCATAGTCATCACTATGAGACTTGCAATATGGCATCTACATCACTGTTGCAGTCGCTATCCCCCTCCCTTCCATATCTCCATCTCTCTCTCCACCCTCTATATTCAGATCCATGTGCCAGTAAAGAGCCCGAGACAAGGGTCCTAGGCTAGGCCCTGGTTAGAAATGCCAAATTTGTTCATGCTTAGTCCAGGCCTAGCCTGGGCCTAGTCCAAACAAAATAGCGGTGCAGCAGCAGTGGCAATATAGAAGGCAGAGAAGCACTGGAAGCTGGAGCTTCACAACACAAGGTGAAGCACAACATTTTTCGCCGCATCCTTTTTCTATTCTTGTTCCTGCTCACTAATGACTGCAGCACAAGGTAGATGAAGGGTGGCAATGGTTCAATCTGGAGGACAAGAGCAGGCATCTGGGATGGGATATTGGGAGGAACCCTATAGACGACTCTCTCCTGACTTTCCTCCTCTTGACCAGTTGAAAAAAGGTGTGGCAACTTTTAAAATTCCCTCCTGAACTGGCCTCGTCAGAATGGGCAGGGCTGATTTAAATTAAATAACCTGCCATCACCGGAAAATTCCTGTTCCAGTGGGATTCAATCTCAGAAGCCTCCTGAGAGCAACACCCTCACGAGATTTCACAAGAATCTTGTGGCATAGCATTCCTTGCTCCATATCCCTTCTCAATATGCTTAGTCTCCGGCTTTTAATCTTGACATTCTCAAGGAAAGAAATAAGTGAACCTAACCACAGAATTCACAGCCAACATCATGAAAGGCCCAAAAATAAACCAAGGAGGCCACAGTGAGGCACACAAGAAACAAGGCTAGTAACAGCTGTATTCTAAAGATACCACCAAGGGTTAGTCCATTTATCCACATCCCTAGCAGGGATTGACATCTTGGTTCTCCATGCCATTTCAGCCTATCAGACATAAAAAAAATCTAGAGAGAACTCAAAGAAAATGAAAAGATACCAGGATAATTTCAAATCCACATTCTCTTGGTCCTCTTATTTCTACATTGGCTTCTCTTCTTTTTGGCCCAATTCCTGGTTTCACCCCAGGACCTTGGATCTGGGGAGACAAATATCCAGAGAGCTCATGATTTTCTGAGATCTTTACAAGGGCTTTCCATTGCCACCATTATGGACAGGAAGTACCTCATCTTCACCTGATCCTTCCTCTTTCTTTTCATCCAACTTGTTCTTCTTATTTCTCTTCCTTCACTACAGCATTAGCTATTGTCCATTTTACTGCAGTTAAGAAAAGGATATGCAATTTACAACAGGCCAACCATCCAATCAGTGAAGGGCTGTATCTTTTTTATCCTTATGTGCATCAAATCTAAAATATCTGATTTTTGATGTCACAAAATTTTAAAAAGAAATGGAGCTAAAGACGTATGCGCAACTTGGGGAGGATTCTCAGATTACAGGGCTGTGAAGGGCGAACCTCATGAAATAGAAACCAACCGGACAAAAATTCCGGATTTCTTAGATGTGGGCTAATATAGCCCACGGATATGGATAGCGTTTATGAGACATAAAGGGACAAGCATGGGGTAAATATATCTGTACGATCATCGAGCGAGGGATCTCTTGGAGTTTCGTTTTTACCTGGAAAAATCAGATGGATACAATTGCAAAGCTCAGTTTGCACTTTGCAGTGCTTGAACAACGCTAATTTCTTCCATGGGAATCTCATCCATGTCAGTATCGCCCGTACGTTGTTGACAGGTTCTTGACGATTCGCATGGCAGAGGCCATGGCAGAGAGTGAGCATAGCCTAGAAAGCATCAAAGCGAGGATTGGAGCTGGGAAACCAGACTTGACTGTTGCATCCGTAGGTTCATGATATCTCCAATTTCATTTCGCCCACCTCAGGGCTCAATGTCCGTAGCCCATGATGTTGTTACAATTGAGACTACAAAGTTAAGAAATAGATTCAAACTAAGGATCCACAATTTAATGACACATGCGCATAAAATGGGGAACATATACTACAATTCCACCGTACCTGTATCTGTAAAGTAAAACATAGGAACTGATTGCTATCAAGGAACAGTTGTGCGCAACATTCATGCTGCCACCTGAACTTGGGACACAAACGCATCTACGATGGTCCTTAAGACAAGAAAGATAGACACGCAAAAATTGGGCTGAAATTGTAATTGCTGGAATCTGGAAACTGGGAAAAGGACACATTCTGCACATCACATAACGACTCGATTTTACAATGGGGACCAAAAAACAAAAAAAAAATGGAATGCCTGCTATGATATCTGCATCTCATTACTGGCGATTACTCTGTCAGCAATGAAAACTCAAGAAATGTCACGAAGCCACCGGCTCCTGCTGAAGGCTGGCCGGCATTCTGGACTGTTGCCTCTTCAAGTGCTCCTGGATCCGGCCTTTGATGGCAGTTTCCTGCCAAAGAAGAAATCAAGCCATTGTATGGAGGCTAATGTTAAAGTTACAAACACAGCACGGAAGCGTGGTGGAGGATAATGCATAGAATTGTACAGACTTACCATCATGTGGCAGCCTTCCTCAAACTTCTCGAGGAAACCAGCTACCCACCTGTCTGCATTCTCCACCCACTCACTATGACGCATACCAGCAGTCTTGGCTACCGTGTGCAGCTGCAAAAACGCATGAAGCTGTTATGGATATATGCACAAATTTAAACAAATCACCACAAAGTTGGTCAGAAAAGGAAGAATGAAGACAGCGATACTGTAAAGAACAGTCAAGGAAGAGCATAGATGCATTACTAAAAACCTGTCTTCAACCAGATAACTGATAGCAGAGCAACCAATAAAACAGCTGAAAATATTGACACAAGAATGTTGAAGAAATATGTTGAGAGATTATTTCATTCAGCATCGCACCAGCAATCCAATTTTTCACCCACCCCGACAGATCCACATAGGGCTCTAAGATGACTGAGCTACAAGGACAGAATGAAACTTTTGAAAGAACCAAGTGTGCGGAGTTGCCATTCCCCAGTTTTTGACCCCAAGAAACACAAAGTGTCCAACTTGTTTTTTGACCGCACACTGCCAGGTGTATGGTCCAGAGTACCCAGCAGTCGGCCAATTTGCATGACATGATGTATTCGCACAAAACTTTTGACATTAGATACAGTGTATTGTTTGTGTGCTAAACTGTCCATCAGAAACAAAATTAACCACTATCAAATGTCCAAATTATTTGCATTAATCGACAATCCTGTTGTACCCAATTAATAACACGTTTATACAAATGCATTATCATGCTATTAAAGAGAACTGCAAATTGAAGATCGAATATCTATCCTCTTGTGCTTATCACCAAGCAGTCATCCTTGCCACAACACTTCACAGTAGATACAATATATGGTCCACTCCAAATAACAAAGTGTGTGAATGTTAAAGATAAACGAAATGATTGAGTTGTGACCTGGATCATTTCCATGGAAAAAATGAAGTCTCGAGTAATACAAACCTTCTTTCCCACTTTTTCCTGATGCTCCTTCACTTTCTGACGCCATTTGGTTATTCCCATCTTCACTCTCAATTGCTTCTCCTAACATAACAGAAACATATGCGAAAAACAGTGTGTTGTATATTAATAAGCAGCTATGTTTCAATTAAGGAAGTGCTGTTTCAATTACAAAGGCATAAAGATAAAGTTAGACTTCACATGATTCATGAAAAAGAAATTCTTGTTTCCAAAATTGAACTGTTTGAGGAAGAAATATCATGCATGAGAGAAGAATAATCCACGTTTCTGAAAATGCATGAAGATTTGAAAAATGAAATAGAGCAAATAAAGCTTGAAAATACTGCTTGCAATGAAGCCAAATTGAAGGCTGAAGAACAGACCCAATCTCAGTTGGCAAAAAAAAGAATTTGGATGCATGTTCTATATTGTCTTTGGGTGGATTGCTATGTTTCCATGCTTAGGTGAGTGTTTACTTTATTATTCCATCGGTTTTCCTTATTTTCATAGCTTTTTAGCCGCTACATAGAACATCTGAATGTGGTTGCTCACAGTACCGCGTTCTTCTAAACGCGGTGCTATAGACGACCGCCTTCTGGTTCTGTAAAAAAAAATCGTGTCCAAGGCAGTGGATGCCAATTACTGAAATTGGCGCCCAATGTACTGGACGTCAATTCCCTCTGTTTTCGTAGAACCTTCATGTTTCACCTGTTTTGCATTCATTTCTGCATATTACTATCCATACATGCATTTTTCATTTCTCTTACATTAGTTTTGCATTATTGGCATATTTTTAGCTTGGGAGACCTCCTCTCCCTACACTTTTAGGAGATTGTACCCTCTCTTGGTGAAGGAATGATCCTCCAATTGAGAACTCTTCTCATTAGACCGAAATTTCCTTAACGAAGGCCTTTGTAAGTTCCCGACATCGAAGGATTCCCTCTTCGATCACTGGACAGGTTGTACCTTTGAAGTTCCAGAGATTTAGTTGGCCTAAACGTGGTGAGAGAATTTACCTAGTTGACACCAGAGTGAAACCATATTGAAACTAGGTTCCTACCTTTGAGTGAATTGTATAAATCTTGTTAAAAATCACCTAATTCACATCAAGGGATAACTAAAACCAAGCGTAAACATTCACTTGTTTGATATCTTTGCAAAGTTGATTTGATTGAATTATCACTTGCCTTGCATAATGTTGCACTTTGGTAACCAAATTAACATGTCTAATCATATACATAATCATGAGGATGATCAACCTAGCACATCTTATAATCCTTAAATCTATGATTCTCACCTCGTCTTCAAAAGGGATTCCATCCTAATTGTTATATTTTTTCCACCCCATGGGCAATTCTCAATTTCATGATCCCTCGCATCGATAGCGAGCCGCTACTCCCCCTGAACCATCTCCTCCACATGACGAGAAGGTCTCACAAATTTTGCATCTCACCCCTCAACAAACTCAAGCTCTTGAGGCTATTGTTGAGGGTGTAGTTTCTTCTTCTCATCCTCCTTATCCTCCCTCTCAAGTGGCCCATCACCCACCTTCTCCCATTCATCCTCTCCCTCGGGTGGTTTATCACCCACCTTCTTCCACTCATCCTCCCCTGAGGCCTCGAGGCCCACATGTTCCTTGCACCTCAGTCCAACTGGATCCTTTTGTGGGTCAACCCCTCCACATGCCACGGCCTTCACATTAAGCCCCTCCGAGGTTCCAAGGCCAACCCTCTATTTCATTAGTGAGTCCCCTCCAACAATTTCTTATTGACAAGATCACTAAAATGGAGAAACAATTGAAGAGGGTCTCAAGTCCACGGCCTCCTCCTCCCCCTCAAGTCAATCCTCTACAAGCTTTCATGAATGAAATAACTAAAATGGAGAAAGACTGGAAGGAGAGAAGAAGTGAAAATGACATCATAGATATGAGTGAGCAAGTTGACTTGCCAAATTTTAGTGATCAAGTGGACGCTGTCCACCCACCACCCATTCATTCATATGGCCCACCGTCTCCATATCTATATCCACAAAACCTCCACATCATCATGCTCCACCACCAATCAATACATCTTTACCACGACGTCCAATTGAATCTAATTATGAAGAATTTGAGACAGCACATGGTGGAGTTTTTCAAGATATACCTACTTTGAGTTTCCTTTGCTTTCCTCTTCCACCACTAACACAAGAACCCCCTGCTCAGGATGATGCCACCATCCTTACCCCCATTTCCAAAACCACCTGGTGCTTTGATGATCGGTCAATACTTCAACAACCCACGTCGATACACTAGGAACTTTGTACCCAACCTCTTCCAACACCAAAACCCTTATGACCCACCAAAATTAGATGCTTCATCTGTACCAAACCTACCACCATTCACCCTCCTACCATTATACCTCCAACCACCATGCCATCAGTCTCTATTAGCCACTCATCCACCAAGCCTTCCGAGCCTTCTATTGATTCTCCTCTTTCCCAACTGATGGGAATCGACGCCGAGCATGTATAGTTTATTTTACATTTATATCCTTTTAGTTTGTGTTCATATCCTTGGGAAAGTATGTACGCAATTGTAAGGCTTTATAAGCCATCGAGTCATTCCCATGACGACTCACGATCCGATCGTCCCGCAAACGATCTAGATCAGAGCGGATCGTGAGAATCGAGATGACTTATACTGGGTCGATAAATCATACAGCTCGGGCTACGTATGCTCAGCACATCAAAAGTGCAAGGGGCCTTTATTTCCAAAGATGTGGACCAATCAGAAACGGGCTTGCACACATGATGCACATCCAAAGCCTCATCGCCCAACTCCCACATATAGGCTTTTAAAACAAAAATAATCCAAAACATTGTGCAGAAATTCTATAAACTAGGATTGTATATGCAATCATATATAGTGATGAAATGTTAGAAATTCATAGAAATGATGTTTTAGTGTGCAAGATATCACTTTTAAGAAGTGTGCAAACATATGATAAGTCTCTTACTTTCATTTCATGTCTGAAGTAGTTGGGCAAGATCATGAAATGTCAGAAATTTCATGTCAGAAACCCTTGAGCAAGAATTCCTCCGCAATGATATGGTTATTGATCAGCTTTAATTCTAAGGTGATTAATTATTTCAGGTCTGAAAGTCCTACCATGCGAAGTGATATTATTTCTCTGAGTCCCACCATTCACGGAGAGTACTTGGACCAGAGTCCTCCGTCAACCTGTTATTCCTCTCGCATAACAGCGAGAGTTAATTATAATTTAAACCTATCACTCTCTCAAGAGAGAGAGGCTCACGGGATCGAGGTACAAGGTTATGGATTGATATAATTTTTATAAGAGGTAGATGTAATGGATGAAATGCTGTCAACCGAGAATTCTAGTCATTAGATGCCATATTCATCGGCATCTCCAGCATCCGCTGCCTGTGACAAGACCACTCACGTTGTTAGTCCACCCGCTGGAGGTCTCAACCCAGCGGCGGCAACTCCAGCTCCTGTCCTCGCCATGGGGCTAAACGCTGCCGCTGCGGCATGGTCTCCTCCTTCTGCCCGGGCTACTCACGCCTCCCGTTCCCATGCTGTGGGATCCATGGTCGCCTCGCCTATGCAGTCCTCCCCGGCTATCTCGCCTGTTTCCCCCAGACTCTCCTTCAAGCAAGCTCTGAAGCGAGCCGTTAACCGCGAGCCACCTGGGCCTTCTGCCCCTCTGCCTTCGGTCCGCCCCCCCACCTTGGCTGCTACCCCTGTGGCTGAATCTCCGAGTGAGGATTCATTGTCCCCTTCAGTTGATGGCTTCGTCAAGCTCCCTATTCTCTTTCAGCCTCTTACTATCCCTGGCCTCCAGCCATCCGGCCCCGTCAACTTCACTACTGTTCATACCAACTGGGTCGGCGTGCAAGACCAGGACCGTTCCCGTCCTCCTTCCAGGGCCGATCGTGTCAACCCCAGGAGTTCTCTGCGCAGATCCAACTCTACGAGCTCTACTCGATATTGAGGCTTTGTTTAGTTTTTGGCCTCTTTGGTCTCTTTTGGTTTTGGGGCTCTTGGGCTTTTTGTTGTTCTCCACCACTTGCTTGGATGTCGTCCCTAAATTTGTACTCCTCTATGTTATTACTGCATTCATTAATGAAAAATCACTTGTTTGGTGGCCGAGGTGACACGTCCTGTCCCTTTCTCAATGAAAGGATGAACGGACTCCCTCGTGTCCCACCTTACAAGTATTACCTTCAGTAAAAAAAGTCATTAGATCAAGAACTATCTTGACAGCCGTCTATTACTCCTCCCCTTTTAATTATCTCCATCTGTCAACCCATTTTCCTTTCATCCCATTAATCTCTCTCCATCATAAATAAATCCATGACCATCGTCATGCTAACTAATCTGCTCATCTAGTCTTCTCTTCGTTACTTATGTCACTAATGTGGGAAGGAATCCGAGAAGGATTAGATAACTAACTAAACGTTAATATTCATGCATGAGACACTCTTCGATATATAAAAACATTCAGAAAGAGTCCTTGGATAGGAGGGGAGAAACCTCTGGCCGAAAATGTTCCCTTGGTTAGATGAGATCTTTGAGTGCGTTTGTCAAATCATGGTACACTTGATTTGATGACGCACACAGAAAGCTGGAAGGCTTTATTAGCTTCCCCCAAGACTTTTGGCAGCTATATATGCTCCTTCTTGCTCTTCCCAGATACATTAATTTTTATCAGTAATCCTCACCATTTCTGAAGTCGTCTAGTGTTTACAACCATTTGGTTTGTTGTGCAATATTATTTAGAATAGACTTGTGACTAGATGTCGGGAAGACAATATGCAGTTTGAGATCGATGAGTACTTGAGTTGACGTTGAGAACTGAACACATACATAAGGGGTGGGGTATTTTATCCTTTGTTCTGTTGATACATCTCCTTCAATTCTATGTAATTCCAATTCTACTTATCCTCAAGATCCATCTTTATTATTATTATTGTTATTATTATTATTAGAAGACTCTTTCTTATTGTTATGGTCGCCCTGGGAACACTGCTGGCCGGAATTTCCGCTGTCTATTTCGCCGGTATGGCACTCCGCCGCCAATGGCGTCACAGCCGGCTGCTGCTTAAGCTCTTTGTCCTGGCGACACCCCTGGGCTTTGCCGCGGTCGAAGCCGGCTGGTCCCTTACCGAAGTCGGCCGCCAGCCCTGGGTCATCTACGGTATCATGCGAACATCAGACGCCGTCACCCCCATGCCAGGTATCCAATATACCTTTCTGCTCTTTACCCTCGTCTACGTGACACTGGACGGGATGGTCATCTTCCTGTTGTACCGGCAAATAAAGTCGCTGAATGTGCAACCTCGATGTTAGCCAAATAACCATAATCCTGGTCGAGGATGAACCGGACCTGGCCGCTATTGTCAAAGAATCCCTGGTGAAAAAAGGATTTGTGATGCATGTGGCCCATAACGGCGTGGAAGGTTGGGAGCTTTTCAAGCACGTACGTCCGGATGTCTGTATCGTCGACGTTAGGATGCCCCGGAAGGACGGCTTCTCCCTGGTAGAGGACATTCGTTTAGCCGACAACCAGGTTCCCATATTGTTCCTGACTGGCCGTACACAATTGGAGGATGTGATCAAAGGATTGCAATTGGGGGCCGACGACTATGTGAAAAAACCCTTTAGCATGGAGGAGTTGATCCTGCGGGTAAGCGCCTTGGTTCGCAGACGAATTGACCGGCCTACGGGGGTGGATGTATCCGATATCCGGGTCGGAACCTTCCTGTTCCGGCAAGCCCGGTTGGAGCTCATAGACGGGCCGGCGACGGTCCATCTTTCTCAACGGGAAGCCGGTCTGCTGTCGCTATTGCTGCAACGGAAAAATGACCTGCTGGAAAGAAAGGTCGCACTCATAAAATTGTGGGGGGAAGACAACGCCTTTACTGCCCGGAGCATGGACGTTTATATCACCCGGCTGCGTAAGATCTTCAAACGTGACTCCGCCATCAGGATCGTAAATAAAAGAGGCCAGGGATATGCCTTACACATTACTTCACAACCATAAGCAACTTCAAATGACAATCAGACCGATCGCTGTTCCAGTTTTTTTCGCGCTTCTATTGGCGTCTTTGCCGGGTTTAAGCCAACAGCAGGCGCCAACCTTGCTGTTGCCCGACAACCACATACTTCCCTTGGACAAGTTGGACAGCCTCATCCAGGCCTGGGGTGGCAAAGAACGGGTGCTGTATTCGCATGATTCCACAGACGATAAAAAGAATGTGCTGCATCTGGTCAAGGCCACCGACGAGCAGCTAAAAAAGCTCGCCAACCTACGTGCAAAGCAGGTTACAGCGACGCGCGACATCATCGGGCATGCGTCGCCCACCTGGAAGGTAGTGGATATAAACGGGAACACCTGCTCACTGGAGGATTTCAAAGGCAAAGTGGTCGTCCTCAATTTCTGGTTCACTTCCTGCCCGCCCTGCATCCAGGAAATGCCGCATTTGAACGATTTGGCCGCCACTTATAAGGATAAAGACGTGGTATTTATCGCCCTATCATTTAATGCTCAGGACGACATACGGGCGTTCCTAAAAAAACAGACCTTTGTCTATCGCCAGATCGCCAATAGCCATTCCATCGATTCACTGTATCATGTTCAATTGTGGCCTACCAGCTTTGTCATCGACAGACGGGGCGTGGTCAGATCCGCGAAAAACTTTGACGCAAATATCAAGACACTGCTGTCCGCCGACATCGATCAGGCGCTCGCGCATTAAACATGCGCGACCCTGAGGACCGCTGGTGCACGACCCGGACATCAATATTCCGCTATCTGCTGGTCGGGGTAACACCAAAGCCAGCGTTCACCGGGTTCCGCCGATGATACCACCGGGTGGTGTACCTTATGGTAATGCGCCGTCATGTGCTTGTGCGGCGAATCGTCGCAGCAAAGTGTAACGCCGCAAGTCTGACATGTACGGAGATGTACCCACTGCGTGTGCAGCCGAACACATTCCTCACAAACGTATGCCTTGGCGGTCTTGATATCGGTGATAGCAGCCAGGTGCTCACAAAGTTTTGCCATGGTTATAAAGATTATTGCATGCTCAGGTTAAGAAATTCGTTTTTACCGTCTCTACGACTTCGCCGATATTACCGTCGAGCACCTGTCGCCACATATACACACTGAACCCCTTGGCCTCTTTTACATTAATGGCCGGCGGCATGCTCAATTCGCTTTGGTTGGTATAGCAGTCCAGCAGTACCGGTCCATCGTGCGCCAGGGCTTCGGCAATGGCCGCGGACAACTGGTCAGGCGTACGTACCGCGATGCCGCGGATGCCGATCGCTTCCGCCATGGCGGCAAAATCGGGATTGTCCAGGTCGGTCACGAAAGGAGGATACCCCTGGACTTTCATTTCCAGCGCCACAAAAGGTTCGGAAACTCGTGAAAGAGGGATGCATGGATATGAAAATGTATGAGGTGAAGGGAGTGCAGAGAATGCAAGGGATGAGTTAATGAGATCATTATTCTCACCCAAGGAGTGGCCCATAAGGAGAGTGTAGATGGAATAGAATCGGAAGCAAATAAGGTAGTGAAAGGCCCCTTATCAAAAGAATGCCCGCCCCTCCATGGCAAATAACGTGCCCGGCCAGACGGCTCAAAGGATGGAAATAATGCCCTTAAACTCTCATTGCGAGTAGAATGTGTTATAGCAATGTAGGAGAAGGACCCCTTCTCTTGACTGGGAAGTTGTACATCGAGAGAACAAGGGGTAATGAGAGCTTCAAAAGAATGTTGACCAATGAGCAAAGTGGCTTTAATAATCTCGGGCTTGGGCCACCATGACACCATATCTTGACATTTTTCTTCAGTGAGCATCAACGGTGACTTAGTCTCTTCAAAGATGCCTGACACAAGAACACGGATTGCCATCGGCCAAATAAAGTGTTTACTTTCAAATAGCGTGACCGTGGCCAAATCCTTCCTATCCGGCTCTTGGAGATCATCATCGGCATACATACTTGTAGAGACACACCCACTCCAAGTGGTAGAGGAAGGTGGGGTGGAAGCGGTAGGCTTAATGAGTGATGGAGGTTTAATGGATGGCATTAGTGGAAGGGCAGGTAAAAGTGGAGATTCAAGCACGTTGGGCTTCTCCCCTTGCTCGAAAGCAGACGGGGTTGACTTGAGTGTAGCAATGGGTGGACCCTGCACAGAATTATCCATGGGTGTAGGTGAGAGGTTGAGTGAAGGGTTTTGGGTTATAGGGATAATGGAGGGCTGAGGTGGTGACAAAGGAGGGTTATTTGGTTAGGAACAAGGTTTGGCGGGAGGTTCAGTGGAGGCTATCGATGTGGTTATTGATGGAGGCAAAATAGTTGGAGGGGATAATGGAGGGCCCGAATGGCTTGGTGGAGGTTAATGGTGTGATGGGTTTGGTGCGAAGGAACCGTCGGATTTTGATGGTGCGAGAGGTTTGAATAGTGGGAGAGGGTTCATGGTGTGCTGGTGTAGGTGATTGGAGTATCGACCCATCATCGTAACACCAATTGATTTCGTAAATCAGATTGGGGACGGTGGCATCATCCTCAGTAGGGGGATCATCTAGTGGCAATGGAGGTAGAGGAAAGTGAAGGAAACTCGGAATGGGTGTCTCTTAAGAATCTTCATATTCTTCACATGCCATCTCCAATTCTTTATCATTAGACTCAAGTGCACACAGTGGTGGAGGCATATTTATGGGTGATGGAGGTATATGTTGATGCTGATTGTTTTGTGTATATGGATGTGAATGTGAAGGCAGAGGGCCATATGAATGAGTGGTGTGCTTAGGTGGAGGGCGGACGACGTCCACTTCATCATTAAAACCTGCCAGTTCTTGCTCACTCAAATTATTGTTGCCATTATCACCTCTTCTCTCCTTCCAATCTTTATCCATTTTGGTGATTTCATTCATGAATGCATGAAGGGGATTAACTGGAGAAGGAGGCGGAGTGAGCCATGGGCTTGTGACCCTCTTTAATTGTTCCTTCATTGAAGCAACTTTTTCAAGGAAAATTTGTTGGAGGGGTGTAACTTGAATAGCAAAGGGTTGGCATGATGACCTTTGAGGAGGGGTCGTTTGATGCGAAGGCCATGGAGAATGGAGGGGTTAACCCACAAAAGAACCCGGTGGGACAAGGGTGCAAGGAATATGAGGGCCATGGGGCCGTGAAAGAGGAGGAATAGAAGGAGATGAGTGATGGATCACCAGAGAAGGAGTATGTGTAGAAGAAGGCGGGTGAGCAAAGCGAGGCGGGTGATGGGACACCCAAGAGGGAGGATGAATGGATGAAGGAGCCGGGCAATGTGCCACCCGTGTGGGAGTGGAAAGAAGGTGAGATGAGGGAGGCGAGTGATGGGCCACCTGAGAGGGAGGATGAATGGATGAAGGAGGCGGGCGAAGTGCCACCTGTTAGAGAATAGAAGGAGGCGGGTGATGGGTCACCAGAGAAGGAATAGAAGGAGGATGTGATGAAGATGTGCCCTCAACAATAGCCTTAAGGGCTTGAATTTGTTGAGGGGAAAGATGATCTAATGCATGCAAAACTTGGGAGACCTTCTCATCATGTGGAGGAGATGGTCCCGGGGGAATAGTGGCTTGCAATGGATGTAAGGGACCATGAGATTGGAAATTGCCCGTGGGGTGGGCAAGACCATGAGAATAAGGACGTGGTCCCGAAGAAGAGTTGTGGTGAGAATTGTGGAATCGAGAATTATAGGATGTGCTAGGTTGATCATTCTCATGAATGTGAAAATTATTAGATATGTTACCTTGATTATCCAAGCCAAACATTACCATCTTAGGTTAGAGGAGATGGATCAGCTAGAGGGACTCTTTCACTTCCATCTTAACTATGCTCCACAGCCAATCAGAGTCGACTAGTGGTGGTGGAGGTGGGGTAAAGAGGGATGCTTCTTAGTTAGGTCAGCACATACCTTCATTTCTGACGGAGGGGTGCGTCATCACGTCGTCTCACAGATTTGGGCCCTCAAGAGTTCTTTAAAAGTGAACCTTCTTATCTGGAGGATCTCACATGGAAGATTGCCTTCATGTGATAGGCTCGCTCCTTTTCTACAGGATACACCCACCTTCTACTGCTTGTGTGGAGAGGAGGATGAGACTTTGAATCACCTCTTCACAGGATGCTCCTATTCATAGGAGATTTGGGCTAAGATCGCCATAGGATACATTGTTGTATCGGCTCGCATGGGAGTATCCATCATCTGATTTAAAGGTGACAAAGTTACCTAGTTGTTCACGAAGAAAGGAACAATAGAACTTTCAGTGGTGAAGCTAGAGCTATGGATACTGTGGTTCCTTTTATTTCTGAGAGAGTGAGAGGGTGGGCTGAACTTTGTAAAGTGGATTCACGTAACTCCTGTTTTTGCTTTGTTGGGGGGTTAGTGTGGGTCACACCGTCTTGGTGTGGACTGTTTTTGTTGTATAGGGTCTTTTTAATTTTAATTTTTAATACAACAGTGGTACCACCCACTTGCAAACAAAAATGTTGTTCTCGAGGAAAAGCTGCTTTCAGTATATTGCAATTCTCCTGATTCAATGCCAAGAGATGGAATGTGTGGCCTAGGGCGACTTTCTTACCCAATAAATTCCTGCCCCCCGAACCACGCGAAATGGTCGCCTATTACACGGCTCACTAACTCTGCCTGAGGTGGGTCAACCTATTATTCGTAGGTGGTATGCTGTGCAGGGCCTTGGTTTGCTCCTTCCAATGCATTTCATACAGAGTGGAACCTAGCTCAGCTCTGGCTGAGACAAAAGGAAAGAACTGCTTCCGGCAGACGTTATAAGTATAGCCAAGAGGCTTTCGTCATCCATAAAGGACATAACAGAAGACTGGGAGCCGCTAATAACAGGGGATCTAGAGGACCATTGACTGATTTTTTGAAGAGAACTGCACCTATTCCCTTGCCTTGAGAATTCAAAGCTCCATCAAAATATAATGACCACATAGGTTTTTGTGTTTTGGAAAAGGCAATTCAATGTTCATCTGTAAACTCTGAACAAGCAGGTTTAAAGATCGGGATAGAATGATGTGCGAGATGCTCAGTAATTGCTTGCCCCTTAACAGCTTGAGACAAAATAAGCTTGTACGAAGGATAAATAGGTTGACCTGGTCTTGGACAGAGATTAACATAAGGGAAAATACAAGTCCAGGATAACTCTGTTAAATCTACAAATATGTTATCGGAATTGGACCAAATAACAGATATGAATCAATTGCAAGGATTCCTTACATATTGGAGTTATCCGTCTAACCATTACAAAGATTTAGCCACTGATAAGTATGACTGCAGTGTTTCTGATTGGGGAAGTGTCTTGAGAAGAATGGGAGGCTACTTTGTCTGCTGGATGTGGATGCACTGGATCCCATACATCTAGTGCGGTGGAACTCACCTCTTTCTGTTGACAGCTAGACCCGGCTCTCTTTCAAAGAACTTCGTAGCTTGTTAGTCCATTGGTGGCACTTGCACCCTCGTGCTTGTTTCAAGAAAAATCTTGGGCTAAGGCTTCAGGACCTGCACAGATGCAACATGATCCTATTCCGATCAAAAATACAACTGCTGTGGGCAAGGAGCAGCAAAGACTTCCCTAAGAGTTGAACCCTGGTTGGCCTTTAACAAGATTTGAAAAAAAATCCAATACACACCAATCTCTCCTAAGTTCCTTCTCTCTCTATATCTAGCTATCATTTATCTCTCCCCCTCTCTCTCTTTGGCCCAATGTGCCAATCAAAGTGACTCTTTTTTTATAAGGGTATTTTTGTTCAAAAAAATTAGTTGATGGATATGGAATATCCTTTACATCTTGGATGGAGGTTAACTGCAGGGTATTTTTGGTACCATACCAATATAAGATTACTAAAATCAATATGAAAATAAGATGGGTAGTTTTGTAATTAAACTTGTGAATATTTTTGCAAAAAAATACTTGGTAAGGTAAGTTTTGTATGATTTTGTTTTTGTGAGATCAACACATGTCTACCTGGACATGATCTGGACAAACCCAAGAGACAGTCAAGGTTATTTTTAGTTTTTAGTCGATGAAATGTTGAATTTAGTTTTTAATCCCTATAACTTATTTAATCTGGACTCCATAAAACTTGGAGTCCTTTAATTTCCAGTCCTTACCGTCTATATCTGTCAATTTAACCATGGTGTACTGTTAACCATAGTTACTGTATGATATAAGTCATCAATTACTTTAAGAAATGTCTGGACTAGAGATATAATTCCTACTAAGTGTTCACTCATCTAGTGTTTTCCCTTATTTTTCAGGTAATTCCAATGACGAGACTCATTCGGATGGGAATGGCCAAGAGTGATGAGCATAGAGCCATCCAAGGTGTCTACATCCAATCTTTTTTCTATTTTCTTGGGTCAATCATTGTAATTTTCTTTTATTGAGTCCAGATTGCTAATGGAGCACTCTTTCTTTGGAGTTATTAATGAATAAGGATTTGGTATTATCATGGTTGGTGCACTCTATCTTATGTGTTGAATTATCTCATGCTCTGATTGACAATATTAATATAAACTCATCATGCACTCTCGGGTTCCTTTCGTGCTTGAGACGTGACAATTTTTGTGGTATCAAAGCCTAAGTATTCAAGTTACCTAGGTTACCAAGTCCAAGGATTGGTTTATATCTTTCACCCGGTGAGCCGGTAGAGCCACGGGTTAAGTGAATATAGGAAGATAAAATGTTTAGTTGATATATATATTAATCTAGATATTTAAATTCCTGGTAGGATCATGGTCGCTGAATGAGCCCAATGGCGTGATATGCAACACACTGTTCAAGGCCTCACGCAAGCACTACAACAAGTGGCACAAGGGGGAATGATCCGTGGAGCGGGAGAACTCCACCGAAGCTTTGGGAATATGAACCCACCAAAGATCATCGTCTCGTCCAACCCGGATGATGCTGAGAAGTGGCTAAAGGAGATCGGGCGAATATTCTGTGCCATGCAATGCACGGATAAAGAAAATGTGCTGTTAGCCACTTTTCAGTTAGAACGGGATGCTCACTTTTGGTGAGAGTCCGTAGAAGCAACCTTGCCACATGGATACACTACATGGGCCAAGTTTGTCGATCACTTTAACAATAAACATTTCTCCGATGGAATCCAAGAGAAGAAGGCTGTGGAGTTTGCCGCGTTAAAGCAAAGGAACCTATCAGTGGCCGAATATGAGGCCCAATTTTCTAGATTGTCCCATTACGTGCCACACTTGGTGAGTTCGAAAAAGATGAAAGCTTGTAGATTTCTCAATGGATTACGACCCTAGTATATCACACAACTAGCACCGATGGACATACAAGTCTACTCGGAGATAGTGAGAAGGGTCCAGTTATTAGAAGATGCCATGGAATTGTCTGACAAGATCTATGGTAGGGACAAGAAAGAGCAAGTTACTAGTTTGGGAACATTCAAGGTTCCGTTTTCCAATAAGAGACCCAACAATAGAGGAGAGTCCTCCAAGGATAAGAAGATAAAGAAGAAGGATAAGCCTTTCTCCATCACTGCCACTCCATCTAAGGTAGTCTGCGAACATTGTGATAAGACTGGACATAAGGCCGAAGAATGTTGGAGAAAGCTAGGAGCTTGTCTCAGATCTGAGAGCCTAGATCATAGGATTCCCGACTACCCTCTATTGAATGAGCAAGTTGATAACGAGAAGCGTCCGGCAAAGAAGTCCAAGCACTACAAGAGGCGAAACCAAGTGAAGGAGGGATTGTAGAAGGTACATTAAAAATCCATTCTAAGACTGCCCATGTCTTATTTGATACAGACACGACTCATTCCTTCATTTATAAGAAATATACTACTTCTGTGAAACATGCTTGGTTAGAAACGGATCTAGTTATTTCCACTTCTCTAGGAAGCAGATCTGAAATTACACACCATTACCCGGACAGTGAAGTTCTAGTTGAAGGATAAAATCTGCCCACTGATCTAATACACCTAGACATGGATGGGTATGATGTCATATTAGGTGCAGATTAACTATCCACACATAGGGCTGTTATAGACTGTCGGAAGGGTAGAGTCACTTTTGGAGAGTACCCGAAGCTTGTCTACACTAGTCCCCGAAGTCGTAACAAGTCACCACTTATTTCTACTCTTCGGGCTAGGAAGCTTATAAGGAAAAGTTGCATGGCCTTTCTAGCTCCTGTAACCGTAATGGAAGTAAAGGAATCAAAGCTATAAGATATCTGCGTGGTTAGGGATTTTTCTGATGTTTTTTCAGAGGATCTACCTGGTCTACCCCTGGAAAGGGAAGTGTCATTCACCATTGACCTTATCCCTGGTGCTGGCCCTGTTTCAAAGGCACCATATAGAATGTGTCCCGCTGAACTAAAGGAGCTAAAGGTGCAATTGATAGAACTCTTTAAAAAAAGATTCATCAGGCCGAGCACTTCCCCTTGGGAAGCGCCAGAAGAAGGACAGATCTATAAGGCTATGTATAGATTATCGGCAGCTCAATCAACTCACTATCAAGAACAAGTACCAGCTGCCAAGGATCAATGAGTTATTTGACCAAACATCTGGAGCTTAATATTTTTCGAAGATTGATCTCAGGTCAGGTGAAAAAAAAAGAAAAATAAATAAAACTTTTTATAAACCCTCCCCACCCCTCTCTCGTCTCTCACTCTCACCCTCTCTCCCTCTCTTTCCCGGTCCCTCTCTCTCTCTCCCACGCTCTACCCTCTCCCTCTCTTCTTTTCGACAGTCAACGGGGATGATCGACGGTGAGGTGGCAGGCGGCTTGCAGAGAGGATCGGCATGGATCAGGACTCGGAACGAGAGGCGTGGTGTGGCGTGTGGATTTCGCCAGTCAGTGGCGGATCGCAGCGATTCGAGCGTGGAATGACGTCCATTCGTCGTGGGTTCTTCGTTAGAGGTAGGGTGACAAATCCTTAGCTTCCCCACATCATTTTCCCGTAATTTTTTGTTAATCGGTGCGGGAACGGGTGGGTTTCTTTCATGTTGGGATTTAAGCATGTACTGGGGTCGAGAGATGGTTTCACCGTGTTAGGAGATGATTCTTAGTGTAGTGGTAGATCGGATGTCGGGAAGTGTTTCCCCCTTGCTTTCCAGCATTTTCCCTGTTGTTTCAGGCTGTGAGGAGGTCGTGAGCAGGTTTTGTTCTTATTTTTGAGAAATTTGGGTATAATTTGGCGTGAGCATCAGATTTGAGGTTTCGATCACTGATTCAGGAGCCGGTTGGTCCCATTAAGTGTTTTTCGGGTCGAGGAATGGTTCCCCAACCTTCCCGTCCACTTCAGAGGTGAGTTGACGTGGAACGGGGCCCACGTGGGATTGGTCGCCAGAATCGGTCCACCAATGGGTCGACCGGTTCTGGCAGAGCCAAAACTGGCTCTACTGCAGGGTTCGGTTGACCGAACCCCCTGGTTTGGTCGACCGACCCAGCATGGGGTCGACGCCCTGTGAAGGGTGCATCGACCCACTGAAGGGGCTTTTTACCCCTAGGGATTTTGGTCGACCGACCAGCATTGGCTGGTTGACCGAACTCTCTTGGGGGTGGATTTTAAGGCCCATTTCGACCCCAATTGTGTGGTTTTTCGCCCCCGAACATGGAAATGGGTATTTTACCCATCAAAATTCATGAGACTTGGGCCTTTTGGGCCGCATGAGGGTGTTAGTCACTCGAGGATTAATTATCATGGTTCGAGGATTCATGGGATCTCTGTAATGGGTTTTAACCATGGGCGAATGGTATGGTTCCCACGTGGCTTGTGTGCCCATGGTGAGTCTCTATCCATGTGAGTTTGGTGACCCTGGAAGGGCATATCCACGGGAGTTCTATGACTACAGTTGGGTGGTTTTCATGTGAGTTTGTGGGCCGGTGTCTACTAGTGCATCTATGTGGTTCGAGGGTGGTTCCTCAACACCCCTTAGTGCTGGACCGTGGCTCACAGTGGTCTGCGTGTGTGAAATCGTGAGATCATGACCGATCTTGCGTGGAGGTAGCCATCCACAGAGCTGCGGATGTGAGAGCTCAGCGGGACTCTGCATGGCTGTGGAGGGTCCTAGAAGTTGATCGTGTTAGACTGGGCGAGACCGCCCAGTGTGTGCGATGCACCCTATTCTAAGGTGAGACTGCTTGAGCATCTGCACCTTGGTTGGGATAAGAGTACACTGCTGATGGACGCAGTGGCGCATACCCCGTGTCAGATAGCTGGACATGGCTGTGCTGACAGACGTAGAGGTGCGGATCCCAGCCAGTCCAAGGGTGTGGCATGTGCGAGTGTCTCGTCTTCTCCTCCCAAGATCAGGTGTAAGTAGTGTGCGCGCATATGAGGCCTTAGCGTAGTATAAGATATTAGTGGATGCATCTGGCCATGTTGTGTATGTTGAGTAGCAAACCCTATGCCGGTGAAGGTTGAGTTACCAACATCGTTATGTGGCCCTTTTGGCAGACGGACATGTGTGCTACCCTGTGTGTGGGCAGGGTTTCTCCCACTGGCCTTAGCTCAAGACCAAGGCTGCTAGTGTGCTGTTGTCCTCCCGTGGGTGGAGTTGAACATGTGTTTAGCTTTGGGGCCTTACTGGTGTTTCCGTCGGGTTACTACTACCGTGCCATCGTGAGGTTTCCTTCCGGTAGTAGATTGGCGGATTAGCCGGGGGTCTACAATCCCAGCTATAGGTTGAGGTTCCCCGGTTAGGAACTGGGCTAGAGTAGAGTTTCGTGTTTCCTTAGCTAGTCGTTCCTACCATCCCAACCATTATTTATTTCTGTTATTATTGTTATTGTTGTTGCCTTTGTTGTTATTATTGCCATTTACCACTTTCATTTGTGGTGGGGATCTTTGAGACCCCTACTGAGCCAGTGAGATGGGGCTTACACCCTGCCTTTCAGGTTTAGCACTCTTCTGAAGGTGGAGCCATTCGGGTCGGAGGACCGGTAGTTAACCAGCTTACCAGTGCCGGGGCCGGGCCCCGCAGTAGTGTACGTTTCTCTTCCGTTGACGACGAACAATCCGAGCCTTGAAAAAATGTGGAGGGGCAAGGGATGCCCCCATTACAAGAGGTCAGCATTCGCTTCCTTAGAAACAATGGTGGCTTCCGAGCTTCCAGGAGGCAAACGCTCTTGTTCCCTCAAAAATGAAAGGTGACTCAAGTCCCCTAAGGCAAGCAACAATCTTCTACCCCTCAAGAGGAAGAACATACGCCTCCCCAGAAGGGCATAAAAGGTGGCTTCCAGGGCCCCTATATGGTAGGTAAGAATCCTAGCTTTCTCGGGAAATGGGACGTACACCTAGTCAAAAGTAACTAAGAGCCCTTTCCTCTTCAGGAAAGAGGGTGTATACTTGCCCACGATCACAGTGTGACTGGGCAGTTCCCTAGTGCGAGTAATAGTCCCGATCCCCCTGGGAAACCAGGTGTACAATAGATCCATATGTACTAAGGGCGGGTTTGAGTAGAGACCTTGCCTACTCTCACAAATGTCCCACACATGGAGAATTGCTCCAAAAACACATGCATCATCTATGCAATGGCCCTAGTAGCGTGAGAGAAAAATGCTAGAACAAAACAAGAAGCCCACGCTTTTATTCATAGCACAAAGATCTAAATTCAAGTACCACATATCCACATGGCCAGCACGGACTGCCAGGGAAATGAGTGAGGCAAACTAAGGCCATAGCTGCATTAACAGCATCCAAATTAACCAGCCATCCAACCATGCTCAAAGTCACTATCTAGGTCAAGCGGTTCATGAGACTTGACCAGAGCTGAGGCGGACTGGGTAGCTGCAACTTCCCCTGGCTCAACTGCTACGAGCAATGCTGAAGATGCTGGAATCTCATATGTTTGCCTAGTGAGGGCGACATCCATCCCCGCCATGATGATGACAGGAACATCGAAGGCTCTTGTGGGTTCCCCCTCCATTATGGACTTAGGAAGATTGTTAAGCCATGGTAGCCACGAGGATGGGGAGAGATGGAGGCACAAAGCCTCAAAACCATCAACAAACCCTACTACTTATAGGGAGAAACTCCCCCTTGGAAAGGTAACCCTTACCTGCGATGGATGGTATCCTCTGTTTGACTCACACATCGAGGGAAGGCAGAGATCCATTAATGGTAACCGCACCACATGAAGATCAAGCACACACCATGCAAAGAAAGGTTGCAGGAAGGAAGATTTTATTGATAAAAGGGGGGGACAAAAATGTCACTCATCCTCCTAGCGATAGAACCTATTAGGTCAGAGGCTTAACACCCCCTTGTTACAATACAAGCAGTCCACCATCGCCAAGGCGTCCTGCCACCCTTGCAGTTATCCTTGCTTGTACTCCTCTGATATGCCGCCGTTGCTACCTTCTCCCGCCGGAGGCCATGGCACTGGTAGTGCTTCCTTCCAGAAGCACAACCTCTTATAGGGGGCCCCCTCCAAAGAAGAACTTGATTTCTCTGAAGACATCTTCAAGCCCGCACTTCCAACCACTGACAGAACTCGGAATGACCATAGGGTTCACCCCAGGGTCACTATTTATAGGAAGGAGATGAAGCCACTAGAGGGGGTAAGAGAGTCCCCACGCCTTCCCAACATAGTGGGATTCGAAGAGACCGACTCTGAAGATTGTGCCTTCTCACTACCTCCAACGTAACATCAACCGCCAGTTCACATCCCAAAGGGGAGTTAAGGTGGTGAAAAGAAAGCAAGTAGGCTATGTGGAAAGTACCGAAAGATCCAAACGGTTAGCATTTGTGAAGAAAAAGTAAGTTTTTTTTACTAAGGCAATACTTGCAAGGTGAGGCAGGGATTCTAGTTCACCCCTTCATTGCGGAAGGAGGTGGACGTTTGTGGACGCACTTTTGAGATACTTCTTTTGTTTGTCCATTCAATTCATTTATTGATTTATCTAGTGCGTGGGCGTGCCAGTCACCTAGGTGATAATTTATTGGGGCTTCGCAGAAACCCTGGCGCGCATCGTCTGACTGATCAAATGATCGTGTGATTCATGTCTGGACAGAAACCCGCCGTACCATGAAGGTCACGGCGTTATTTACATCCCCTTGAAGAGGGGAACACCCTTGATTAATCGCTAGGAAGAGGGACCCTACGGCCAAGAGATTAGCTGTATATATAAGGAAGGATACAATAGAAAGCATTGAAATTCCCCGCATGAGGGTGCAAAAGAGCCTTTAAGATTATGTTGGTCGCACATTGACCCCTCAATGATCAGACGAGTGCCTGATTTGGAAAAGCCACCATCATCATGGGAAAACCAGAGCATATGTATGCCGGGATATGGCAAAGTTATTGTTCAGAGAACAGAAAATGTTCGGTTAAATCTCCGGTCGGAGCGATCGAGAATCAGTGAGTTTATCGGCCTAGTGCGAAGTCAAGTCGTGAACGTAATGGTGGAGATTCCGAAACCCCCTCCCGATCGACCGAAATCGACGGGGGACGCAAAGTTTCTTCTTGAGCTTCCTATTTTCAGACCTCATTGTCTTGTATTTCTCACACAGATCTTCATAGGCATCTAAAAGTTCCTCAAATGAAAATTCATCATCACTATCAGAGTTAGAGTTTACCTCCTTGGATTCTTCACTTGAACGATCACTCTTGTTAGCCATTAAGCATTCATCCTTCAGCTTCTCTTTATGAAGCTCTATCAGACCATTGAAGATTTCATTCGCCATCCTACATGATGAAGCGAATGGAAGCACGTTAGTGTCTACGGCTACTTGTAATAATTTTAGGATAGTAACATTAGCAAGATTTTTCAATTTATCCTCTTTAGATCACATGGTCTTATCTGGAGACAATTTATGAGGGCCATCATATATCAACTTCCAAAGGTTAGGATTAATAGAACTGATTATCCCACACACCTTGCTTAACCATGAATCAAAATTAGCACCAGTAAAGATAGGTAAACCATTCATTGCGACTTGTCCAACAGAAAAATTCATGATTGTAAAATTACACTGGGATCTCTCTATAGATCGTTAGATCTAGGCATAACAGAGCCTTGGTCTAATACCAATTGTTGGGTCCTGTAGTGTAGGAAGACAGATATAGAGGGGTGAAATAGATCTCTCTAAAACTTATGTCCAATTTAAAACTATACCAACTTCACACAGTGGAACTAAACATAGATTGGCTATTTGCACACTTATGTACTTACTGGACCAAGCCTCACAATGTGTGGGTGAAGGATTTTTGTGTAATGCGGTATGGTGCACAATAGTTAGATTGATATCCGTGTGAACATCAATAACATGTTGCAATGCATGTGCACAATGAGCAACCAATAAGTGTGCAGTGTGTGTAGAATGTACCTGTGAATGAGGTACAAGACAAGGAAACAATCGCACAATTCAAACCACAAGACACAAGAATTTTGAAGGTGGTTCAGGACTACGACGAGCTCCCTACGTCCACCCCTCATCGAAACTCGGTGAGACTTCACTACTGGAAAACCAGCACGGAGATAATACCCTACCATGGAGCAAAGCTCCTTAACACGCAGGACAAGCTTGCACACACACGAGGACGCTCCCCAACACACACAAGCAGGAGAGATCCTACACAAACACGGGGATGAACCCCAGACTGCCTTGGATTTGAAATTCAGTAGCGCGCACACATACACACACAAACGCTCAGACACCCTGAGCCTGTGCAACCATTGCACAGATACACACACAAATATATGTTTCAAAGTAAAGGAACAAAAGACTGTAAAACATGACAACAAATGTAAGCTTAATAGCTTCTGTAGAATTGCATTTTGCACAAATCCAATCCTCTATTCTGGAGCAGCAAATCGATATGCCTGTTCTTCCACTTCTGTAGCTTCTTCTTCTAGTGACACATGTGGCTTCTCCTTCTTCTTTGTTCTTCTTCCTTTCCTCTTCGTAGCCTCAACACCTTCTCCTCAACTCCTTCTTCTTCTTCTCCTTCTGAACTTCACTTCTTGGCACTGGAACGAGCTCACAAATATCTCTCTGCTTCTTCTGCTCAGTCCTACCTTCATCGAAGGCCATTGTGGTATATTCATACAGCTTAGGAAGAATTACGACCCTTGATTTTGGATAAACAAAATCTAGATCATCCATTACTCTCCAGATTCTAAGTGACCTTTTCATGAATTACTGAGAGAGAATGAAATAGCCCCTTTGATTGGTCCAGGGTGGAAAGTGAGGAATATTCTCCATAAAGGAGTCTTCTGGAAGGTTGTCTGGAGGGATGCCACATGTCCTCGGATGCTGTGCCAATTATTGGAGGGCGAAGACACGAAGTCAACTTAAGCGATTCTCACGTGTTTGGCTCTTTTTCAACATTGGCGACCTATTTGTCACCCTTAAAAGGTATTTTTCACCCTTATAGATCATTTGTTTGCTCTACTAGCCATTTCTCACAGTTACAAAGCATTTATCAGCCTTACATGGCATATGTCACCCTTATACGCATGAGCCATCGCCTTTGAAAATTTCTTCTCTGCTTGAGCCATCACCTTTATTTATTTGTTGCCCTTCATTTGTCACCTATACTAGCCATTTTTCACCGTTGCAGGTTATTTGTCAACCTTGTGACCCATTTGTTTCCCCTGTTCAATATTCTTCAGTTTTGAAAGATATTTTTCACCATTGAGACTCATTTATCACCCTTAATTGTCTTTTGTCAGCCTTGCTCAGATATTTGTCACTGATATCAATCATTTGTCTCCCTTATCTTCTTCAATTGGCAAAGGCTTCTGGCGAACCCTGGCGTCGACTCCATCTCCTTATGGCGTCGACTCTACTGCCTCATTTCCATACTTTTTGGCTCCCCATCAAGATTTTGGACCACAAGCAGTAGCAACTCAGGAATCGTTCCATACCTATGGTCAAGATTTAATGGAGCTGACGTTGAACTGAAGAAGCCACTTGGGAGTCCGAAGAAGCTATCCGGAAGCAATACCCGATTTATTCTAAGGTCAGTTACCTTACTCCCCATTTAGATCAGTGTAGTGAATTTGGAGGATCAAATTCCTTAAAGTGGGGGAGGGTGTAGCACCTCGATAACAGTATTAGATAAAATAACCAAAAATTATAAGAAATTCTATGGAAAATACAACCGGTAAAATTTCAACCAATTTATAAAAATCTAAAAAAATTATAATCATGAAGAGGACTAAACATTTAGATAAAATGTCTTCTACAGGAAGCCCTAAATAAAATCTTAAGCCAGCCGAATTAAGTGAATTAGGGCAAAATCCACGTTTAACCTATTGGACCTTGAATCGTTCAATTTGGACCCAATACCTGACCATTCGAGCTCATATCGGACCCAAGTGAAGGGCCTAGATGAGGATATTATTTTCCCCTCTGTTTCCCAGCTGAAAGCCTAGCCCTAGGAGGAGAATTTGGAGGTAGAGCGGCGACGTGACTAGGTCTAACGCGAATCACACGCGCCCGTGGGGGAGGACTCTATCCTTTCCAATAGACGCCTCTAGAGAGCAATTGATTCTATAAAAATGACCCTAGCATGACCTAGAAACCCTTGGATGCTGCAGCGGTCGAAGAGGAGCTCGCTCGGGGGAAGAATTTAGGCGTGTTCTTGTTGTTTTCTTTGCTCGTCCGACCGGTGACATTGTCCCTTTCTTCTTCCTCTAAAGTAGGTTCTAGTGGACGATTAAGATTGGGATTTTGGGTTCTCTCTCTAGTTTTTTAGAGTGAGAAGCTCTGGTTCGAACTCCTCCCGCCATTGTTTCCCCAATCCTCGTCGGCATGTCCCCCTCCTTGCTGGCCATGGGTGGCATGGCAGGGGTCCCCCTGGCGCCGGTGGGGGCCCCTCTGGCACTGCTGGAGGCTGCCTCCTCGTCCTCCCATGTTGCTCCCTGATGGTCCTTTGCGCAGGCTCTCATGGAGTCCAAGCAGAGGCCGAGGACCTCCATTCTGATTAAGGATCCAGCATTCACAGATCAGGGTGAGCTAGTGGTATTTTTCTCCAAGACTGATGTCCAGGCGTCTCTGCATTTCCTGTTGTTCATAATAGTGGCCAAATGTTCATATGGTCGGCCAGCGTTCCCTGAGATTAAGAGTTGTCTGGTGCAGCGGCTGGCGATATCTTCAGGTTTTATCATTAGTAAACTTAACCCGCGACACCTTCTTCTTCGTTTTGATAGTGAGGCAGATTTCATGAAGCTTCTAATACAGAAACATTTGTACATAAAAGGCTTTCTGTTTCGATTTTTTCGTTCGACCTCAGACTTCAAATTTGATGCTGATCTGCTAACGGTGCCGGTTTGGATTGGCTTCCCTACTCTGCCGATGAACCTGTATCATGAAGATTGCCTGCGGTCAATTGCTGGAAACTTTGGGACTATATTGCGTATCCATGATAGAACTCTAGCAATGACAGATACATCAGAGGCCTTGGTCTGTATTGAGATGGATCTATCAACTATGCGCAGGGAGCGATTATGGATAGACCTGGATGGTGTGGGATACTGGCAGTCGGTTAGCTATCGTCGAGTTCCTGATCTCTGCTCCTTCCGCCACAAGCTTGGTCATTCTGAAGATGGCTGTAAGAAGAAATTGGGAAGGACTGGCCGTTCTCATGTAGTTCAAGAATTAGACCCCAAGAACCTCCGACAGGTCTTTAGGCCCCGACTTGCTGGCCCACTGGCTGCTCGACAAAATGTGGCCCTAGAAAACATGTTTGAGGTATTGCTACAGGCAGTGGAAATGCAGGAGGTGGAAAATGCTTTTGTAATTCATCAGCAGGAAGGGTCTGCTCAGGGTTCGATACATTTGAAGGGGGAGAGTTCTTCCCCAGTCACCCAGCAGACGACTGCAATGGAGTTCCCTTCTTCCTATAAATCTGCCATTGGAAAAGTTCATGATTGTCATTGTGATGCTAATCAGGAAACTGAAAACTGCCATCAGCCAGCAGGAGAGGGAATTGCCCGACCTCCCTGTTCTGAAGGTCCAGAGGGCAGTCTGGGATAAGAAAAGCGACGGTTAAATGAAGCCCCTGAGGTTGTGGCAATGTCAACTGCTGAGGCCCTTTTTGTGTCTGAGGTCACTTCTAATGCAGAGACCTCTTATAATGTACAAGTCCAGGAGTTGCTGAAGACTAGCAAACAGATAGCGGAGAGAGCCTGTTTAGACAATATGCTAATGCAGGCTAATATGCTTGATAGGGGTGGTGAAAAGGAGCGAAGGCATCATGAGGGAGGGGTTATAACAAGCTTTGGAACCAAGACAAAAACTACATCTGGGATTGTCATATCTAACCATATCCACTGGGTGTTTATTATTGTGCCTTTTCATGTGTAAATTGCAAAGACATATTCTAATAGATGTACTTTTTTTTCTGAAAGTGATATTCCAGTTCTTTAAGTGTATTCTTTATATATACATATATATGTAGTTTTTTTAATGTTACTTCCCGTGGAAAGAACACTGTAATGTAGAATTTTAACTAACTTCATCCTTTGTCTTTGCTAGTAACATTAGGCCTAGAAATGTGATGTATGTGTGGTAGAATTTAATCATCTAAAAGGAGCCTAGGCAATTGTTAGAATTGTATGGCAGATTTTCTTCATTCCCAAATCACTATAGCTGAGGTAGTCTTCCATTGTATGGTAGTTTTTTCTTTTATCATGAAATGGTTGCAAAGTCTGTTCTGTAATTTCCATGAATGAGGAGTTACATTTGTTAAATCTTCTAGTTTTCATTCTTTGTATGCTAGAAAGCCTATCGGCTTGAGTGGTTGAGAAATAACAAACATTCATCCATCAGAGAAAAGAAAAGATATAAATGCAACTATGCTTCTGCATGAATAGAATTCATGTTGTCAGTAACCTGGCATGCATAACAATGTTATGAGGATAATCTGGAGGCACAAATGCATCTTTTCCATGTGCTAATCTCCTTGCCCAGAACCCAGGAATAGCTACCCCCCACTCCGCCCCAAGTCTATGGCATTTAGTTTGTTTTGTGAGATAGAGAAGTAGATCATCAAAACAATCAATGGAAAATAGGACATAAAATAAATGTTTGATCCTAAAACATCTCCGCAAGAAGATCCATCTCTCTCTCTCTCCCCCTCCCTCCTTCCCTTCCTCCCGAGTGTGATTCTAATCTCGCTTACAGCCTTATGCATAGCCATAAAACTGAAATGGAAATGAAAAATGTGACTTTGAAGATTATCGAGCAAATATAGCACTGTATTTCCTTCTTATATGAGTATCTACATCAAGAGCTGTATATTCTTGATGAGGAAGAACTTTCTAGGAACAATTTATGATTAATATATATGCATACATAGACATATCTTCCACTGAACTTTCTAAAAGATCCGTGTCTTTTTTTAGGCTTGTCCAGTCCATTCTTCTAGCTATACAGGCAGTGGCGACCTAAAATTACATGAAGAAGTCTAACCGTGCCTTCTCTTGATCTCGCTGCAAACTTGCCTGGGACCTAACCTGAAGTGGAAGTACCCAAGGTTCTGTGCTTTGGCCTTTTGGTGTTTGACCCTGTCTAGGATTTGAACCAACTATTGAACTGAATTAGTTGTGTCTAGACAACAGTCCTGGAGTGTCGAGGGATAACCCATCACCAAAATTTTAGCTAAAACACCTGCAAAGTGTGCTTCAGTTCACACATTGGTTAATTGTTGCATTTGGACAATGGGCATATATCCCTTGGTCAAACTTCTACCTCTTCATCTAGAGCCTTTCCAAAATAAAATTATGGTGAGGTTTTACTTTGTGGTTGCATGAGCTTAAACTGCTTAACTAATAATGTTAGTTTCCTAGGTGCCAACTGGCCCATTTAAACCTTTGACAAGCCCTTCTCTCATCCAAACTTCTTCAGGAACTTGGTATGACCTGACAAAGAGTAGGTTAACTGGGGCAAAAGAGTTTGCTAGGAAACGTTGCCAAAGTGTTTGGATCTTGAATTGATCTAGTCAATGTCATACTGATGGTATGACATAATGATGATGAATGATCATTGTGTCCCAAAAAGAGGTGGAACAGTCCCTGCATTGACTCTGTCATTTATATATTATTATCTGACAATTTTTTATTTGTAAAAAAATCCTTCTTTTTATATATAAGCATGAACTAAGACTAAAAGGAAATAGGTGTACCTACATTTGATACAAGTTTTCATAAGTTTTAATCACTGTGCATGTCCAACAGATGACTTTGCCTTCTCTTTCTTAAGAATCTGTCAAATTCATGATATAACGGTATGGTGAATGCTCCAGTATCTCCAATGATGGTTGTGAAGTAGAAGATTCATTGTTTAGGATATGGAAAAGCAAGCACTCATTCTTTCATGTGTGCCAATACTTTCTCGACTTTGAAAATGTAGATCAGCTCCCTCTTCTTTCCTCTCAAACAAGGAAAAATGTGAGTGTTGACAGACTACAACCTCCGAACCATTAGAAGGTGCATTGTGGGATTTGATGGCTTAGATCCTAGTGATGATACATGTGGAGTTTGTGTTGATGGTGGGAATTTGATTTGCTATGATAGCTATCCATGAACTTTCCATCAGGATTGCATTATGCTGAAGGTACTCCCTTCCCTTCCGCTACAACCCCACAACAAATTTTCAGTTTACCTAATGTATCCTTTTTCCCTTGAGTAAAACCAGTAGCGCATTAAGGAGTAGAGCAATATCTCTTCTTTTCATCTTTAGGTTTATTTCTTCTCTTTTCTTCAGCAGTTGCCTCGAGGATGGTGCACCAGTTGCATTTTGTCTTGCACCTTGCATTATTTATTCGGCTTCTTGCCACGATTGAGGGAGCATACAGTGCACCTCAGAGGGTGTGCTATTCTGGCTAATATTGAGAGGCCGTGTTGGCCACCATCTTAAAGATGGACATAGGGTGAGGGCGAGGTGGGTCCACCCTATATTCTCCTACTTACAATTCACCATCTTGGATCAAGTCTTCCATGATGTCTTTAAATACATAGCAGTCCTCAATGAGATGCCCTTTCTTTTGGTGATAGGGGCAAAATCAAGGATCATCTTTTCTTTCACTATCATTTGGTCACTTAAGCTTCGGGACGATGACCTTGTTGTATTGGAGGGCCCACTCGAATAGAATTTGCATCTTGTCATGGGGAAAGGAGTATGGTCTTTTCATTCTTGCCCTTAGTGAGGGAGGCTTTTACTCAACAGTCTTGGTAGAAGAAGGGCCAGCTATCTCTTTTGATTTCTTCAGTTGACGCTCGAAGGCTTCAAACTCAGCAGTGTTTATTTCTTCTCGTGCTAGTCGCTCTTTGACTAGCTTATTCCTCTAAATTGGGATAGCGAAAGCCATGCAATATTTAGCCAGAATGGCTTCAATGTCAATGGCCATATCTTCTAATTGATCGAAGGACTTGACTTCGAGGCCAATTACCCTTTGTAGGATCTCTTTCCGAATACTATGCTTGCATAGCTAGACAACATCCTTGTAGCTTGATGGATGTTTGCCCCTTGCACTGAGATTCTTCCAGCGTTGAATGTAGTCCGAAGCAGACTCATCATCTTTTTGTTTGGTCATATACAATTCTGCTTCGGTGACTTCTTCCTTAGTGGATTTTATCTCAGTTATTTGTTCTATTGCTACCTTATTTGTTATGGTTGCAGCTGTTAGACTCCGGTGCGAGCTTGATAATTGTAGATGTTGGACTCCCTAATTGATTTTGGGCATGTAGTTTTGATGATTTCAAAACATGTGTGTCTTGGCATTAATTTCATTCATCTTTGATTTGTGAGTGTTAACTCGAGTCAACTTGCATGGTATGTTTGAAATGCTATATTGATAAAAGTGTAATCGTGCAAGACTCTTATGTTTTCAACTCAAATTTCACCCTTGAGTAAATGGCATGTGAATGTGGAAGATAGTGCTTAAGCTTGAATTGCATGAGTATGTGAGGTTTGATGTAGTGAGTTTGTGCATTTTCAGTTAAGAAATGTTATTTCAATGTAGAAGGCTATTTGATTTTATTGATCATACTAATATGGTATTCCTTGTGTTTTGTAGGGTTTAAGACAGTCTTTAAACAAACTGGACATGGGTCAACCCATAGGGGTCGACCCTCACTAGGTTCATTGCTGGAAAATCATGTTTGGAAGGCCAGGACTGCATGGGTTGACCCATAGGGTCGACCCCTAGAGGCATTGCCTCTGTTTTGAGCAATCTGTGCACAGTGTGCATAGGGGTTGACCCCCCTTGTATGGGTCGACCCATGGGGTTGACCCTTCCAGCAGAGCCTTCTGTTTGGCTATAACCTGAGTAGGAACTCTCAGGGGTCGACCCTCTCCGAAATGTGACTTGCGAATCACGTGGAAACTCACTTGTTTGACCTTATAACTTTACCAAAATGTCCCCCCTTCCATTCTAACTATGTGAGGATGTTTTTAGACCATTCTAGAAGGGGTACTCAAGTCTTTTAGCCCCTCTCTTGGATATATATAGCTTTGTAATGAATTTGGGGAAAATTATCTAAGGGCTTTTGTGTTTTTCTTGTGCAAGAAGAAGGAGGAGGAGAACGTGCTGCATGGAGACCTTCTTGCCCTGTCTTCTCCTGATTTCAACACAGAAAAGCCAAGATCGAAGAGTGAAATGTTGATCAGCATCATCTATTGAAGTTGTCACGCCCCGAGCGAGGAAGGAACCCAGAGGCGTGATGAGTTATATTCGATCATGTTAATCAGAGCATAAGTGTATTTGACACACATAGACAGAGCACGCACAAGTAATGATAACCAAGTCCTTTATTAATCATAAACTTTCAAAGTACTTCCATTACAACTCTTGAAGAAAGCACTAGGACTCAATAAAAGTAAAAGTACAATGGTTGACTCAAGATAATAGAAAAGATAGGACTAGATAACACTTTGATGGTTGGATTGGCTCTAAGCTCTTCACTCATGTCCATACCCATCCGAATGAGTCTCGTCATCGGAAGTACCTGAAAAAATATAGGGAAAAACACTAGGTGATCGAACGCTTAGTAGGAATTATATCTCAAGTGCTAGCTTACTTTAAGTAAATGGCGACGATGAGGCAAGCGCGGTGGTGCCCTTTTCGCGGTGAGAGGCGTGGAGTTTGGCATTCTAAAAGCTTCTTCCTTGTGATCGACAGCGTTTTGGAGGAGCTCGAGCTCCATTGAGGTAGGGGGACAGATTACCATGCTCATCCCGTTGTTCCCCGTGATTTGTAGGCCACGGAGAGGCTGAGAGGGTCTTATTTTATGCCGGAAGGGTAAAAACTAAGTTTAGGGGGTTGACGGCCGATCTACCGTTTCACCACGTTTCAGACCGATTCTAGGGTGTGGATGCATGATAAGGGGGTTGGGGGAGCTTCCCCCTTATTTTCCCCATCATTCGTGGATGATCGGGGCATGGAATGGGTTTTTGGGTGTCTTCTCGCCGGCCCGTTCTTGGGTTGGTGTGGCAGTCCTTCTAGTGACCGCCAGAGGCCCTGGCGGCCCAAGGTAGGAGCACCAGAGGCCGTGGCGGCCCAAGGCCGGTGCGCCACAGGGTACTATTTTGTCAGTAGGGCATCCGTCAGCCTGGCAGCCGCACGATGAACCGCCAGAGCGTGTAACGCTCTATGGTCCGACCGCTAGAGTGGTGAGTTGATCGTTGATTTCTGACCGTTGGGTTTTGGACCATTGGGGACATGTGCCTCTAGCTGCCATAGGTATGGGCACTAGAGCGCTGTGGAGGCCTGAGATTGGGGTGCCAAAGTTAACGTGATCTGTCTTCTAGTGCACCAAGGTTGGGACGCTAGAGGTTGTGGCGGCCTGAGGCAGGTGTGCCAGAGCCAGTGTGACCTTTTCTTCTAGCTCTCTTGGGTTGGACCGCTAGAGTCCCGTGGCAGACTAGAGTTGAACCACTAGAGCCTGTGGCGCTCCAGAGTTGGATCGCCAGGCACTAGGCTGGACCGAGTGGGTTGCAGTTCTGTTTCTCTTCGACCGTAGTTCCCGTGAGTCAGTTCTTACTTCCGGTGACCCAACCACTAGTCATACCTTTCCCTCGACACGCGTGTGCTAGCTGGCCTAGGAGTGGCTGAGCGGCGTACCTGAGAGAGACAGTAAGTAGGCTAGCTACTGTAGGGTCCCCGTGCACAGTTGAGTCTGGGCTCAGGGGCAATTACCATCTAAAGGACAAGCCTAGGGAGTATGGTCTGAGTGTGCACATGAGGCTGAGGGTTTGGACCCGTGCTGACAAGCGCGACCTCAGTTAGTCCTTGTTTTGTGATACATTTAGTTGCTGTGCGTGTCTGAGTCTCACCCCCGGGGCATTGTAGCTAGACACTTGTGACGCAGTGTAAGACATCAGGGGACGCATCCGGTCGTTCTTCTAGTGGGAGGTGCTCCTGTCCACCGTTAGCTACGGACTCGAGTTTTGTCAGACCGAGGTTTAGTAGTACGGTACTGTTAGAGTAGATAGCTTTTCCGTTTACTTATTGTAACCTATTGGTTCTGCCATACTCCTATTAGGTAGCGCTACTTTCTTGCTTTCTTGCCTTATTGCCTTATTTTTCGTGCGAGGTGGGGGTCCGCGGGATCCCTACTGAGCCAATGAAATGAGGCTCACTCATACTTTTCAGGTGAGGTGGAGTCGTCGCGGGACGCGACAGGTTTCTAGCTAGGTTCTAGGACAGTTGCAGGATGTCGAGATAAAAAGGTTCGCAGTATCTGTTGCAGCTGTGCTGTTTGCACGTAGCTGATGGAGGCAACCATGAGAAGAAGATGAGCAAGAGAAACGGCACGCTGAAGCTCGCTCCGTCGTTTACTTCGCTCTACACCTCCCCGTCAACCTATATCTGGGATATCGCTTCCGATGCGCAGGGCAATGTCTACGCGGCGGCGGGATCTCCGGCGCGGGTCTACAAGATCACGCCCGATGGCAAGGCGCGCATCATCTTCGCTCCGCAGGAGCTGCAGGTGCAAGCGCTGGTTGTCGACAAGAGCGGGGCTATCTATGCCGCGACCTCGCCGGACGGCAAGGTCTACAAGCTGGTGCACGGAGGTCCTGCGCCGGGACAGGCACCTGAGACCTCGCACACCACGGCCGAAGTGGCCGCTGCGCAGGAGGGTGCGAAGCCGGCGCCGCCGGGCGAGAAGCCGCGCACCTCGGTGGCCGTCGATCCCAGCTACAGCGCTACCGTCTTCTTCGACTCCAAAACCAAGTACATCTGGGCGCTGGCCCTCGATCGCCAGGGACAGCTCTACATCGGTACTGGCGACCAGGGCGAGATCTATCGCGTCGATGCCGGGGGCAGCGGCTCGCTGTTTTTCAAGAGCGACGAGGCGCAGATTCGCGCGCTCGACTTCGACAACCTAGGCAATCTGCTGGCCGGCACGGATGGCAGCGGCTTGATCTATCGCATCTCCCCCAAAGGCGAAGCGTTCGTGCTCTATAGCGCGCCAAAGAAAGAGATTACAGCACTGATCTCAAGGCTAATCGATCCACAGAATGAGCATGGCACACAAGTGAACACAAGTCTGACACCTCCGAAATAGGGCAATATCGCTTGCGTCTCACAAGAAAGGAGACACGACCCATGCCACAAAAATAGCTACCGATAAAACAGATGGCAGATACAACAAACATCAGCTTAAACAAGGAAGCATAGTCCTCTCAGCTGACAGCTCCAAATCACCGACTTCAACACCAAAAATAACAACGAAACCTGGCACACAAGATGCCAACAACAGCACTGGACCACAAACACAATCGAGTCAGCCCTCACCCAGACACTACATCTGATTCGAGTCGCATGCTAACTACACCATAATAGAAGAGTACAGCAAAGCTAACCGACAAGACCTTGGTCCTCACAATGCCAAACCAGATTCACAGGGAATTCCTCCCAAGCTGAACACAACTGCCAACAGATAATAACAACATCAACAGCAACAGCACTTGCAGAATCTCGGCTCCGTACTCGACATAGAACCACGAAACACAACTGCAAGTTGGGTCACATCAAGGTACAATAATAGCTAAACACACGACTACAATGTACTAGTCATGCAGTGAGCAGCTTACCAATAAGGACCCACAACAACCATAACAACAATCTAGGGAAACACATCTCAAGGACCACGATCACGTCCCTAGAACATAACACCCAAGAAAAAGATTACAGAGGAGCGGAGGGTACTCAACTAGTAAATATGCCGATAGATTCCCCAACTCTCAGAGATGCCAGGCCAACACCATAATGCTTCCAGCAACATCACGGCAATAAACAACATCAAGGCATACATGGCCAAGACGAAGTCACATTGAGGAAAATAATTCTCTCGATCAGCCAGAATCATTCAACCAACGATCCTCGACCCATGGGTTACCAGCCCGCACGCTTCCGCTGCGCACTCATACAATGCACACAAGCATCAAAAATACCTCAGTATTCGCATCTCAACACACACTCGACGCCATTGTAATTCATGAAACTACAATACAACACGCCACGAGTACCGATCCGGCTAATAACCGATCACAAGTCGCCTAAGTGCACACCAGGAAGAGTACCAGCTTCAGCACAAAGCGCAAAGAAATGCTAATCTTAGCTTATCCTTACGTCCCGAAACAATTACTGAACCTTCATAATACATCAGTCGCCAGACACCGCACGACGAACATGGTTCACAACGGCTCTTAACACAACATTGGGTCCAAAGCCAAGCAACCATCGAACAAGGAGTGAATCAGGCTCAGAACTAACACAGTCCATACTTAAGCAGACACAGGACAAAGGCCTCACCAAGACAATACTTCTAAGGCTTACCTCGAAAAGATTCCACCAAACAGGATGAGAAGAATTAAGCTCGACTAACAATAGCTCACCAAGAAAGAAATCCTAGGTTTGCTTAGGCATATTCTCAACCAAGGTATCCAATCGACTGCTTCAACACAAGCTAAACCCCTCAGGAGCTGAACAGACTCAAGCTGGGACGACCAAAACAGCATAAGAATGTGCATGGCCATCACACCAACAATAAAAGTCATCAGCCACCTGAACAAGCCATCAAAAAAAATCTCGAACAATGCACTGTAGATTCACGCCTGTCGGCAAACTCTGCCAAGTACTACATAACTGAGACAAACACCATGACAAAAAGAAGAATACTTCGTCACATCCTGACGAGAGCAAAACCATCTCACACAGTGCCAACACAGCACGCATAAGACCTCACACGAAAACAAAGTGATAAACAATTGTAAAACTAATGCCAGCTGCCGACTGTACTGAACCTTAAGGACTCTGGGCACTATAATATCTCGAATTCCCATGTACTTGCACACAACACGCTCTGATACCAACTGTGACGACCCAGACTCTGGATACCGGGTAAATCCGATACCACTTGGAACCTATGAAGCCTCCCAAGAGCAATAAATCTCCGAAGGGATAGAAAGGTATATGTGGAGTACATTGAAGTTCCAGATAAAATAGTAAGCAATTAATATTTTATTGATCAAGTTTGCTAAAGTAGTATAAATAAAATTACCTTTTCAATTAACAATTTAAATTAATCAGAGTCTAGTCCAAATAAAGACAAGTATAGTCTAACAGAACAAGGAACGTACGCTGAAGTCAGGGGAAGCCCGACACAAGTAGCGCTGGTAACTACGAACTGACACACCGCCCACGGACCACGAGGAAGAAGAATGACCACACCTGAAAAGTAGGGGTGAGCCTCGTGTCACTGGCTCAGTAGGGGCCACACAGATCCCCACTGAAAATAATGCAGTAACACGCAAGACAACAGTGCTAAACAATAAAGTAGGAAGAACATCAGGGCCTCATACTCCGCTTCATTATTCGTGCAGGGTTTGTTGATGCAGAAGGAGAAAGGTGAACCAATCATGTAAATTCAACACAAAGTGCATTCTTTCCATTCATTTTCAGTTCGACACGTTGTACAAGAAATGCAATGCAAGACTTTTACCAAGACACTTAAAAACTACGATGTAGTGACTTTTTCAACTTAATATGCAAAAACACTCATACTACAATGCAATGACACACATACATGCAGGCATGCCGCACACATAGCATATATAGGCCTAATAGCTACTTCTCCCCCTTTGACATCATCAAAAAGGAGAGTGGGATACAAAAAGTGGACATAATTGACACAAGAGGACCCAAAGACAGCTATGGAGCAGGGTGATGCGGAGCCTCATCATCGTCGTCACTATCGGATTCATCGTCGTCATTGGCGGAGCCATCAGGAGCAGGAGCTAGAGGAGGAGGTATACGTTCTGCAATGTGATGGAGCAGATCATCCTGGTGGGTGAGTTGGTGGCTAAGGCTGAGAAGAGCACGGTTGTTGAGTTTGAATGCTTCACTGTTATCTTCATGGGCAGCATATAGGGTGGCCATGTGGGTGGAGAGGGTATCCATAGCATCGTGGAGAGCTTGCATTTGTCTAGTCATGGTTTCCATGAAGGTGTCCCACCGCCCAAGGGTGGAGTCAATCCAGGTTTTCAGGCCTAAGACACGCCTATCTAGAGCCTCATAGTCCTCCCAAGTAGGATACCTAACACCCTGAGTGGAAGACTCCCCGGGATAGAATTGAGGTGGTGGAGGTATGTCCTCCGGTGGAGGCACATCTTCAGCCTGCATTGGTGCCGGTGCTTCTTGGTTTTCTAGTTGGGGTTCTTGTGCTTGCTGTTGTTGCTGCTCTTGTTCTTCCTCGCTATCTGGCTCTTCCCCATATACTAGAACATTTCGGCGGAGTTCACCATTTGCATCCCAGAAATAGCCCATATCTGTAAGGATTTTGTGGGAGTTGTAGATATCATCTTGGCGAACTTGAAGAAACTGCTCACCCTCTAGATTAACCCCAACATGAGCGAATACTATAGTAAGCTGGGAAGCATAGGGCAGGGACCTCCGTTGGTCGGTACGGCACCGACGGATCAAACTTCTCATTAGCCAGCCCATATCAATGACACTTCCATTCATAACATGATAGAATAGGAAGCGGTGGATCCCGGTTACCTCATCGCGACTTCCACCTTTTGGATAAATAAGGGTTGTGAACATGTGGTGTAAGACGCGTTGCAATGGGGGAAATTGGTTGGCATTGAGCTCCATGATATTATGAATACTCGGTTGGTAGTCGCACCCTGTCATGGCAGTGAATGTGCCTTCCACTTCTACATGCATAGGATTCATCACTACCCCCCAATCAGAAACACCTAAGGCTCGGGCAAAAAGTTCATCGGCGATATAAATCTCTACCCCTTGAACCATGGTGAATAACTGCCCATTCCGATCCTCCAGGTTGCCATAAAATTGCTGCACAAGATACGGATAGAACCTAGGATAGCCGGTGACAAACTCTATCCATCCCGGTTGCATAGAAAAGATCGTGTAAATATCTGGAATTAGATCATTCATCTCACCGAAGTCAACGAGACGAGGATCAATGATCAGTCTTGGCGGTCTTGGAACCCTAGGTGCCAGAGCCGCTTGTGGTGGTGGAGCCGGAGCTTCATTTCTCTAGGCGCTAGGCTCGCCCTGAGCAAGATGCCGAGAACTCCTTCTAGGTGCCATCTTAGGCTAGACAACCCTGAGTGAAGATTTGATGGTATGAGCCTCTACCTTAGGATGAGAGGGGACACTAGGAAGACTAGAAGCACTTTCTCCATGATCTAGAACACTGGAAAGGGCAGCACGAGCGCACGAACACCGACGAGGAGTCATCTCAGAATGGAGATTGATCGACCGGATGGTGTGTGGATGGAGAGGATGTGGGGTTTGAAGGGCTTGGAAGGAGGGTTTTTGGTGTTTTAGGGTTGAGAAGGTGTAAGAGTGAGAAAATGAGTGGAATGGAGTGGGAATAAGGGGGTGAAATCCTCTTAAAAAGAGGGTTCAGTCATGGTTGAACCAGACCGGTCGCCGCTATCGGTCGACCGAAACAGGGAAAGACCCCCCTTTTTAACCCGAAAAATGTGTGTAATTCTCCAATGGCCTCGATGATGAACCAATGAACCCCAGTAGAGAAAGTGAGCTCCATTTACTTTTGAACTCCCCTTTTTATGATTTTCATAATAATTTTTTCATATTCTTTTTCTTTTCCTTTTTTTGAATTTTTTGAACCGAATATGCTCTCCTTTAAGTGACGACTGAAGGAAGCTACTGATTTCCCTTTTTGGTGACTGCTTAGAGTTCCTAGGTCAATGATCCACATTTATTTACCAAGGATTGTGTAGCCTTAGGATTATGTCAAGAAAAATGTGTAGGATGGCCTGGCCGCCTAATGTGGATACCTCTTGGTACTATGTCTTCCACTGGTAGCCCAGGCACAATATAGACCACTGCTTCAACTTCAAAGACTATATATATGATTTGAATGACCAAGGCGGCATTAATTGGGATCAAATGAGACAGTTTATTGCAACCCTTAAAGCTCGAAGACCCCCTCGGTAGCAATAGGCTCAGCAGCCACCACAGCAAGTTCAACAACCTCCTCACTAGCAGCAAGCTCTAGCACCACAACTTGACATGGGGATCATCCATAATCCACTGCCGGAGCATCCACCAAATCAGTAATTAAGCCCTATCACCACCTTCCATGAAGTAGAAAGGGGACAAGGGTGGCATGAAGAAAATACTTTTGTCGGGGCCTTTAACCAAACCCCAATCTAACCTCCCTGTTTGTTAAGAACCACATCACAACCTACCCCTTCTCCTCAACCTTCCCGACCCCTCTTGCGGACCACCAACAAAGTACCCAGGCTTCTCCTTATTCGATTTCCGCATTCCCCCACGCTGCCACAAACACCTCCTCCTCTTACAAATCCTACGACACTGAGACCTCCCCTTCTTCACCCCCTGCCGGCACCCATTTGCCTTCACCCTATTACTACCTCTTTGCCTCGACCATCACGACCACACACTATGCCCTCCACCAATATGGCACAGCCACCTAGGCCCCTACTCATTCGGGCTACGATTACTCCAACTACTCAGGCTCTACCTATCCCTTCCAACTCCTCTCCTACTAAGCATGCATTACGAACCACCATACCCCTTAACCTAGATACACCCTCAACATCCACCAATCACTTGACAAAAGCACAATCATCAAAGACTATGGTGCTCCACATTGGACAGATATTCCATCGTGTATTTCCGCAGTGAGAATAAGAGCCCATACAGGGGCAAGAGCAGTAGGAGCAAGAACAGAAATCCATACCGAGAACTCTGTATGATTTATTAAAGCATCTGGATAAAACCTTGGCCAGGATATCTATTTTGGAATTGATTAAGAGATCTACCACTCGTCAACAGACTTTGAAGCAATATCTACAAAAGGTGAAGGTCAACAAAGACATCCCTGTCGAATAAATTACTTCAGTTCTAACTCCAACAGGTGATCAGCCAGCTATCATCTTTTATGAGCACGAGTAAGCCCCAAAGCTGGCCAGAAAGTATGCCTTATGCATCACCATCAACATCAATAAAGTGGCTATTAAATAATACTTTGTGGATACTAGAGCATCCATCAATGTGCTGCCTCCCAGCACTTTAAAAGTGTGTGCCATCTCGGACAGTGAGATTTGGCCATCCACTATTACATTTACAGCTTATGACAATACCAAGAAGCTGCCCCTAGGCATGATTACCTTGAAAGAAGGGCTGGGTCCTATGTTCATTACGGCAGATTTTCACATTTTAGACATGGACCCAACCTTTAATGGCATTTTGGGCCGTCCATATATTCTGGAGCTTGATGTAATGCCCTCTACAAATTACCAATGCATAAAGTTCCCACATAAAGGGCACATCATTAAGGTCACCAGTATGCCAATTTTACAGGCAGAATACATACACTCTGCAACTTTGGTGCCCTCTATATGGCCGGCAAACAAGCCTTCGCTATCAGTATTGGATTTCGCCGATTCGCGGCATCACTTAAGGCCACAAACCACTACCCCTACAACAGCTTCAATGTCTTCTTTGCTCCCCAAGGGCAAGAAGAAGAAAAACATGATGAATACCCCAGGATGGAACATTTTGATGAAAATGGGGTACATATCTAGCAAGGGCTTGGGCATCAGTCTCCAGGGCAGGGTAAAACCCATAAAGAGTTGCAAGTTAATTTCCTGAGGTGGCCTGAGATACAAGGGGTCAAGTAAGGAAAAATTTGATGAAAGCATTAAGGAGCCGTGGGCAGCTATCACTTCCACCCTCAAGACAGATAGACAGCCACTCACATGGTCCTTGTACACCCATTTTGTGAAAGGGCCCACTCAACAAGTAGATGAGCAAACTATAGTGATTACTTCATTACTAGAGCACCAAGATGTGCATTCATGTCAATTTTTTCGTCATTTGGCACCTCTAGTCACTTACAGGGCTCTGGAATCTTTAAGACCACTCAAAAGAAGAAAGATGGATGATCCAGAGTGTGATTGGCATCGATGGTTTGATATGAACGATATTACAATTGCGTTGAGCCGACTGCGCCGGAATGGCCACCGCTAATTCATGAGTTAATAGAGAAGCTGGCAGCCATCACTGATAAGAGGCAGATGCTAAGTGATTATACCGATACTGGGGAGCCGGATGTGCTGTTCGAGGAAGGTTCCACTAGAGAGAGGCTATGGGCCGGCCACTTTTCTCAAAATTCGATTCATTTAACATTGACCCCTCTTTGGCTTTACGGGCCTTTCTCTTCTTCTTTTACTTTTCCCTAGCTGGTGCCTGCCCCCAAAACATGCTGTCATCTTTTGCTGCTGCTTTGTTTGCCTCTTCGTTTTGTTCCAGCAAAAGCTACTTTAATTCCTTCCACAGGACATGATCTTTTATCAGCAAGGGATGCAGATTGGGCTATTCATATTCATCTAGCCCATCTATGTAGGCTTGAAGTCGTCGGAGTTCCAGGCTGATTTCTTTGTTCACCGGCAACGGAGTCTATCTCCTCCAGTTGTGTGTGGGTATCCTGATTACTGCAGGCTAGTTGATCCATACTGGTGCTGGAGTTGGAGGAGTAGGCTGTGGCGTTACACCACAGATATGTGCCCCCACCCTCAGGCGAGGCGCATCCTTCTTTTTGTTCTTCGTAGAGATTTACTGCCATCCCTGCTGCTCCGTCACGTGTCAGAAAGCATGCCTTGTAAGCATGCGATGTGCTAGCTTCTGCAACTTCTTCAGGCAATGCCTAATATAGAGATATCATGTTGGCGACAGCCCTTCTCATAGGCACTTCATGAGGTTGTGGAGGATCAAGTTTGTACTCCCCCATCTCTATTTCCCCTTTCTTTATCATGCCTTCAATCACATCTTTGAACACATAGTAGTCCCCAATTAGGTGCCCCAGCATTTGATGGTAGTGGTAGAATCTTGGACTGTCTCTTCTCTTTAGGTCCTCTGGCCTCTTTGGCTCAAGCAGAGTGATCTTGTTGTACTGGGTAACCCAGTAAAATAGAACTTTAGTCTTCTCTTTAGGAAAAGAGTAAGTCTTCTTCCTCTTGTCCCTGAGAGAGGGACCCTCCATCTTTTCTTCTATTTTATCGGGCTGAGGCGCAACCGCCTTCTTACCCTTGTCTCTTTGCTGCTCAAATGTTTTGATGTCAGGGGTATTTGCTTCCTTAGGCGTCAGGTGCCACTCTGCTGCCGTTGCCTTTTGCATGGTGACATTGGCTGTTGTCGAGGAATGCTTTGGTAGGAAAGCTTCAATTTTAGCCACCATGTTATTCAGACGGTCAAACGATTGTATTTCCATATCGATCATCTTTTCTAGTACCTCCTTCTTGTGGTTTTGTTTATAAATTTGTACAGCATCCTCCTAATGCGGGGGCCGCTTGCATCTCATTCCTAGGTTCCTCCACCACCTAATGTCATCAAGAGCTATTTCATCTGGCTTCTGTCTTGTTGAGTACAGTTTAGCCACCGTAACCTCCCTCTCGATGGCATGAAACCTTTCTCTAAACTTCTTCTGCATATCCGGCCAATCGCTGATCGACCCGGTCGATAGGCTGGAATACCATTCAAATGCCAGCCCCGTTAATGAGGACCCAAATAATTTTAGCAAATATGACTCATCTGTAGCCAAGTCACCCATGACGGTTATGTAGTACGCAATGTGTTCTTTCGGGAACCCATGCCCATTGAACTTGTCAAATTTTGGCGGCTTACTGATTCCCGGAGGAAGCCGCTTGGCTACATGATGTGGTGGGTATGACACTCGATAAGCATCAAGTGTAACATAGTCACCTTCACCCCGCTCGGCAAGCTTCATCTCGATCATCCTTTCCACCATCAACTTATTTACGGTGGTTGGGTCAAACGGCTCGAGGTAGAAATGTGCTGGCGATAGGTATGGGGTGACCAGAGTGGTCACCTGCGGTGAAGGACGTAATAATGGAGCCCGATGCAACTGAGGTAACACTGGCAACATCAACAACTAAGGTACACGCTGCTGGGTAGCGGCCTGACTGTGCTCTGTAGGCAGGGATAGAGTGTACAGTGGTGGAAAATCGCCTGAGCTGGCACCCCCTCGTGACGATTCTGCTTGCATCTCGGGCTATTTGGATGCCGAGGTTTATTCTGCCTTGTCATGCAGTTGTTTCTTCTAGAGCTCTATCTCCTGTTGATATTTCTGCAATAGCATCAACACTGATGGATCAAGGGTTGCCACACCAGAAATGCCTTCCACCATTTCTCCGGAAGCACCTTCGAGCAAGGTGGTTAGTAGAACCTCATCTTCTTCAGTCATCCCTACATTGGCAGTTAGCATAGTGACCCCTTCAAAAACCACTTGTTTTCCCTTCGCCGCTTTCAACATTTCTTTTGCGGCCTTGCTCCTTCTGGTATTCAGCCTGGGCCTTTCGGCTAACCGAGCCAGTTCTTGGGGCTCTTCGGGAAAACTCCTGTATCTGCCTGTCACTCCGGCCAAGTTGCAAGCAACAACCTACATCCCCTTCTCTTCTGCTATTTTCCTTCTACTGCGTCCACTCAATCAGTAAAAGTGTTGACGCAGTTGAACGATTTCTAGTATGAAGACCTTCCAACTTTTCTTCTGCTGCGTCCACTCAGTACTCTGAAGGGAATGTAAGGAGGTGCACCCATGATCGGTTCCCGCATCCCTTTTCAAGTGCGATCACACATTGTAACGGTTCATCTTCGGGCCATGACTTCTTACATATTTTCCAAGGTACATGGCACTGCTGCATGACTTTCTTCATCCTCTTGGTGCTGTAAGACCTTGGTGGCGATCACGGTTAGTTTTCTATTCTCTATCGCCCCTTGTTTTCATTGTTTACATTGCATATTCAAGCATGTCTATATGTTCATAGTTTGGGGTGGGAACATAGATTAAGCTATCTACACATGTCGACCACCGATGGCTCATCGGGACTATGGACTTGGAGATCTGTCATAGGTGGTCGTGGTGGTGAGTATTAAGTACCTCTTCGAGTGGGCATGCAATGACACAAGGCGGGAATGCACTAACCAATGTGAAATGGACAACCTAGACTCAAGCCAGTATCCAGTACCTAGCGAAGATATTGATCCGAAGACCCAACTCATGCAAGGAGACTACCTTCCAAATAGGCATAACCTATCGTTCCGACAGTACCTTTTCATATACCAGATAAAGGATTGAGGTGCAACACCTTGGACAGATGACCCTAGACTTAGACCGTGCTATGATGACTACCCTAGACTAAACCTGCTCTGATACCACTTTAATGTGGGACGGGATGCGACTCGATACCAATTGGATGTGAACCTAGGACTCTAGGTGACAACGCGACCAATTTGATAACGTGACCAGCAATGACGCGACCAACTCGACACCAACAGAGTTTCAAAAGAGGAGGATGTATCCTCAACAAGAGACATGAGCTCGCGAACATCCCTAAGCGAGGGAGATGTGTGGATCTGCGCGGTTGAGAAACTGGCACTAAGTCAAGGTTGGTCGGCTCTTCTCACGTGCTTGGGTCGAGTCACGGGACGGTTACGCTCTCTTTCTCACAACAGTGACGTTATTTGATCGAGCATGGAGGTACGTTCTCGCTCCACTCTTTGTCGCAATACTTATCTTGTATATGCTTGAATGCCACTGCTCTGGGCATAGGGAAGGCAACCCCGGCCAAGAATCGTAACTCCTGGTACAGTAAATGTAAATAATTATAACATTAAATTTATTGCCTACTCCACGTAGGGAGGTAAAGAGCTACAACAGCAATCCGGGAATATCGAGCTTGGGTTGACGGGCAGCATCTTGGGTAGCTTCGACGATGCCATTGCATTGCTAATCGGTGCAGGCTGGACAATGCGTGCTGACGATCTGGAGGACCATGCTCCGGTCAGAAGGCCGATCAGGCTGGGAATGGTCCCATTGTAAAGAGGACTCCTGGAGGAACGACCCCTTGGAAGGGATCGCACTGGATCACCTTGGGAAAGGCGAGGAGGTCCAACTTGTGGCCATTGTTGCTTGCTGTCCCGAACCAGTTCTATAGTTTCAGAACTGTGCGACCCTACGAAAACACCTACTGCGACCAGATCTGATATCAGATCAAGGTGAGACCAACGCCGTTGCAAAGCTCTTTCAACGATATACGAACCTATGGTGTTACAGGAATTTTCTTGGTGATGGATTGTCCGTGGAGGAATATTGGAAAGTATGGTTCCCTATCCCAGAATAGGGTGGACAGAACCTGAGTCGCCAGAAGATGATGGTGGAACAGGGGAAAACGTGGGATCTAAAAGGCGGGGTGGCTATGGAAGATGGTGGAGTAAGTATTGAACAAGTCCTCAAATTTTGAGGTCGATCAGAAGTGGTTTTGGAAGTGAAGAGGATTTTAAGGTAGGGGAGAGTCGGATCTAGACTGCAGAGACAGAACAAGATTTGGTCTGATCAACGAATTTTAAAAGGGGTAAACATGCTCTAAAAATCATGGAAAATTTTTTGGAGATGGGGTTAGATGGAAAGAAATCCCAGTCCAAATTTCAGCTCCATCTGAAAATGGGAAGGGGGTGAAAAATGTGAAGTGGGGGGTTGCTAGTTCATAGATCTACACAGGGACATACTGTATAGATTTGGAAAACTTCGGTGGAACGGGAAGCAAATAAGAGATCCAGGGCATGGGGATTTTTTTGGCAAGGTGAATCCACGTGGGGAACTCACACTCAAAATCTGACTTCGACCAGATCTGTGGATTGGGCGGAATAAATCATACTTTGGGCTGCTATCCCACAGGGGACAAATTGGAGAGGGCGAGGCGGTGGTGTTGCGATGGCGCCTCGATGGCGGCGGCAGCGGCACGGCTGAGCTTCTCACCTAGAAGAGGACCTGATAGGGAGGCTTCACACCTCAGAATGGCAACCTTCTCAGCTACAAAGGGGAGGGACAGAGGAGAGTGAGGGGGCGCCCTTGGCTCTTGGAGTAAAAAATGCTGATTTTCTTTCACTTAATTCTTATAAAAATAGTGAACACAAGAGTTTTATGGGCTCTCTTGCTGATGGAATATGATATTACTTATGTCCCCAGAAAAATAATCAAGGGATAGGGCATGGCTGAATTCTTGGCAGCCCATCTAGTACCGGATAATTCACCTCTCAACATAGAACTCCCACACGAGAAGTCCCTTGCTGCCCAGTCACCAACTCCAGTTGAAAAGACCAGAGATGTCTTGCATTATCAGCAGCAAGACGCCCACGTAGCCAACATGCCCTGCTGGGTGATCTACTTCGACGGCACTTCCTGAGGGATCACTCGAAGCAACCAGGATTCATCCGCCATGGCAGGTGCCGGCATTATCTTCCTGACCCCTCAGGGCAGAGTTTTGTATAACTCTTGTGCCCTCATGAAGTCCCTAACTAACAATGAAGCTGAATACGAAGCTCCAATCATTGGGCTTTAGATGGCTCTCAACATGGGCATCAAATGCCTCAAAGCCTATGAGGACTCTCAGCTAATAGTCTGGCAAGTCCTCAGCATCTATGATGTGCGAAAGCCTGAATTGGTTCCATACCATGCCGCCATCACTAGACTAACCTAGAAGTTCTATTTCTTTGAGATAGATCACGTTTTCAGAAGCAGCAATGTCCAGGCAGATGCCCTGACAAAATTGGCTGTGGCCATTAAACTCTCGCCTGAGGGCGAGGTCAACATCATAGTCAAACACAGAAGACTGATGCTGGGCTCACTCAAGGGCAGCTCTGGTCTCACTATCTACGAGGTCCATGACCCCGACCAGAACACTTCTTCAAAAGAAGAAGATTGGCGTGAGCCCATCATCAAGTTCAAGAAAGGGTGGCTCCCTCCTGACCGAGCTCAAAGGGTCCAGCTACTCTGCTGAGCAACATCGTATGAGTTGATCGGTGACTCCCTGTACCAACTCGTCCACGAGAAAGACAAGTTGATTCTCCTGAGGTGCATCTCCTCAGCCGAGGCTCAAGCTATCATGCACAAGGTCCATTCTGGATTGTGAGGTGCTCACCAGGCCAGAGATCAAATGAAGCAAAACATCAAGCTTAAAGGCTCCTATTGGCCCACCATGTACACAGACTGCATTCAGTACGCCCGCACATGCCATCAATGCCAAGTCTTTGGCCCAGTACCCAGAATACCTCCTAACCTGTTGCATCCTACAGCCCCAACCTGGCCATTTGTCGAGTGGGGCATGGACATTACGGGGCCTTTCCCGCCATCTTCAAAGGGCCATAAATATATCTTGGTCGCCACTGACTACTTCTCTCGTTGGGCGAAGGTCCTTCCCCTACGGGAGGTCACCGGCGAAGTGGTCGCAAGATTTGTCAGGCACAACATCATCTACCAATTCGGTACACCCAGTCGCATAGTATCCGATAATGGAACGCCATTCAAGAATAAGGCCATATATCAACTAGCGGCCAAATTCCATATCGACTGGAGAACCTCTTCGATCTACAACCCCCAGGCCAACGGCTTGGCTAAAGCTTTCAACAAGATCCTCTGCAAGCTCCTGGCTAAAATTATTAGCCACCAAAAGCATGATTGGGGTGAGAAGGTCTTCGAGACACTATGGGCCTACCAGATAATCTACAAAACCCCCACGAGATGCTCCCCGTTCTCCCTCATTTATGGAGTAGAAGCTGTTATCCCCATCAAAATCCAGTTAGCCTCTTATCGCGTGGCGATACATATTGGCCTAGCTGGCCCTGATAAAGATGAATACCAGAGAAGGCTCAAAGAGCTCACTGATCTAGAAGGCAAGCGGCTCGAAGCCTACAAGCAACTGCAAGTACACCAGGCCCGCATGGCACGAGCCTATGATAAGCTCGTCAAGTAGCTAGCCTTCAAGCAAGGTGACCTCGTCATGATCAAGGAAAAAGAAGTCATGGCAGGGCACTCCAGTGAAAAACTACAACTGAATTAGCGAGGTCCATACACCATTCACAACGTCTACGAGGGTGGGGCGTACACGGTCGTCAACCACAAGGGTCACAAACCCTTCCCACCTCTCAATGGCAAACACATAAAGCTATACTATGCACCAGAACATGAGTTCACACATCATCCAAACTAAGGCACGCACCCCAGCTACAACCAGCGAAATCGGTCTTCTCTCGCGGGAGGCCTAGCCAGTCATTGCCTCCAGTCTCCAGTTCCTAGCCGAGCAACAGGGCCAGTCAAGCCCTCTCAGAACCACTACCAGTCACTCTCGGGGGCTAGCCTCCCGCCTTCGTCCTTGCAACAACAAGAGCGAGGACGCCCCAATGCCAACAACAACCCAACCGTTAGGCTCCCAAGTAAGCAAAAAAAAAATAAATATAAAAGTGGGGTTAAAAATAGAGATATCCTGACAGACCCAATTGTCCTCATGGCAAGGAGACGACTAGGGGCAAAAAGGCCAATAACCCAGCTGAGGTAAAAATAAATAAAAGATTCTTGTCCAGACACCGTTTTAACGTTTTGTTCGGTACGTCCTTCAAACCGGTGGCTCACTTCCACCACCGGTTCCAATTCCGCGCGTACAAAAAGCCTCGCTTTTTTTCGAGCATTCGCTCCCAGGATCAAGGAACTGAAGAGAGAGCCTGCGATGGGCGAAAGAGATGCGCGCGGCGATCGTGAGATTGGGGTCGGGGCGCCCGGTTCTCACGGAGGACACCTCCTCTCTTCGTCCTGCCGCAGGAGCTGCTCATGGGAGATCCCTGCCGGTTCTTCGCTCGGAGGCGCCTTCAGCAGATCATCGCCACCTCTCGTGCCCAACCGCTCGTTAGCACCCGAAGGCTCCTTCCTTCTCGCTGTCCGACCATATCTCAGGTGAACATTTCCTCTCACTTAGCCCGAATCCTTGCAGATGGTGTCATGCCAATTCTGGGTTTGCGTGTAGGTTGTGGGCGGGGTGGGGGAACAACAATGGAGGAGGAAGGTCTCTGCTGGGACCAGTGAAGAACAAGTAGGCGCTGAAACATCGGATGAGGGGAGTAGGTTTCTTTCATCGCCCGTGAACAAGGGGCAACACCCAGGAGGCAGAAATCCCAGATGTTGTGATTTGTTGAACTCACACACAAAATAATCGAACTATGAAATAAAAAGTCTGGATTTTTCTACCCGCTCCGGTCAGTCGAACAGCTGTTCATATTGTTTTGTTTACTTCTCGTTTCTGCCATCAGTTTATTGTTGATTCAACTGGCTAATGTCTTTTCATTCCATCTCAAGGTGGAAAGCTATCTGCCGGGTACATTGCGCGGGGAATTAGTCTGCTGTGCACCTTGGATGTGCCATCATCAGAATGAAGCAGACGAGTGCGAGCGATGTGGCGCAGGATCTCTGTTCAAATCCACGAGCTTCCCCGGAGTCGTCCGGCTTGGAGAATGGCGGCAGGACTGCGCTTGGCGGTGACGAATCGGCAATTGAGGGCGGAGAAATAGAACAGGTGGATGTTCCTCATGCCGAGTCCATGCCCCGTACGCGACAGGAATCCATGGATTCTACGCAATCTGTATGCTCAACAAACCAAGATGTGTCCACGCCGCAGTTTAGTCGCACTGGTTTTGATTGCCACCCGTTGTTCTCTGACGCCTGGGAAGGTTTAAGAAGCTCTATTGTGTACTTCAAGGGGCACATGGTGGGAACAATTGCTGCATTGGATCATTCTTCAGATGCTCTTAACTATGACCAGGTAGCATATCGTGTGGTCCTGTCACCCTTTGTGGCTGAAATCGTTGGATTGCTTGCTCTTCAGTGGAATATCCACTGTGATATTTTTTGACAGAGGGCATTTTCCCTTCATCCAAAACTGCTCTGTGGGACAAGTGATTCATGTGACTTGATAAGTCATTGTTCAATCTCATAAATTTTACTTGGGTTTCATGTGCTTTCTTCATCATCCAGTGCATAGTGCTTTAAGCCTTTTTCGGGTTTTCCATCATGTTTCCAACTCTATAGAGGTTTTGACCACCAACTCTTTGATAAAGAAAAAGTTCAAAGCTTTGAATTCATAAGCAAATCGATTAATGTTATTGAGCTAAAGTATGTACTCATCTTTGATTTTAAACTAATCATAAGATTGTGGATAATTGATCTTTGGCCTATCTCATGTAGGTCTTTGTCAGGGACTTTGTCCCCAGTGCTCTGGCATTCTTGATGAATGACGAGCCTGAAATAGTGAAAAATTTTCTTTTGAGAACTCTCCAACTTCAGGCATCAGAAAAGCACGTGGATTGCTTTACTCTTGGTCAAGGTGTTATGCCAGCAAGCTTCAAGGTGTTGCATAATCCCGTAAGTGGTTCCGAGTCACTGATTGCAGATTTTGGCGGATCAGCCATTGGTAGAGTTGCTCCAGTAGATTCGGGTTTCTGGTGGATCATTTTACTGCATGCTTATACCAAGGCAACCGGGGATTGTTATCTATCACAGATGCCTGAATGCCAGAAAGGAATGAAGTGGATACTATCGCTGTGTCTTTCAGAGGGTTATGACACGTTTCCAACACTCCTGTGTGCAGATGGTTGCTGCATGATTGATCGCAGAATGGTGAGGACATATCAGATTACTGTCTGACATTCTATCTTTGCTATGAACTATGCTGGCTTAAATTGCTTATGGTGACATTCTATGCAAACTCCCGTAGCTGACATTCCTGATCTCCCCCCACCCTTCTCATTCGCAATAGAAACTTCCTTTTATATGCTTACCTTACTTGACCACATGATTTTCGACAATTCTGATCTTCCTTTCTTCTTTGCATGACAAATTCCAGTCAGTGAACTTGTGATCGTATTGTGGTTTTCTTGTTTGTTAATGTATAAAATGATAGTTTATCTTATGATTTGTCAAACCCACTGTTGCCAATCATCAAAACTAGACAACAAATTGGAGGAGACATAACATCACCAGGTCTGGGTCACGGACAGAAGGGTTGGGGAGGCTTCCCTGTCCTCGCCTAGTGTTTCTTTAGATGAGGTGGATGACATCGCACTATCCCCTTCAGCTGTGATCACATTAGCAGCTAGAGCTGTCGTGGCCTCTTCCAGACTTATTATTCCATCAAGAATTTGCAATGCCTCACCGACGGCCTTTTTCCTTCTTGTGAGAGGACTGGGCCTCTAGGCAAATCTGACAACTTCTTCAAGCTCTTTAGGTAGAGCCCCGTAATGGTTGGTCATTCTGACCACATGGCAAGTGTAGACTTGGATGTTTCTATTTGTTCTTCTGGCATATCTGGTTGGGTGACCAGGGAAGGTCAATCATTCAAACACCGAGATTCTCGGTGGATCTTCTTCACAGCGAGAGAGCCCATACCATCCTGAATCTACATCCTCTATTTCAACCGGGTTGATTGAATGTTCTTGGCCTGCTTCTGCAGTGGTAATGGCTTGCAGTAGTCACTGCCTCCCTAGGGAGGTGTTTCTAACCCCATGGAAGTACCCATGCACAGCCTGGGAGATGTCTTCTGGTTCATAATTAGGGTAGACCACGGGCGCTAGTACCCTTTCTTGCGCTAAGGCCCCAAAGGTAGGCTGACCCCTTTTGGCAATCTTGCCATGGCTCTCAACATGTAGAGGAGTATTCACCCGTCACCTGTGGGCTTGGGTAGGTGGCTGGCAAGACGCCCCTGCCAACATCTCATTCTTCTTTTCTCTTTCCTTCTTTTCATTCCTAAGCTCGCTGGCCTTAATAGGCCCTGGCCTGTTGACACTGGGACCCAAGTGGGCTTGGGCACGCATATTTGCTTAGTTTTGGATGACTTAGGGGCCTGTTCATTCTTCGGTCGATGGGCCACTTCAGCATTCTTCTTCTCTATTCTCCCTAACGCTTGGAATGAGTTGCACACATGGACATTTGGTACGATCCATTTAGGGATTACTTCGGCTATTCAGCCATTATGGTGGACTCTGATGCCTCCTATCAGAACCAATTTGTCAGTGTTAGAGATCCGGCCCCTTGGGGTAGCAACATCAACATTCCTCCAAATCCATCTTTGGTGGGGTGCCTATTTCTTGTTGGTGAGGCCCGTATCGAAATGGACGTGGTGGACAAAGTAGCCCACGGCCTTCACCGCCACATGGTTAGTAGTAGTTGCTGACGATCCAGCAGTAGCAGGTTTAGTAGTAGAGGTCCTTGTGATAGGGATGTGGGCTTCGACGGGCTTGGGCCCCTCAATCTCCAGTAAGTTGACGAAGGCTACTCCCAAGAAGTTAGGGAAGCCCACCACAGGAGGGAAGCTCTCGAATTGCACCAAAACCACTAGGTAGCCCTCCCTGACGTGCCTTGCGATGACTAGCGGTCCAAATGAGACATCCATTGGAATTTTTAAAGTATGACCTATAATTGCAAGTAAAATAGTTTAGAATTTCAAGAAGAGGCTGTAGGGCCCCTAATCCTGGTGAAGAGATGAAGGGAGGTCCTATCCCACCGGGCGTGCCAGACAGGTAGACGCACATTCGGGGACACTTATTTTCATTCTCTTGTTCATTTGTTTGTTCGATTTATTGAGTGAGATGGCGTGCCAGCCACCGAAGTGACGATTATGCGGGTCTTGAGACTAGAGTTGTCTGGTACCCAAGGTGCACTCGATTTGACTAGTCAGACGATTGTGTGTGTTACGTCGAGACAGAGAACCCGTCGTGCAAAGAAAGTCACAGCATTAATTACATCCCCTCGGAGAGGGGAAAATGTTGATTAATCATCAGAAAAAGGGGCCCTACGGCCTAGAATTAACATTGAAGAAATGAGCTAAATGAAATTCATCATTACGCTTGAACAGGCCCAGCGTCAGGGTGCAAACGTTCACAGATATGTCGGTCACTTGCGGACCATCTCATGTTCAGACAGAAGTCTGCATTTCTGGCATAAAAGATGGTGATAAAATTGTGCAAATGTCTGCCAAGAACATGACAAGTTTATTAAGAATGCGAGATTGGATCTCGGTAGAGATGAGTCAAGTTTGCAAACGTTAGCGTCGGATCATGGCCATAACGGGACGGTTCCCAAGGTCTGCATCCGAGTTAGTGAGGCGCCATTGATATTCTTTTCACACCAAGTCCATGGGAGAAGAAGTTCTGAATCATTCGTGGTTATGCCATTCTTTGTTATCACCATTTTGATTGTTGAATTTTGTTGTTCATTTGCATGCATGGATGGGTTTTTCCTATTTATTCTCACCTCTCTCCTTTTTCTTTAATTGCTTGTTATTTTTTTTGTGGAGGTCACGCCGGTTTAAGGAGGGCATGGGGCACCAATTATTCTAAGCAAGCAAGAATGAACAATCAATCACCATACTGATATTTACATAAACCTAGTTCCCTTCTTAGAAATTTAAACCATTCATTCCCAAGGGATTTTGTAAATATGTCAGTAATTTATTTTTCAGATTCAACAAAGTTAAGTTCAATTTCATTCTTGCTTACTTAATCTCTCAAGAAATGGTGTTTTATTTCTATGTGCTTAGTCCTAGAATGGTGAACTGGATTTTTAGTTAAAGATATAGCATTGGTGTTATCACACAGAATAGGAATGCATCCTAATTTAATGTGATAGTCAATAAGTTGGTGCTTAATCCAGAGTACTTGGGCTATACAATTCCCTGCCGCAACATATTTTGCTTCAGCAGTAGAAAGAGCAATTATGTGTTGCTTCTTAGATGCCCAAGACACTAGAAAATCACCTAAATATTGACAGTAACCACTAGTACTTTTACTATCTACCTTGCACCCAGTATAATGTGCATCAGTGTAAGCCACAAGCTCAAGCTCACACCTAGCAGGATACCAGAGTCCTAAATCTAGGGTGCCTGATAGATACCTAAAAAAAAGTTTCACAGCACTCATGTGTGATTCCTTAGGACTAGCCTGAAATCTAGCACACAAACACACTTAAAATTGTATATCAGGGCGAGATGCAGTAAGATATAACAGGGATCCGATCATAACTCTGTATAATTTGGTGTTAACCAGTTTACCTTTTGGGTCAACATCAAGGCTAGTTGATGTGCCCATAGGTGCAGTAATGGCTTTGAGGTTCTCCAGTTTGTACTTCTTCAATAGGTCCCTGATGTACTTGGACTGTGAGATGAAGCTTCCCTCTGTAGTTTGATTAACCTGCAATCCAAGGAAACTTCAATTCTCCCATTAAGCTCATTTCAAATTCATTGGTCATTAAGTCAGAAAATTCCTTACACATAGCAGGTTTAGTTGACCCAAACACTATATCATCTACATAGATTTGAACAACCAAAATATCTTGGCTATCTATCTTAGTGAATAGGGTCTGGTCAACCTCACCTCTTGAGAATCCCTTACCTGTAAGGAAAGAGCTCAGCCTGTCGTACCAGGCGCTGGGTGTTGTATATCCTATGGATTTAATGTGTAATTGTCTTGTTTTTAATGATGGCAATGATGACAATGAAATATCAACTTCACTTTGATGCGTTAGTGTAGACCAAAGTCAGTGCATGATCTGTATGCAGGCACACTAGGTCAGTGCATGCTCTATTCGTCGCATACTAGGTCGGTGCACGTTTCTGTACGTCGCATGAATAGGCCCGTGCATGCTTTGTTCTTCGCATGTATAGGTTAGTGCATATTTACTCTGCATGCCTATCAAGGTCTATGCTAACTCTGGAAGAAAGATCATGAAGTCTGTGCACATTTTCTCTTCATGTATCTAGTCGGTGCACATTCTGCTCGATCGCATATGAAGTCGGTGCACACTTAGCTTCACATCATTCATAGGGTCTGTGCACATTTTCTCTTCATGTATCTAGGTCGATGCACATCCTGTTCGATCTCATATGAAGTCCGTGCATATCTTTCATAACTGCATATGAGGTCGGTGCGAGTTTCTGTAGAAGTGTGCATAAGGTCTGTGCAACCTTTGAGGATCAAATATGAAGTCAGTGCATATCTTGCTTAGCTGCATATAAGGCTGGTGTATACCACTGTTCATTCACATAAGGTCGGTGCACGTTCCTGATTTAACTGGACATTAAGTCAGTGCACATTTGTATTGGCTGCATATAAGGTCGGTGCATATTCTTGTAGTACTGCACGAAAAGTCAATGCATACTGCATTCGGCGCATATAAGGTCAGTGCAAGTTTCTCACTTTGCTTATATAAGTCTGTGCAGGTCTTTGCATCGTGCATATAAGGTCGGTGCAAGATTTGCACTATGACCATATGAGTCTGTGCAAGTGTTTGCACCGTGCATCTATGGTCAGTGCAGACTCTGCATTATGCCTACATTGGTCAATGCAAGTTTTGTGCATCATGAATACAAAGTTCATGCATAACTACTTTGTGTCTATACAAGGTCCATGCAATTAGTGCCTGGTGTCCATAATAAGATCGGTACAAAGGTACTGACCATATCAGAACCCTTGTACTTAGGGTCTGATCATCTGAGCATACTCATGGTTGGGTCATCTTATTGTGCTAACATTTAGTCTTCTGTTAAATAACTACTAGGTGGTTGAAAAAATATCCTTTACCTTGCTGATAGGGACTTTATCGTGAAAAGGCCCAAGAGAACCAGGATAAGATGCTCGTGAGTTTTAAGGAAGGCACGTGGTCCCAGATTCATCCACTCTAATTATTGGGCACGTGATCCAATGCAAGGCTTGAAATAAGAGATCTTGCCACATGGAAGTTTCGGTCGAAACGTATCGGTTTCGGCCGATACTGACATCCATGGTGGTTGGGGCAAATGACCATTATGTGCGGCGGATCGACCGGCCTATGCCTCCTCTGCCTCCTCGTCGAATTGCTTCGAGCAGCTCTGACACGTTTGATTGAGGCTTCTCCTGGGTCGCTGGGGGCCCAACTGAGGATGTCACCCATGAAGAGGGTGAGGTTGATGCTGCCCGGATCAGTTGTTGAGGTGGACTTTACAGATATGACTGCTCTGGGGGGTATCCACCCCATCATCCACTGGATCGACACCTCATTGCTTTCATACAGAGCTTTGTTCCGTCGGGGATGGATTGTGATGATCCTTTGCTGCCCGAGGAGCGGCGACGGCTGGAACGGGCAGTCTTGGCAGGCAGGGACAGCATGAAGGGAACTTGTTCCTTTTCATACCCCAACCTTCCCGAGGGGTTTGTGCGGCGACCACAGTTTCCTGAAGTAAAATGCCTGGGATTTTTCAAGGAGCTTGGTGGCTCTCTAGTACGAGTGACGTCTTCTTCTCCTGCAGTTTGGCATTTGTCCGGTCATCACAAGGCCGCCGATGTGGTCGTGGACGGGATGTATTTGACTCCCTTCGGGACTTGTTTTGCTCATGATGGATATGATCACCCATGCATGTTAGAGGGGATTCTCTCATTGAAGACTCCCAGCTGGTATTGGAGTTGATCAGTTGTTCCTTCGCACTGCTTCCACGGAGGTGCCACCGAGTGGTTGTGGGGAATATTGACAATTCACAGCGCCACCCTGGATAGGGCAGGTATCCGTCACGCTGTTATTGCAGCCTTGTATTCCTACCCCTGTCATACTTACTCCAGGCACTGGTAGAAAGATGGAACAGGCGCTGGAATACTCTTGTTACTGCTGAGGGAGAGACATCCCTAGACTTGTGGGCTTTTCACCGCATTTCGGGCTTACCGGTCAGCAGCCAGGCCTATGAGGAGTTATGTCTTGACAACACCCACTTGTATGCCTCGAATGGCGGGGGCCAATATCTTCTGCCTCATTGCTTCAGATATCTTATGAAGACTTGGAGAGATTTGGCCCTGGTAGGCAAAGAGAAGACTGCAAGAACACCCAGGTCACTCAATGAATGGGTGATGTATTTTTACAGTGGTCCATACTGTTTCTACGAGGAGTTTCCCTCATTCGGCACTGCCTGGGACCAATGCAAGGAAGTTGTCATAAAATTCGCCTCCCATCCTCGTCACCTACCGGCTCCTGAACAAAGTTGAAACTCCAGAGGATTGCCTGCTCTGACTTATTTAGCCGCATATCTGGCATACCGGTTGGCTACTTTTGTCCTCCCACATGGTGAGGAGAAACTTTTGAGAGTGGAAGTGATTTATCCGGCCTGCTTGTTAGCTTTCGGACGCCAATTAGCCCTTGCACCAGCTGCTCTGGCTAATATTTATCACTCCTTGGGGGCGTTGAGTTCATATTCCAGCCCTAGGCACAAGAAGATCTTACTACCCACACATTACTTGAGTGCTTGGGCTGGGTTGTTACTGCCAGAACTTTCTCAGCGATCTCCAGTTGCTAATACCAGGGCTCCACTCATATTCGCATTTGCTGGTCACCAGGATCAGGATGCTGTTCTGCAGCTTGCCAGCGCCAGGCGGGCCCTCTCTTTTCTCCACACTGAGCGGGGAGAGAGCCTGGAGTTTGATCATAGCTCTCGCTTCTATCGCCCGTTCTTGGAGGGGCAAGGGGAGTCTACAGTTTGCAAGGTGTCCCCTGAGGGCATAGTTTCTCCACACGCCCTGGGTGAGCGGGTCGTTTGCATACGACCCGGTGTTCTGATCTACTGCCGCTCAGGCACAGTGGTCCTGAAACCATACTACCCGCACAGATTCGCCCACAATTTTGGGTATGATCAGGCTATTCCGCCCAATGCCGATTTCCCTTTGACTTCGAGGCAGTACAAACAGAAAGATGTACACCTGGTTGCAGCTTCCTGGCAGGATTTTCTATACAGGAGCGTGGGGGAGGATGTTCCCGTTCCAGCACAGGCGCGTGCGGGCCACTTCGACGTACACTATGCTCGTTGGTGGTTTATTCAGCAACGTCTTTAGAGAGCGGGCAGACAACATTAGAGTAGCAGAGGAGTGGCGCCTCAGGAGGGAGGATTTACCTCCCCTTTTTCTAGATTCAGGCTTCATCAAATCCCACTTCTCCAGCCTAACTCAGGTGGTTCGAGGCATTGAAGCCCGGTGGCGGGAACAGGGGCAGTCAGTGCCCATTGATGGAAGCCAATATACTGGGGCATTAAAGCCCTTGAAGCCTGTATCTAGTGGAGAAGCTTCTTCTTCGGGCTCCCGCCGTAAGGGTGCCTCTGGCTCCACGTTGCCTTACTCCTGGTGGGAGGACCTGAGGGCTTCTTGTGGTTTGAGCCACGATTCATAGTTGCCCGAGCCTGTCCCAGAGGGAGCACTTACTGGAGGAGCCTTTACTGCTTGGAGGGCGCATCTGATCAATGTAGTGGGTTGTACAGGTCTATTAGACCATGTTTTAGAGTTGGAGCCTCAGGCACTTAAAGATGCGGTAGAGTAGGCAGCTCGGACCCTCTGGATAGATTCCAGCCAGCTAGTCATTAGACTTCACTTGCCTGTGGGAGCGACTGGTATGGCCTTCTTGTCCTTTCCTTTTTGTTGTCCTCCCCTTTCATTATGAGGCTATTAATTGTTTGCATGCATATCTTAATTGCAGGAGCAATTGGCACTGGTAACAGCCCCTCTTTACAAGGGGTATCCCCTGGCGTAGCTGCTACTGGTATTAACACAACGACCAAGCGACGCCACAGTGGCGATTTAGGTGGTGTCACCCGCCCTTCATCCCGTCCTCGGGTCGACACCGTATCCCCGAGAGGCGAGGCTCCCCCGAGTGAGTTGGGACCATACATCCCCCCTCCTTTTTTTGTGTCCTCACACAGGCATCTTTGTTTATTTACAGAATGATTTTGTGTGCAGCTCCCCTTGAAGTGAGGGCTCAGGTACCTTTCTCACCGGGTCCTGAGAATTCTCCTCGACGTGCGTGCCAGCCGCAGATGTAGCTTGTGACTTTGAATTAAATTTGGAGGACTTGGATCAGTCTCTACAAAGCTTCTTTTCTACTGATGCAGCTCTAGGGATAGGAGGGGCTCCACTTCCTCCACCCTCAGGTAAATATGGTTCACGTTCATCCTTGTTTATTTATCGAGCCAACTGAGGATAACCGTTATGCTGACTATCCACCTCTTTGAGCAGCATCACGGAGCTCGGCCCATTTCTCCAGAGGCGGAAGAGGGCGAGCTTCAGCCCCGCGAGGGCGATGTTTCTGCCTTACGGCCATCGGACAGAGGAGGTTCCAGCGCCTCCCTTGGCAGCAGTAGCTCAGACACCACCTCTGGGAATGGCTCATCTACATCTTCATTGAGCTCCTCTGACGGAGCTGACACTAGAACAGTCTCAGGTAATCAGAGGAACCCTTAGCCCTTTCATATGGTTGGTGGATGACTTTGCTTGCTCACCTTCCAATATCAACTCCCTCGCAGCCATTGAGCTGGCGGCTTCTACTGCCGAATTGGCCAAGTTGATTTCTTCTGGTGTCTGGCCCGAGCTGCCTGCCTATGACATTGATCCAGGGGTTATAGCTGGGGTTTCAGGAGGAGCTCCCCCTACCTTCCGAGTCTACCATACAGGTGCGCCCGATTTTGCTCCGGGCCCGTTGCCTCCCACTAGCAATTTAATAGAAGAGGGTGAGGGATATGCCCCGTGTATGCATCTAGCTCAATCTACATTTATGTATTTTGCTGCTTGTTTGATTGGCCCGACTTACGGCACTGATCACAATCTTGTCTTTGTAGTTGTTGACGCCTTGATGACTTTGCCCACTGATCACTCCAGGCAGAGGGCGATTTTCCCTCGAGAGGTGCCGCCGGCTCCCCTAGATGAGGGTGCTGATCAGGCAGTGGGCACAAACGTTGTTGAGTCGACACCACTAGGTATTGTTTAGGGTGCAAACCCTAATTTTTCATTTGGCCTCGTGGTTTTGTCATATTGACAACCTCCATGTTTCTCATTTTACGTAGACACAGGCGGGACCGTCTCGGCTTCCCTAGTGGAGGAAGAGAGGTCTAGGAAGGCCTCGGAGGGCTCAGATGTAGCTCCACAAAGGATAGGGCTGCCTGCGACCCCGGTAGGTGATCCGTCCCTGAGGACGGAGGATGCTCGCACCTCTCACGATCATGTCGCCCCCAGGGCCACTTCAGGTTTGGCATAAAGCAAGCCTCTTTCTGCCGTTTTCTCCCTCCTTCATTATGTCTGGATGCTTATGTGTCGTTTCTCCCTGTTCTACTTCCAGGTGTCAGAGAGGAGGCTCTACCAGCGCTAGTAGTTTTTTTGGCCCTGGGGGTAGACTGGCCAGGGGGCCCTCAGTTCCTGGTGGCTCCTGGTGACGGTACCGTAGAGGCGAAGCTTATTGAAAATCTTCAGCTTCTACTGCAGATAGACCCCCTGCCTTCTGTTGAAGTTTTGAGAGACCACCTGGCGACTTGCACGAGCGGATATCATGCATTTAGATTCCCTAGAACCACTTGGATGCCCCGGCTAGAGACCTTGTGGGCTGAGTTTGCCCGTCGTCATGTTGTTGAGGCGAGGCGAGGCGGCTGCGAATGCAGACTATGATTCAGCAGGAGGAGGAGGAGCTATCCAGGCTTCGTGCTCGGCACGAGCAGATGTCTTCACAGGTGGCGGCTGCACAGGGGCGCCTTCAGGTTGCCTCCCACTGTGTAGATGAGCTGACGCGAGAGGTGGAGGCCCTTCTACAGTGGGCACGAGAGGCCGAGGAGGCCCAAGATCTCATACGGGCTGAAGTGGAGGGATTCCAGCGCGAGCTCAGTGGGCTACAGGAGGTGATATTACAGCGGGAGGCTCATCTTACTGACTTGCGAGCTGAGCCCAGCCTTTGATTTAGCCTTGAGTTTTGCTTTCATGGGGCTATTTGTTCAGCCCGACCTTGTACAGCTTCCCCGAGGGCTTGTCTCGGGGTTCTTTTGCTTGATGTTGAGAAATAGAGAACAGAGCTCGTTGACTTAGCTCTCATTCTCTTGTGTGTATGTCTCTTTCTCTTCTTCTTTTTTCCGCCTTACTAGCCCTACCGCCCTTTCGGGTTTTCACCAAGATCGGCCCCCTTTAGCTTTCAAATTAACTATAGAGTCTAATCCAACATTGTACAATCTACAGGGAAAGAAACGTACTCTATCATTGGGTGCGTCCCCGGCATAGGAAAGCTGGCACTACGAACCTCTGTGCTGCATCTCAGAACTTGGAGGAGGAATCGCAACACCTGAAAGGCAAGAGGTGAGCCTCATCTCAATGGCTCAATAGGGGTCCCACGGATCCCTACCACAAAATAACAACGATAAATAGCGGCGCTAATAATAATAGTAACAGGAGTAGCAACAACAATAATAACGATGGAAGCAACAGTCGTAGAACCACGACTCTCTAAGCTACTCCTAACGACAACGAAAAGTAAATCCCGATCTCACAGTCGGGGTCTGTCAAACTAATGGAAAACCCCGGTTGCACCGCTAGGAAAGGAAAAACTATGACATCTCTGTCGTGAAGGCTTGTCCTCACAGATGGAGGTCCAACCGGACCACGCGGTCTAAGGGTACAGTCACGACCTCGTCGTCTCGAACCCTACACTATCTACAGGTGAAACCTTAGTAACTCTACCAGAACCCTAGACTCGATGTCAGGAAAAGCGCACAGAAGTCACCCGAAGAACCACGAAGAAACTCATATCGCATGACAGGAGAACTGCCCACTAGAAGTAAGGCCGAAAGCATCCATTGATGACTTAGTCTGCAGCCTCAAGTGTTTCCCTACCTCACCCAAGGTGGAAACTGAGACACCGTACACAAATAACCACAAAACAAGGACTATTTGGGGTCGTACTAGTCAGGGCATGTCTAATGCCCCTAACTACGTGTGCACATATAAACTATCTGCTCTAAGTCAGGTCCTCTAGCTGATTTCTCCCTTAGCTAGACTCAGGCTGCAAAGGCAAGGGGCCCTACGGTAGCCAGCTTAAAAATCATCTCGACCGGGTCTAGCTGTCCACCACTCCTAAGTGGGTCGGCATACGCATGCCCAGGCAAGCTACGACTAATGGGAAAGGTCACTCGAGGTAGAAACTCTAGGTAGAAAAAAGCACTGAAGTACTAATAGGCTACACACGCGCCCGTCATAGGTATCGCGAAGCACCAGTGGCTTGGTGCCACTTGACTCTGGACTGCTGGCTAGGCCTACTAACCCAATGGCTATTGAGTCACTCAATTCAGTCCAAGATTGTTGCATAATACGACACCAAGCCGTCAAATCACCCTAGTCCAAGAGTCTAAAACCACAGTCAAGAGGACTCATAAGGCGGCTCACAACCACTGGGTCCATTCCCTTTCTAAGGGAGACTAAGAAGCTCCCAGCCCCAGGCTGGGCCACAGAACTCTCGGTCACTGGCCATACGCATGGCCCACTCAGAAACCACTTCCCGAAGAAGCTAACACAGTGCGGGGACAACCCTCCGCACATACACCAATACACGGTGACTTGATCTAACACAACGAAGAAGCCCAAAACACGCGGGGTCACTCAGACCCTCAAAACCTCACGAGCACGTTAATCGAGATTTAGTGATTCCTTCAGACACCCAAAAACACGAATATGGTCCACACGAGGTGTCTGGGACATCCACGGGGCCAATAATCGACCAAAGGGTCTCAACCGTGTCGACCAAGGGCCAAAAAAAGCAAGAGAACCCCATTTCGGTTGACCTACCCGCTGGGGTTGGTCGACCTAAGGGGGCCAGTCGACCTGCCAAGAGGGCCCGATTGACAGGCGAGAATGAGGTTGGAAGCCAACTGCGTTCTCATAGATGCGGTCGGTCCGATGACCGTGACTGCAAAGACGTGGTTGGTCGACCAACCGTGCCTATGGGCCAGTGCCCGTCTATGGTGAGCAGCCAAATGGTCGACCAATTACGGCCACGGACCTGCGGAACCCCATCCAAGGGGCCCTAATCCACGTCCTAATCTCCCCGCGTGCTGGGGAAAACATGTGGAAACCATTCTCTAGCCTCTAGACCACCAAGAGGTGCCATTTAAACTCCGGAAACACGATCAAAACGACGAATCTGTCGCTCACCCCAAAATCATGTATTTTAACCCTGATGTGAACAAAACCCACACTCGGCCTCATCTCAGCCTATAAAACAAGGGGAAATGGAAAGGAAGGGCCAAGAATCCGTCCCCCTACCTCCACCGATGATTTCTCGCACCGAGGACGCTGGTTCAACGTGAAAATGGCTCTCGAACTGTCACTAGCTTCACGAACTCACGAACGAGCTCTGCCGTGCCACTGCCCCGTTCGTGTTCCATTCTCGCTCCTCGTCGCCCCACATGCCTCGCCATCTCACCCCGCTCAAGCTCCATCTGCCGCCAGAGAGAGAGGGAGAGTAAGAGAGAACCGAGATGAGAGAGGGAGAGAAATGAAAGAATGAGGGAGAGGGGGGTGAAAGGGTTATCTTCATAGGAAAAGTTTTTAACAAAGTCCACAAATTTCTTGCCCCAGTCCTTGATTGAAGATCTTTAAGAGGGCTTTCCAACGGCGCTGGTTTCGTGCCGATCCGACATCGGAGTTGGTCGCAGCAAGCATTTTTCCAGGTCGCGCACTGCAAAAATAGGACTGTAGGTCCTTGGACAACAAACTGCAACGCCCGCCCGGCCACCGCCTCACCTTCCACGAGGTAAACCAACATGTCGCCATCCAAGGGAGCACCCCTCCAGGAGCCACCATCATAGCGGTACCACTCTGGGCCCACTCAGACCCGCTGACCAGCACATGGGCCCAACAACCAGTAGCTTGCGTAAACCGAACCGCGCCGATGGGGTGATCAAAGTGCTGCCTGTCAACCCAAGATCGGTCCTTCCGGCCTACTTGTGTAGCCCTTTACCTCACTGCATAGAGTGAGCAGAAAAATTAACTTCTGTAATTATTGTAATATTTTGTTACCAGGAATTACCGCACTTGGCCAGGATCGTCTTCCCCACGCCCAGAGCGTGGAGGTATCATGCCCACTCCTCTCTCGGCATTTACTTTATTTCGTATATTTCCATATGCCACTGCTAGAGAGCATGTGATAAGATTATTAGCCCGATATCATATATTATCACCGCTGCGAGAGAGAGAGCCAGACCCATCCCATGACTCGATCCGAGCATGGAAGAGCCGACTACCCGACACTTGCCGATTTCTCAACCGCACATGATCCAACGCCTCCCTCGTTAGGGACAAACAACTAGCTAGAGTCCCAGGTCGCGTGTCCGTTCTGCATCAGGGGGTTTTGGGGTTAAAGGGATAATGGAAGGCCGAGATGGCAGTAATGGGAGATTACTTGAGGAATGTTTGGTGGTGGGCTCAGTGGAGGCTGGTGGCGTAAAGGCTAATGGCTTAATGGGTGGAAGTTTAGTGGGAGGCTTGACGGAGGCCAGTGCTGCGGAGGCTAACAATGAAGCTGGTGGAGGTGTAATTGGTGAAGGTTTGGTGCGAAGGAAATGCCGAACGGGGCGAGCGGTACGTGGGGTAGGAGAAGACTCCTGGCATGCTGGTGTGGGTGTTTGGAGTATCGACCCATCATCATAACACCAGTAAGTCTTAGAAGCGGGATTGGGGATGGTGACTTCATCCTGAGCAGGGGGTTCATCTAGTGGTAGTGGAGGAAGTGGAAAACAAAGGAAACTGGGAAGGGGTGCCTGTATATCTTCATCATCACGTGCCAGCTTGAGCTCTTCAATCGTCGGTTCTTCATTAGCAAGCTCAAGTGGACGCCGTAGGGGTGGCGTATATGTGGGTGGTGGTTTGTAATGGTGTTGTGGAGGATTTGGTGAGTGCATAGGCGGAGGGCCATATGAATGAATGGGGTGAATGAGTGGAGGGTGGACGGCGTCAACTTGAGCGTTGAAATCTACTAGCTCTTGCTTGCCTAAACTGTCAATGCTGTAGTCGTCTCTCCTATTCTTCCAATCTCTCTCCATCTTTGTAATGTTATTCAGAGCGGCGGGGAGGGGATTGATTGGAGAAGTAGAAGGCGGAGCGGGCCGTGGGCTTGCAATCCTCTTTAATTGTTCCTCTAGAGAAGTGATTTTGTCGAGAAGAGTTTGTTGGAGGGGTGTAACTTGGAGAATAGAGGGTTGGCAGGGCCTTGATGGATGGGCCGCATAAGAAGGCTGTGGAGGGTGGTTAATGGGCTGACCCATAGAAGGACCCGGTCGGGCCAGGTTACAAGGAATAAATGGGCCTTGTGGTCGTAAAGGAGGAGGAATAGAAGGAGGTGGGCGATGGGTCACCCGAAGAGGAGTGGAAGGAGAAGGCGGGTGATGGGCCACCCGAGTAGGGATATGAATAGGAGATGGAGGCGGGTGATGGGCCACCCGAATGGGAGTAGAAGGAGGATAAGAAGAATGAGGTGCACTCTCAACAGCGGCCTTAAGGGCCTAAATTTGTTGTGGGGTGAGATGATCTAATGCATGCAGGATCTGGGAGACCTTCTCATCCTCGGGAGGAGACGGTCCCATGGAAATCGTGGCTCGCAACTGAGGTGAGGGACCATGAGATTGGCCATTGCCCATGGGTCAGGCAAGACCATAGGAATGAGGGCGTGGTCTCTTGAAGAAATTGTGGTGAGAATTGTGGAGTTGAGGGGAATAAGATGTGCTACGTTGATCACCCTCATGAACGTTAATTGAGTTAAACATGTTGGCTTTCTTATCAAGGAAATCCAAACAATTCGATGCACAATCAAAATAATTTACAAAGATAGCAAGCAGGTTAGAATGGTTACCCTTGATTTCTTTTGTTTAGACCTTGGTGAATTAAACAATTTTATCAAAGTTGATGTGATCACTCAAGGGCATGGACCTAGTTTCAAATGTGGTTTTCTCCAGTGCCAACTCTTATCAAGGGTATGACTTAATATCAATTTATTCTTGATTATTATTCTTTTAATTTCGTTAACACATTCTCTCTGTGCGAGGTTCATACTCCAGCACGTTTTAAGTCATGGAATTTGGATGTCTGAGTCTCCTGATCAGATGCAAAATTTTTGGAAAATAGTTGGGCAGCATCTCCCCATGATGGGGGGGCTGCTCAATATGTCAAGCGGATCGACACACGGGAAATCCGGTTTCAAACCATAATTAAGTGAGAGATCCCAAATGGAATCCTCAAAACCGAAGGTAAGTGCATGATGAATCCTGAGGGCCAGCCTACTAAGGATTCGCACAAACCCCTAGGAAATTTATCGAAGGGACCATCTGTGATCGATTGATCACTCCGTTTATATCTCAACCGTGTAGTGGGATTTCCAAGGAAACATGTCATTAACAGACAGACCCCCTAGAACCCATGGTGAGTAGAAACCCAATAGCAATTAAGCTATCAATGATTGAGATATACCCTCCCCAGGTAGTCAGTCTATGATTTTAATTGCGAGATGACAACATTCTCTGGAGAAACATCCCCTGGCACCTGAACAGAGCCCGAGCTGGGGCATACTGCCAGGACATTACCCTTATGCCTGAATGAGCAGTCCCAGCCTAGACATTGGGCTCGTGCTAAGGGCAAGGATGACCAGAGGGAGTAGAAGTGACTGAAAGAAATGAGAGAGCGGGAGAGCAGAAAATCACCGATGGGAGTTCCATCGAACACCTTAAAGGGGAGACAAAGTAAAACCCTGGGATGGCCGACCAGAGGGAGGTTGCGGGAGACCCCTATAACCCATTGCAGGGACGAGAAGGTACCCCATGGCCACACCGACCCCATCAACTACTCGGTGGCACACCCCGTATGTTGTTCTATCATACACACGGTCACCAATCGATACCTCTGGGGGATTTCTGGGGAGGGATTTAATATCACCCCACTAAGGGGGCATGGTCATAGACCATTTCATGGAGAAATGCTATAAACTACATGGGTTTCTCTATCCCTTTTCTGAGGGGTCCTCAGACTCAGAGTGTTTCGCCCCCTCAGAGGAGAGAGGCTTCCACATGCTCAGGGTTGAGACCCTAGGGAGCTCGTTCAAATCGAAACTAAATGGAGAGTCGAAAATAACTAAGGGGCATAGTAGACGGCACACCCATAGACTCAGGATTCAACACAAATGCACGAAGTTACACTTTATTCATCTGCAATCCCAGAGGGGCATAAAGAGAAGCTACAATCATTGAGGAACTATAAAGGAACGGGCAGAGCCATGTACATAAAACTCGAATGAAAAAGAAAATTACAGAGAAAAGAAAGAGAGAAGAAAGGGTGAGACCATGTGCTTCCCCTACCTTCTTCCTCTTTTCTCTCAGAGCTTTGGACTCTGCCCTTCTCTGGATTCTCTTCTCTTCCCTCTTTTCTTGGCTCTCAGGTGAAGAACTCCTCTTCCCCAATCTTCTTCCTTCTCTCTATCTGTCTGTGTTCCCTTTTTTTTTCCCGTATCTCTCCTTTCTTCTTGGGCAAGAATGGCCCTCTTAATAAGTAGAACGAGGGCTGGATGAGTCAGTGGTGGCGCCACCGACTTGAGCTTGCACTACCGACTTGGTGGCCTGGCTCCTGCTAGCGGCATCGGATCAACGCGCCACCACTTCAAGCCGCCGCTGACTCACCTGCAAGGGGCTCCGCTGACTCATCTGCAAGGGTGCCGTCGACTCACTGAGGGGCATTTTCATAATTTTGTATTTTTTTCGGGAATCGACCCGTCATGAGCTAGTGACCCAGAGTATCATCAGGGCTGATCCTTGCAGCTCCAGAATGCACTTTGAAGCCCTAAATTTGAGTTTTCGGTGATTTTCGGCACGTGCCAAACCCATATCGATTTTCTTGGGTTTTACCCTGATTTGGCCTTCGGCACTGTGATTTGTGCTTCCAGACTTATTTTAGAGCCACGTGGGGCTTCTTCATTGAGTGGGCCACCCCTCAAAGTATTCTTACCCTTATCGGACGTCTTCGTGGCCACTTACAGACCATTCCGACATTTCACGTGTGTCAAGCGAGTTTCTCAGATTTTTCGCTGACCATGCCCTTGGTAGCAGATATCATGCTTTTGGGCTTGCCCCGCGCTTACATAAAGCATCTTCATCAGGCTGACAACCATTGTGAGTGCTCCCACTCTTACAGGTTGGCTTTTCGGTCATTTACGGACCATTTCGGCATTCTGGGCACCCTGATCGGGTCTTCCAGCTTTCTTGCCGATTCGGCCTTTGGCTCCCCACTTTGAGGACCCAGGGGCATTTCTTCATCTCGGGAGGGGTTCTTTGTTAGGCGGATGATCACCTGGTACATTCTTGTCTGAACTGGACGGGATGTGAAGGCCATACATTCCCACCGTGAAATCCCTATGAGTTGTGAATTTCAAGGAAAGAGAATTACACATCGTAGAACACTGGATGCAAGCAGCAATGGAATAAAGAACATAAAGGCAGGGAGTGGGGGTAATGTAACCCAGCAGGCCGTTGGAAGATAGACCCCCACCTTCAACAGATGAGATGGTCTCTCCATGGGCTATCTCCTCTCTTTCTCTTTCTCTGGATGTATATTTGTCTGCCTATCTATCTCTCTATGTCATCACCCTTTGTGCAATGGCCGAGAACTAGGCTTTATATAGAGGAGGCAGCTCCCTGCACTCGACGCGGGGCGATGTGGTATCGGCGCGCTGCTGTCGTATTGGGCTTGGGCTCTTTACTTCATGAATCGGTGCCAACCAAGAATTTGAACAAATGGGCCTTCTTTGCTGGTCATATCAGCTTCTTTGTTCTTTTGTAGCTTATTTAATATCTTGCATCCACAGATATGTGCCAACCTATGTGAATCCCATCTCATAAGCACCAGAATATTCTGAAGATCCTTTTCAACAGGAAGGTGATTGCCCAGGGCTTGACATAGTTTTAATCAAACTGACTATCTAAATGACAGTAGTGCTGGGCAGCGGCTTGGGCAGACATGGCCTCAGCCGGACACAGTGTCAGAGGTAATGGATCTCCTTCTATTCTAATTAGCAGAACTTCCAGGGATGACATAGGATCTGCACCCTTGATTGACTCCAAGGCCCTGAGCATTGTTTGACTTCTTCTTTTATTCTTCTACATTTTTAGGTGTCAACAAATGCCCCCCACCTGTAGGTGGCGTAAGCGAAGAATAAGTGGCACGGGGCCTGCGGGTGTATCCTTTGAGATTTGAGCACATCCTTTTGCTTGTCCTTGTTGCTCTTGTTCAATTCTAGCTTGATGTCTTTGCTATATCCACACAATTTCAGCAATTATAAGTGTCTTTGGGCTAAATGCCAGACCCTATGTTGAATGGCCAGCATTCCACCCTCATTCCCTGGTTGCATCCTCAGGGCACGAGTAAATCAGAATGAATGATCTCGGCACATTATCTCGGCGCAAGGGCTCTCGGTGTGATGCCTTATCGGTGAGAGTGCTCTCGACGCGATGCCCTATCAGCACTGCCTTCCCGACGCGCCTCTTGGCAGGGCCGCCTTGGCGCGATACGGTCTCGTCGCCCCCTTTGGCTCAGCGGCGGAGCTCTCGGTAGGGTTTCCTATTTGAGGCACCGAGAGAGTTGAGAGAGCTCATTTCAATCTGAGCTCTCTCTCTCTTCATCCTCTCAACGGCAGTGCTCGGCGTGAGACCACTTAGAAGAAAGTTTTCTTTCTCCAAGGAGATTTTTGCCTCTCGGTGAGCTTTGGTTCTTTTCTCAATGGGACTATGTCCTTCTTTGTTGGGGAGGCATCCCCTCTTGGTGGATGTCCTTCCTATTTAACTTTAGGCATACCCCCGATAAGGGGAGGTGCTATCGAAATTTCTTTGAAATACTTAGTCTTTTCTTGTTGATTTCTTTTGGAGTCTCATCTCAAAATTTTCTTAGACTACAGCTACGGCAATAGTTGCTACTTTTGGTTTTGCCTCTGCTACTTCCGGAGTTGCTGGTGCCAGTGCTTCTGCTTAGATCAGGGCATCCAGCCCGCTAGTGTCGTGGTTAAATATTCAGCAGTTGGACCACGATCGTGAGAGGATTGCCATAGTTGATGCGTCTTCTAACTTAGAAACAGACATAGTCTCAGCATCCCACGTCTTTCCCACTGATGACAGAGTGAGCTTCAATCGTGACAATGATTACCATCCATATTTCCCAAAGGATCGTCATCAGGTGTCATTCGTGTGCACCTTTAATGTGAGTGGCAAGTGGGACGTCATGCTAGCCCAGATGGTGAAGCGGGCCATGTTGCTGGAAAGGGATAGCTTGAAGGGCTCAGTATATCGTGGTGAAGCCATATATCTTCCCAGAGAGCAGCGTATGTGGGATGTCGTCCTAGGAGTGACTGAGCTGGAGCCGCAACAGAAGATGTTAACACGAGCTCATGAATTTACACCGGCCAGATGGGATATTACCGTGGGTCTGGTTAACAGGGAGAAACTCGGCTACGGACTATTCTTGGCGCTGACGAAGTGGGGTTACAGAGACGAGCCATTTGTCTTGAATTGTTTAGCCATCCAATTCAAATTTCTGCTAGCTGCTGGCTAGTTTGCAGACAAGAAAGTGACGGATGCTCATCATTTTCATGTGGGGGAAGTAGAATTCATAGAGTTTGTGTTGAAGGAATATGCCCCTTTGCTCATCAAAGCTGGAGTACACCATAGTGTATATGCTTGGCGCTTCCGGTACCCAATCTCTAAAGGCTTGTACTATGGCATGTTTGAAGTTTTCTGTTTGCAGTTCCCTATTATGTGAATGTTATGGGAGACTTGGCTGCTGATGAGGCCTATCTTCTGAAGTTCTTTGGCTCAACACTCACCAGGTTGGCCTTCGAGTGGTACTCAAGCCTGCCGCCTGGGTCTATTGCTGACTGGCCCGATATGCAGAAGAAGTTTAAAGAAAGATTTTATATCGCTGAACGGGAAGTCACCGTGACAGAACTCTATGCCACAAGGTAAAGAAACGATGAGTCGGCACTCGACTATATCAAGAGGTGGAGAAACCTCAGCATGAGGTGCAGACGCCCGCCGCATCAGGAGGATGCAGTGCAAATTTGCAAGCAGAAATTGAAGAAGAAATCCTGGAAAGGATGATTGGCGCGGAGGTCAAGACATTTGACCATCTGAACAACATGTTGGTTGAGATTGAGGCATTCCTCACTCGATACTCTTCCACCCTGGCTGTGTCAAGCCAAAGAGCAAGGCAGGCCGAGAAGAAGCCAGTTCTTCCAGAAGTCCACACCTTGGACTTCCAGACCTTTGAAAAGTAGAAAGAGAAGGCCAAAGCGGCTGCAAACCCTCCACCGTCTAGATCCACAGAACGGCGGGAAGGTCCCTCGCTGAGGGAGAAGATGAGAAACAAGCTATACTCCTTTTCTCGGGACAAATCCTGACTTTTGTTCGAGTGGGTAACCAGCTATAACAAAATCACGTTGCCGGAATCGAAGAGGCCCAGTGACGTAAAGAAGAAAGATGACCCACGCTTCTGTCAGTACCACCAGATGCTAGGATACACCATCGAAGACTGCTATGTCTTCAAGGACGTCATTGAGTACTTAATCAAGAATGGAGACCTGGACATGGGAGAGCACAAACTGGATCCTCCGCAGCCGCATGAGATGCCCAACATGGCTTCCAGCGCCAATATGGTATCCCTATACCAGGAATTGCTAGAAGAATGGGCGGAGGCCAGCACCTGCGCTACTTATGAAGCTTTTGTTGCAGCGCCGGCCCAAGACCAAGGAGGTTGGCAGTCTACACCCAGCAAGAATAGAAGAAGACGGGCTCCTCGGCCCACCCCGAAAGTTCATGTAAGGGGGGTTACTCCTCGACCAGCACCGTTGCTGGTGAATCATGTATGGCATGATACGGACCCTCTACGACCAGCACCGTTGCTGGTGAATATATCCCGATGCGAGTGCATAAAGAGGTCAGCCCGACGGTCGAGAGACTCTAAGCCATCATTGATGGGCTCGAGGATTATGAACAGCCCAAAATTTGGCCCATCAAGCTGAATGAATATGTCCCTTGGGAAGAGTTCGAGTCCCTAGAATTGATCCCCGAGGCAGAGACCCGGGTGGAAGAAGAGCCTCTCTTGTGGGGCGAACTCCCCCAAGAGCAGCCACCGGCCGCCGCAGAAAAGAAGAAGAAGAAGAGAAGACCCCAGAATAAGAAGAAGAAGGAGGTCGCCATCACCTGCAACACCCTCTCGGCTGTGTTTGACACTGCCCTCTCCCTGGGGGGAGAAGAGGAAGAGACGCCCTGTAAATCAGCAGAGGCGAATCAGGCTGAAGCATCCACTTTCCAGCATGCCACCAGATCGGGAAGAAAGTGGGGACGCCCTCCTCCGGCTGACCACAACATCCTGCTAAGGGGAGAACAACCATACCATGTTCCCGAACCTAAGGTTCAAGGCGCAAAGATTCCTCCCCCGTCGGGTCTTTACCCCAAAGGACCCAAAAGTCGGGGCACTCCCTCGTTCACTGAATTCCTCATGGCCCGAACAGAGAGGCAATCACGCCCACAGGGGCCCCGACTAATCAAAGAAGTGAGCAGTCCTCCGGCTCCACCAGCGGTAACTTCTCCCCAGCCATCAGAAGAATTTGATGGCATCCCGAACCTCGCCGAATTTATGCAAGAGAAAGGGGAAGCCCAGCCGACCCCACAGGCTCAAGCAGTCGCACCAGACCTGGTCAGGGAGGTACCCTCTGACCCGGCACCCCAAGCCCAAGGTGGGGGCAGACGCGGTAAGGCTGAAGAGATGAAGTAGCTTAAGGTGCAGGCTGCTGACCGGATTGTCAGGCACCTCAAGAAGATCCCGACTCGGTCCATCTGGGAGATGCTATCCCTAGATGAAGAAACGTGGCAAGCCATCATCCCGCACTCTAGACGCCAACACACCCGGAAGCCTGCCTAGTAGAGATGTCACCTGAAGTGGCTGTCGCCTTCACGGAGGATGACATGCTCTTGCCCACCTGTAGTCATGACAGGCCGCTTTACATGAAGGGGTAGCTAAATGGATAGCCTATCAATAGGGTCTTGATTGACCCAGGGGCAGCAGTGAACATACTTCCCTACCGGGTGTACCAGAAGCATTACTTTGATGTGCACAGGGTCGAAGCCAAGAATGTCAAGATTGCTGGTTTCAACCAAGACATCTTTGGTGACTTAGGCCTAAGATCCAACTGTGCTACTAAGGCAACAGAATACCCTGATTGACAGCTAGTATGTTACCATTCTGGGATTCTAAATTGAGCCAGTTCAGTGTCCTAATTGCGCTAGTGAGCACCTACACATGTACTTCAGTGTCACCACATTGATGATTATGAGAACAGTCATACCTATCAAATGAATAAGTATCATGTGTGCTAGTCTATCTAGATCTTCAGTGCCCCTTCTTGAAGATCCTATCTCACGCCCCGAACCGGTAGCAGTGAAAACTTGCTTAGATCGTGGCAGCGAAACAGTCACGATAATCAGAGTGACATAGCCAACAAATAATAGACAACATCAAGAACACAGAGGGGCCAAAAATTTGAATAAAAAGATAATTTTATTAATAACAAAATTATAGACTTTTGACTCAAATTACCATACTGGACCAAAAAAAGGAAAAAGACAAAGAAGAAGAATCATAAAAAGAAAAGACCCACGACTCTAACTAGACTTAAGAAATAAGAAAAAAAGACTCGGGTCCTTAAGCTTCAGGCTCCCTCCATCACTCTGGCTCATTCTCAATTTCGTGCACTCCATTTATCGAATTACCTAAAAAATGTTAGAGAAGAATGCGAGCAAGAAGCTCAGTAGGATTCATATCACTATCACTAGGCAATATTAAAGTAATTACCAATTTATTCGTGTGGACAGAACTATATGCATGAACGATATACAACAGGTAAATCTGAGAAATGATAACCAAAGATAGAGTCATGATCAGCAAGGAATAAAGAAAATTGAGTAGATGAGAATAAGTATATTCACCTCCCTCAAGGCCTAAAGAGCAAGTATCATGATGGCTACAAGTAAGTCAAGTGGAGCCACAACTAAACATGTACAAGTGATTGGACATTTATCAAGTCAAGTCAAGCAAGCAAGCACTTTCAAGTATTCATGTCGAATGAATATATAATGTTCATGTACAAGTGATTAACCATTTATCAGAGATCCCATGAAATCTAGACATCCACAATATTTAATGGTCAAAAATTCCAGGGACAAGTCATGTCACCAAAGTAATACGAGTAGGAATACAGATTCCTTAGAAGAATTTCAATCGACAAACTTATTAATCAAGAGGGAAAAGTCGTTAAAGAAAATGACTTTAAGGAAGGATATTGAGTGATTTCTAGGAATATGATTCCTAGAAAAGACCCAATAAAAGTCAGAATAACAGGAAATACTAGCCTGGAGAGGCTAGAACGGTCAAAACACATTAAAATCATGAAAATGGGAATTTTTGAGACACTGGTGAAATTGCGGTCAGGATTAGACCGCTATCATAAAATAGTGGTCACCATAGGACCACTATCAAGTACCGACAAAGCAGTTGAATAAGTCAGTGAAAGAACGCGTCCGCTTAAGCTGACGCCCTTACAAAAAGGCGTCCACTACACAAGACGCGTCAAAAATCGACCATGAAAAAATCACAAGAACGTGGTCTATTGCGCAACCACTACTAGAAGGAAGTAGCCAGGATAAGGCTGTGATCTTGTAGATAGAACAGAATGCTGGTAGAACTGGGACTAGGCCTCGTTCCGTCCTTCGTAGGTTCCAGGGGTTCAGGGCTTAGTGGTACAATCTGCTCGATGTCCTAGTGAAAATCTCAGGCTCGTGGAGACTTACGGAGGTCTTGTGATGGGGGTTCCAATCCGACAGAAGGAATATCCAACAGAGGGTCCCAATTATCCCAAGAATTTGGGGTTTCAAAATCACAGAAAATAGGAGTAATAGTAAGTCGATACCACTAGAGTGGCACGGCCCTCAAACAATCTTTTATCATGACTAACATTGAGCTAGCAACTATGAGTAGCAAAAATTTAATCCTAATAGGTTTATGGTAGAAACAGATTCACGAACTAATCAATTAATTGACAGGTTATTCTACTCTTTCTCCAGACATAAGATGGCATGAAGATGATAATGATAAAGGATTAAATATGATGATGATTAAGTTTAGATCAATGAGTTTCATAAACCTAGTTATTAGTGCATCCTTTAATATCATTAGCCTAAAAACATATTGTATAGCAGTGAACAACAAACTTAAACACACGAGAAATAAACATGCTTTTTATTGGAAACAGGGACAGAACGCGATCAACAAGAGGCCGCTATATACAGAAAGTGGTCTGCAGGGCTACGATCATAGGAGTGGTATTTTAAATCAAAACCATTATTTTGAAAGAAGGCGTGTTGTGCCCCTGTGGTCATTGGTCATTTGTATCTCATGATTTTGATAATGGCTAACACTATAAGTCATTGCTATTTTTCACTCTCATATGACTGACATACGTGATGCTTTGTTCATGACAGGTAAGCAAATGAATGGAGAAGGAATGGCTTTTTTGCTTTGCCCCCCCTCCTTATAAATAGAGGCGGGGGGAGTTTGAAATGGCTTACATCGTTTGAACTCCCCCTTTCCTCTCTCTTCCTTTCTCTCTTCCCGTCGACCGAGCGAGGCCGTCCCCCCTCCCCTCTTTCTTCTCCGTCGCCGGACGCGGGCGCCACCGCCGCTGTCGCCGTCGTCGTCGTCGTCGTCTTGCTCGGGGTGAGGAGGGGGCCACGGCACCCCCCTTCTCTTCCTTTCTTTCTATCTCCCTCCTCTTCCTCCTTTTCTTCTTCCTCTTCGTTCGACGGGGAGACGGGGGCCCTAGGGCTCCCTCTCTCTCCCTCATTCTCCTTCTCCCTCCCTCTTCTTCTCTTTCCTCCCCTTTCCTCTTCTTCTCCTTCGTCTCCGACGTCGGGGATGGCCGCTGGCCGGGCGTGCCGTGGACGGGGGCATCGAGTGTGCCGTTGGGGTTTTACCGGGTGTGCCGGCGAAGGGCACAATAAGTAGTGCGCCGGTGGAGCCTTGGTAGGGTGCACCGGCGAATGTGTGGGCACTAGTGTGCCAGTGGAACGAACGGGCAACAGTGTGCCGGTGAGGTGAGTGGTGAGAGCGTGCCAGTGAGCGCTCCCTCAGTGTGTCGATGGAGAGCCCACGGGTGTGCCGGGGAGCGCACGGGTGACTGCACCGGCGAAGCCCCCCCTTTCGGGGTGTGCCGGGGTAGCTTCACGCCAACTGTGCCGGGGAAGCCCCTTAAGGGGTGTGCCGGGGAACGCGTGGGTGAGTGTACCGGTGAAGTCCTCTTTCGGGGTGTGCCGGGGTAGCTTCACGCCAACTGTGCCGAGGAAGCCCCTTACGGGGTGTGCCGGGGAACGCGTGGGTGAGTGTACTGGCGAAGTCCTCTTTCGGGGTGTGCCGGCGAAGGAGCGGCTCAAGCGTGCCGGTGAGGGCGTCCAACGTGGGTGTGCCGGCGAGTGCTTAGCGCCTGGGTGTGCCGGCGAAGGCTTCGCACCCAGCGTGCCATTGAAGCTTAAGGTAATGGTTACAAAGGCAGTTTTGGGCAAATGACTTATGGTGTTGCCCTGTGGGGCTCACCACCACTTTGCTGGGGCAGTCACTCCTTGTGGGCGCTCACCCGTGTTTCCCCTTACGCCTCTGGCCTAGGGGAAACTCTGCCGAAATTTCGCCAGAAATTGGCAGAAGTCTCCATAAGTCCCCGCACCCGTGGATTCTCTCACGGATGTTGGGCAGGTTGTACCTTAAAATTCCCTGGGTTTAGTTGGCCTAATATGTGGAGAGAGAGTGTACCTTGTTGGCATTAAAGAAAATCCATATTGAAACTAGGTTCTTACCTTGTGTGAATCACATCAAATTTTGTCAAAAAAATCTAATTCATCAAGGTTTAACTTAAGAAATCAAGCATAAGCATCCAACTTGTGTGATCTTTGCAAATTGCTTTGATTGAACTATTACTTAATTTGCATAATGTTTTACTTTGATAGTCGAATATACATGTTTAATCCTAATTATAATCATGAAGAGGCACAACCTAGTACGTCTTATGACCCTCAATTCCAACATGTTCATTACAACTCTCACCACAACTCATCTAAGGGGCCACGCCCTCACACTCATGGTCTTGCCTGACCTATGGGTAATTTCCAATCTTATAGTCCCTCGCCTCAATTGCAAGTCTCTATTCCCTCAGGACCGTCTCCTCCCAATGACGAGAAGGTTTCCCAAGTCCTTCATGCATTAGATCATCTCACCCCTCAACAAATTCAAGCCCTTAAAGCTATTGTTGAGAGTGCATCTCCATCTCAACCTTCTAATCCCATTCGGGTGGCCCATCACCCACCTCCTTCCATTCATACCTGGGTGGCCCATCACCCGCCTTACTCTTCTCATCTGTCTCCTCCTTATACACATATTCCTTCTCGAGTAATCCATCACCCGCCTCCTTCTATTCCTCCTTCTCCACGACCCCAGGCCCCACATGTAACTTGCAACCCGGTCTGTCTGGGTCCTTTTCTGGGTCGGCCCATCAACCCTCCTTCATGGCCTTTATGTCATGCCACACCTCCACGGTCTTCCTCTCAAGGCCAACCCTCCAATGTTCAAGCTAAACCCCTCCAACAAATTCTTTTTGATAAAATTACGTCGATGGAGGAACAACTTAAGAGGGTCACGAGCCCGCGGTCCCCTTCCACTCCTCCTCCTTCTCCAGTCAATCCTTTTTATGGTTTCATGAATAATATCACCAAGATGGAACAAGATTGGAAGAAAGGGAGAGGTAATGGCATCATAGATTCAAGTGAGCAAGATGAGCCGACAATTTTTAATGATCAAGTGAACGACGTCTGCCCCCCACCAATGCACTATGTTCATACACATGGCCATCTGCCTTTTTCTCCACATACATTTAGTAGGTTTGACAAGGCAGAAGTGGGCAACTATATATGGGCCTTGTTTTCATTCCAAATTTAAGAGCTAATTAACTCCAGAGATAGCTAACTAAGATATATATATATACATATATATATATATAGACTCGGTTTTGTCGGTTCTGGCGAACTTTCATTTAAGAAAATCGGTGTTAAAGGTCAGAAGAAAAGTTCACCAGATACACAGCATCCCGCGCAGCAATGGCGACGACATCCGCACACGACACGGTGAGGGGGCAGGCCACCTCCAGCAGCGCCTTCGCCCGGTCGATCACCTCGAACCCCCGCAACGAGCCGGCGTTCGGCACCGCCCCTTTCTCGCTCACCACGCCCCCGCCGTCGTCCAGCAGCACGGACGCGTCGCAGCCCTGCATGGAAATTGCCACCCACGTACAATTATCAAACGCCTGCAACATGCATGATCAGAACGCTGCCTGGCTAGCTAGCACTCCTGTTATACACATAGCAGGTGCTCGAGCGGGTGGTGTGGTGGGCGGAGTGAGGCGTCTGACCAGGACGAAGCAGTCGTGGAAATGGAGGCGGAGGAGCTGGGGGGCGACCAGGGGGTCCCTGGCCACCTCCACCTGCACCACCTCCCTCACGATGGCCTCCGCCATGGGGCACGTATCCCCGTAGTAATACGGGTCAAGCGTCTGCCCGGAGACCGTCGTCGTGCCATAGAGGAGCATCAAGAGAGCCACCAGCAAGAGCCTCACCAAAGAGAAGGCGCCGGACGACGCCATTAATAGTGCTGCTTGATTAATGTACGAGAAGAAGAGTGAAGAAGAGCTCAGTGTGAGGGGTTACTTATAGATATTTGCGCTCGCGTTCTTCTATTCTTAAAAGCAATTAACAACACGCCACAGCCAGTGCTATCTAAGTCCTTTGGACGTTACTCAGGTCTGGATTTCGGCCGGATTAATTATAACAAAGTCAAGCTAGATACACCGGCTTCAACAAATTTGTTCAGCGCCATTCCATCTATCAAATGTGGGACAAGATCCCCATGTGCTGCGGCGCAGTGGGACTGGCCAATGGAGAGTTGCCACGGGTCCACATGGACCCCTTGTCGAACAGACTGTATGTGATGAGGAGTTTGGCATATTGTGCCATGGAGCAGATATGTACGGGTAACACCATAGTGTGGCCCTCTTTTGGGACGAGGGCATGCTGACCTTGCCCAGCCACCCTAAAATATGAACGAAGTTGGGAAGCTTTCGGAAAGGTTATAACTATGATGTCTAGATAGAGGAGATCGATTTAGGGTGCTTTCTCCAGCAGAACGGAGCTGCGACAACTCCACTGCATCGTTGGCCTCGCAAGTCACCTGCCGCTTGCAAGTCTTTTTGGACTTTTGAAAGAGAAAATCCAAGGGTTGGTGGCGGAGTCGCGTGAACAGATATTGTGTGACTTGAGCAAATCCCAAGGGTACTTTCTTGGCAGTCTTTTGTTGGAACGAATTTCACGGACAAAACTCATCATCCGTCGCAAGATTGTGCGTCATTCTTTTCTTCAAGAATGAAGTCCAAATAATTTTTTTTTAAATATCTTCACAACGGAATCATTGGCCATTACAAGCACTATTTGTCACTTTTCTGCGGTGCCTTTTCCCCAGTAGGTTATTATTGACCTTATAATAAAACATCCATGTCCTTGTCAGTAGAAACTACAGGAAACAAATATATGATATGCATAAAATAGTGGAGAAAAAGAAGTATCACCCAATACAGGACAAGCCAACAGCATCTTCTAAAGAGTTGAAGATTATCCGCCAAATCAAATACGAACCCATTTTTCCAGTGGCAGCATTGTACTTTTGACCCTCACACTTGTCTTCCAATTTTTACTTTTTGAACCAGTGTGGCGCTCCCATTCACTAAGAGTCCGTTTCTCCTTCCCACAAGAACTACATTGGCAAATAACCCTAGCATATAATTAAGAAAAAAAATTAGAACTGGAGACTTTCAAACTTAAAACTCCAGGCAAGTAACATGAAGCCAGTATTCCATTATGAGAACAAGCCTAAAATTCCATGATCAAGACAAGATGATTCTTCTTATTTTTAAAGGAAGTTGCATGCTTGCTTAGTGAACCAGAAGCAAATTTTGATCTGCTTGGTGTTAATCACCTTACTTGCCTATCATAGATTATTATGTGGAGTAGACAGAAATATGGCATACTACACAAATGTGAATCAATTCTCCATAGGTAGGCTTCAAAGGGATAACAGTAAAATAAGAAAAATCCAGACTGGGAATTAGAAGTAAACCCATATTACATATGCATAACTCCTTGAAGAAAGGGGAAGAGAGTGCAGGGTTGAACCTTAAAAGGATAACATGCCTACCCATCTGAACTTTCATGCCTCGTCTTCTTTATGAAGCCAAGATCGTCAACTCTAGTAAGAGGGATTGGGAAGAGAAAATGTACAAAGCACTATGGGCTTATCATACAGTATATAAAACTCCAACCGGCTGCTCACTATTCTCCCTGGTATACGGGTCAGAGGCAGTAGTGCCAATAGAGCTGGAAGTACCGTCACTGCGGGTCGCTATACAGCACGGCTTGATGAACGGCGAACAGATAAACATAGAAAGGAGACTAGAGGAGCTTGCTGAGCTCGAAGGAAGACACTTCTGGGCACAACAAAACAACCAGCTATATCAAGCTCGCATGGGTCATACTTTCGACAAGCTGGTCAAAGGGCGAGAATTCAAGAAAGGTGACCTAGTGATGGCCAAAAGAAGAGAAGTAATGGCCTCCAACCCCAAAGGGAAGTTGGTTGAAAACTGGGTGGGGCTGTATGTTGCCCACCGAGTCTATGAGGGTGGTGCCTACGTTCTCGTAGACCACAAGGGGATAGTGCACTTCTCCTCTCTCAATGGGAAACACCTGAAGCTATACCATGCAGCCTTGCCGACGTTTGAAGAAATGACAGAAATCCACCTTGGTCCAGTGGCACCCCGCTCTGGCTAAGCTCTCCAAAATGTCTACCCGGCTCAAACCAATTCCGAGGCCGTTGGCCCACTTTGTGAAAGCCCCCAATAAACACAAACCCCAATGGGTTCTAAGATCCCACATAGTCTCACTGGGTTAACATTAACATCATCACCATGTTGGACCTTACGTCCGTATCGGTGCATCAATAATTTTCTTTGTGCTGGAATTATCCCCACACCTGTGAATACATAGTGTCGGTGCAAGGCTTTATGCCCAATCCGATATCTACACATCATCACCATGTTGGACCTTACGTCCTCATCGGTGCATAAACCATTGCCTTTGCACTGGCATTATCCCCACGCCTGCCAATACATAGTGTTAGTGCAAGGCTTTATGCCCTAGCCGATATCTACACATCATCGCCATGTTGGACCTTACGTCTGCATCGGTGCATAAACCATTGCCTTTGTGCTAGCATTATCCCCACGCCTTCGAATACACAATTTCGGTGCATGGCTTTATGCCCTAGCCAATATCTACACATCATCACCATGTTGGACCTTACGTCCGCATCGATGCATAAACCATTGCCTTTGTGCTGGCATTATCCCCACGCCTGCGAATACACAGTTTCGGTGCGAGGCTTTATGTCCTAGCCAATATCTACACATCATCGCCATTACGGACCCTACGTCCGAATCGGTGCATAAACTCCTTTCCTTGTGTTGGCATTATCTTCTTGCCGACGAATAAATCTTTTCCAGCGCAAGGCTTTATGCCCTAGTCAATATCTACACATTATCGCCATTGCAGACCCTATGTCTGAATCGGCACATAAACTCCTTGTCTTGCGTTGACATTACCCTCTTGTCAACGAGTAAACCCTTTTGGCTTAAGGCTTCGTGCCCTAACCAACAACTACATGTTGCTACCACATGAACGAACCAAACAGTTAGGATCAAGCGCCATACGTCGGCCTGATATTTCCTTGCAAAAAAAATGGAGCTTAAAATAGAGGTGCCCCACCAGACTTGTTCGGATATCCTGAACAAGGGCAAAAATGGCTGTAACCCGACTACAGCGAAAACCCGAAAGGGTGCTACAGGTAAAATCGGGTATCCCGCCACGTGAAAACCTGAAAAGGTACGTAGGCAAAAACAAGAGGGGGCTGGCCCTGGTGAAAACCTGAAAGGGCACTTGGGTCAGTACCGTGGTAATCAAAAGTTCCTCTTTACCTTCATCCCTATGAAACTCCAGATGGGATGTTCATCACAAGTCCCACCGGAGATCTACTTCCCTCAAACCATCGACTCGGACCTTCTGTCCCCGTTGATAAATAAACCCAATTTTACTTTGGCATGTAGCCAATGCCGATGAACAAACCAACGCTGATTCTTGTCATCATCGGCAAGGTTAGTCAATGAACCGTTAACTAGGACCTTTCATCCTCATTAATGACTAAACCTACTTTTACTTTGGCATTTGGCCAATGTCGATGATTAAACCGATGCTGATCTTTGTCACCATCGGTGAGATTGGTCAACATATCATTAACCTGGACCTTTTGTCCTCCTTAATAACAAAATCCACTTCTTTCTTTGACATTTAGCCAATGCCGATGAACAAACTAACACTGACCCTTGTTATCATCAGCAAGTTCGGTCAGTATCCCCTTAACCCAGACCTTTCGTCCTCGTTAATGACAATACTTTTTTTACAGCAGAGGGTGAGACTTCTCTGGACCTTTGGAGCTTATCGCAGCTTTCTGGCCTGCCTATTGACGGCGAGCCATATGAAGAAGTCTGCTTGGAAGACACTGAAAAAGATCGCACTGATCGCGAAGGCAGATGAATGATGAAAATGCTAAAATGAACAAGTGAAGACACCAGAGCACAACCTACTTCTGGGCCAGTCAACAGATTATCCAAATCCGCTTCGACTCTCTTTCCATATTGGCGGATTATATCCGATTTGATATTTGTTTGTTCAGATACGGATAACATCCGGATTATATTAGAAGCAGATACGGATATTGCATCATTCGCTTCGTAATATGTCTGCCCTAAATCTTTTATACATGCTATATGTTTATGCAGGCCCATCAGTATGTTGAATGGCACTTACAAGATTATTACCAAGATACTGACCGGGAGATTGGTTTCAGTTATAGATAGGGTGATTAGCTGTTTTCAGGGGGCTTTCATCATGGGAAGACACATCCAGGATAATTTCTTGGTGGCCCATGAATGTCTATTTGCCATGAAGAATCAGAGGAGGTTGGTCTGATCTTCAAGTTAGACTTCGAGAAAGCTTATGACAAGGTGCATTGGACTTGTTTATTTGATGTATTGGAGAAGATGAGTTTGGTCACATGTGGATAGGCTAGATCAGGGCTTGTATTTCTTTGGCTTTATTTATTGTTCTCGTCAATGAAAAGCCTACATCCTTTTTCCACAGTGGGAGGGGGTTACGGCAGAGGGATCCTATGTGTTCTCTTCTCTTCATGCTGGTCGCCCATGTGCTAAGTAGGATATGGATGATAGCAAAGGCAGCAGGCCGGATCAAGCGACTCCAGATTGGGAGAGGAGGTCTTACCATCACTCACTTGCAGCATGTAGATGATACTATCCTTTTCCTGGCCGAGGATGAGCAGCAACTATATGATGTTAGACTTTTGGTGGAGTTCCTGGAGGTCACTGGTTTGAAGGTTAACTTCAACAAGAGCTTGCCTGTTAGTGTTGGGGTTAATGAGGAGGACTTGACACTTCAGAGGGCAGCTTATATTCTAGTCAGCCACTTTGGAGAATTCTCAATATCTTACCAAGGCTTACCTCTCTCCCCAGGTGCTATGTGGTGTGCAAATTGACTCCCTATTATTCAGATATATAACTCCATACCGGTTAGTTGGAAGGTAAGACTTTTGTCCTACGGTGGCAACTTAGTTTTATGCAGATCAATGTTGGACAGTTCACCTGTATATTTCCTTTCCATCTTTTAGGCCCCGAAGATAGTGGTGAAGAAGTTAAAGTCCATCCAGCGGAGATTCTTTCGGCATGAGAATGGGGAGAAATGTAGGGGCTGCCATGATCTCAAGTGGGGAAAGGTGCCTACCAGCAAGGAACAGGGAGGCTTGAGAATCAAAGATGTTAGAGATTTCAATTTGACTCTCTTATGCAAATAGCGGTGAAAGTTGGGATCAAGAGATAATGGGATGTGGGCGCAGGTTATCAAACAGTGATTGTAGGAGTTGAATATGGGACTTAGATTCTTTTGCTCAACATCGGACTTCTTCGATATGGCGAGACATTTGATCATGCAGGGACATTATCACTTCGGGTGTGCAGGTCCGACTAGGGAAAGACGATCAGTGCCTTTTCGAAAGGACAAATAGTGCGGGAACTTCACGTTGGAGGCTTCTTTCCCCAGATTTTTTGTTGTTTCAGCTGACCCTTTGGGGTCGGTTGCCCAGGCTTTTGACTCCCACCTGCAAGGGGCTATCTGAACACTGACTTTCAGGAGGGACCTCAAGAGCGATGAGATGGGACTGCTTCAGGACCTCTTACTCTTCCTTCACGATTACGCTCCTCATGCTGATAGGGAGGATGTTTGGACCTGGAGGTGGGGTAAGGAGGGGCGCTTCTCAGTGAGGTTGGCCTATTCCATCATTTTTGAGGGTGGAGTGTGCCATAGTCTTACCTCTCAGGTGTGGTCAGTGCACAGTCCATTGAAGGTGAAGCTTCTCAATTAGAGGATTTCCCATGGGAGGCTTCCTACCCAAGACAGGCTTTTACCCCTCATTCTGGGGATCCAGATGCCGTGTAGCCTGTGTGGACTCGAGCATGAGACCTTGGACCATCTGTTTATGAGTTGCACCTATACACAGAAGGTGAAGAGAGAGAATGGCTAGGAGAGCCCGTTGTGTCCTTGGCCGCCAGCGAGAGGTGCACCATCTTATGGCACGTGGGAGAGGAGAGGGCACATGAAGGGAGATGGTATTGTTTGGTGGATGATCTTCCACGCCACCATGTGGTCATTGTGGGGTCAACGTAACAATAGGATCTTCAGGATGGAGGCTAGAGCGGAGCCTTCTATTGTTTCTTTTATTTGTGAAAGAGTGAGGGAATGGATGGAGTTGCTTTGTAATGTGAACTCTCTCAACTCCTCTCTTTTTGTTTTGTTGGGGGATTAGTGTGTACCTAGTGTGTACCACACCTTTTGGTGTGCCATTCGTACATGGGTTTATGGGAAGAGCTTTGATCAGGCTAGTATTTTATAATTTGGACCCCCGAACCCCTAATTTTCTGAATTCCTCTAAATTAAGTTAGTTTTGAAAACTAACTTAGTTATTTGAGCGTCGGCGCACACCGGATATCCGATTTAGATTTCGTCAGCTCTCACAAGTCACTTTTAACCCCCGGATCGTGTTGGAATGATCCACACACCGATCAGGCTAGTATTTTACAATTTGGACTCCCGAACCCCTAATTATCTGAATTTTTCTAAACTAAGTTAGTTTTGAAAGCTAACTTAGTTATTTGAGTGTCGGGCTCAAACTGGATATCTGATTTGAATTTTGTCAGCTCTCACAAGTAATTTTTCCCCCCCAGATCGTGTTGGAACGATCAGTACGCTGATCAGGCTAGAATTTTTCAATTTGGACTCCCGAACCCCTAATTGTTTGAGTTCTTCTAAACTAAGTTAGTTTTGAAAAGTAACTTAGTTTTGAATTGAGTTATTTGAGCACCGGGCTCAGACCGGATATCCGATTTGATGTTTGCCAGCTCTCACAAGTCTCTTTTTTCCCCCAGATCATGCTGGAATGATCGACACATCGATCAGGCTAGTATTTTACAATTGAGACCCCCAAACCCCTAATTATCTGAGTTCTTCTAAACTAAGTTAGTTTTGAAAACTAACTTAGTTTTGAATTGAGTTATTTGAGCACCGGGCTCAAACCGGATATCCGATTTGGATCCTGTCAGCTCTCACAAGTCATTTTTACCCCCCAGATCGTGTTGGAATGATCGGCACACCGATCAGGCTTGTATTTTATAATTTGGACCCCTGAACCCCTAATTATCTGAGTTCTTCTAAACTAACTTAGTTTTGAAAACTTAGTTTAGAATTAAGTTATTTGAGCACTGGGCTTAAACTAGATATTTGATTTGAATTTCGTTAGCTCTCACAAGTCACTTCTACCTCTCAAGTCGTGTTGAAATGATCGGCTTGCCGATCAGGCCAGTATCTTATAATTTGAACCCCCAAACCCCTAATTATCTGAATTCTTTTAAAGTAAGTTAGTTTTGAAAAGTAACTTAATTTTTGAAATGCGTAAGTTTAGAATTGAGTAATTCTACTAAAATAAAAATATAATAAACAGTCACCTGATGGGCCTGTGCCGTGGTCATGGATCCATGAGGGAGAATTCCCACCTGGGAGAGGAGGCCAGTGATTGCCTACAACATGGTTGCCTGCTGGCTAGACATCTCCGCTCTCATTTGTCGCTACAATCAGAGATCTCTGCTCGGACGATGTCTCTGACATCGCTTGTAGAAGTACTGGGGCCAGGTGGAGGTGTACTGAAGGCAGTGGTACTGGTTTGGCCAGCGCCTGAACTCGCACACGATGATATCACCGCGCTAGTTGTTGGGTCTCCTCTGGCTTTGAATGAAGGGGGAGAATGTTGGATCTCCTCTGGCTTGATAAGCAGTATGTGCACTGCTTTGGGCTGAATGGTTTTGATGATTGGCAACAGATGTGTGAATGATTGGATGATTAGCATCAGGTTAGTTTGACTTCGTTGACTGTATAATTGACTTTGTCAACTTTACTCTGAAATGATACTGTGTGTATTTTTGATGAATTTTATATGTCAGATGCTCATATAAATGATGCTGGTATGTCTACACTTAGTCCATGCAATATTTAGTCCAGTCTACATTGAGTCCGTGCATCTCTCTATCTCATGCAAGATCATAGTCCGTGCATGCTTTGAAATGAACGATAAAGTCTGTGCACCTTCTAAGGTTCATGCAGATTTCAAAATCTTTGCATGCTTTAGTCTTCTTGAGTTTGTAAGTCTGTGCATGATTTAATCTCGCTGAAATCATAAGTCCATGCAAATTTCTGAAGGCTCGTGACTGTTGCACAAAGTCCGTGCAATAATAAAGTCTGTGCACATTTTGCACCACTTACTTAAAGCCCGTGCAGCCTTCAAGTCTTTGCATATACTAGGTCCGAGCACGGCTCAAGTCCGTGCAGGTTTTTGCCTTAGGCAAAATTTGCTCGATGCATTGTTGTCTTGTGGCAAAGTCCATGCACGATACGTCTTAAGCATATAAAGTCTGTGCATATTCTTTGAACCTAGTCCATGCATAAAGTCAGTGCATACTTCTGTCTTAAGCATATCAGATCCGTGCATAATAAGACTGTGTATTTTCTAGTCCGTGCATATTTTGTGGGGATACATGGCAACTGTTCTAAGGTCCGAGCACGTTTCAAGACTCAGCATATACAGGGTCATGACTCATCTTAACTCCGTGTACATTTCAAGTCCATGCATATCTCTTGTAAAGGCCCGAAGGCAAAGTCCGTGCATGTTTTCAGTGTTGTTGTGAAACACAAGTCCGTGCTTGTGTTGATCTGTTTAACGTGTTAAGCGTAATCAGTGATCGGGGCAATAATAGAACTGAAGTCACCAATAAAGCAACAGTAGAACGTCGCTAAGCCATGGAAACTCTAGACATCGTGGAGTGTGCAGGGTTTGGGGAACTCCCTGATGGCCCTAATCTTCTCCGGATTAGCGGAGACTCCATCTCTCGACACAATGAACCCGAGGAAGGTGATCTGATCGGACAAGAAAGCACACTTCTTTGAGTTGACAAATAAGGTCTCCTGCCTCAACACAATATAGACCTGTCGAAGGTGATCTAAGTAGTCCTCCCTAGTGCGGCTGTAGATAAGAATGTCATCAAAGTAGACGACCAAGAAGACCCCTATCATTGGGCGTAAAACTTGGCTCATTAGCCGCATGAAGGTGCTAGGGGCATTGGAGAGCCCAAAGGGCATAACCAACCACTCATAAAGACCATCCTTAGTCTTGAATGTCGTCTTCTATTCATCTCCAGGCCTGATCCGCACCTAGTGATAGCCACTACAAAGGTCTATCTTTGAAAAGATAGTGGCTCCCAACATCATGTCAAACAAGTCATCCAATCGGGAAATGGGAAAACGATACTTCACCGTGATCTTGTTGATTACACGGCTATCAAAGCGCATCCTCCATGTGCCATCCTTCTTTGGGGCCAATAATGCAGGAACAGTGCAAGGGCTCTTGTTGTCCCAAAGGGATCCCCGACTTATCAACTCCTTGACCTGCCTTTGAAGCTCGGCATGGTCCGTGGGACTCATCCTATAATTGGGAAGGTTGGGCAAAGATGAGCTCGGGATGAGGTCGATCTCATGCTGGATATCTCTTATAGGTGGAAGGCCTCCAGGGAGGTCTTCCGGGAAGACATCAGAAAACTCCCGCAAGATCGTAGCGATCTCAGGGGGGTGCTCATCATCAGAACTAGGGGCGACATCCTCTACACCCTGGACAACAACAGCTAGGAAGGGGTTACCCCCGGTCACCTCCTGCTCCATCTCTCTCAGATTGATCATCATTAACCTCCTGGGTGGGGGATCCGCTCTACTAGGAGCAGTCAAAGAGGTGGTGGTCCGTGCCGAGGACAAAGTGGGTGGACCGACCTTCCCCTGACCAGGAGAGGTTGCAGTGCTGGGGCCAGCTGGTCCTCGGATAGACGGGTCCTTCGGCTGGACGGGGTGGAGGGTAATCCTGTGGCCATGATGGTCGAAGGTGCATGTGTTCGACCTGCCATGAAGGGTGACATCCCGATCAAAGAGCTAAGGCCTACCAAGGATGATACTACCCACCTCCATAGGTAGCACATCACACCAGCTCGCATCGTGGTATGCCTGGAACTACAGCGGCACCAGACACCGCAGTCTGACCGGGATGGAATTGGAATCCACCTAAGAAACTCTATAGGGTGCGGGGTAATCCACGGGCGTCAAACCAAGGCATTTGACGGTGCCTGTGGAGATAGCGTTGATACAACTCCCGCTATCTATAATCACCTTGCAGGCCTTCCCTTCTAGCCTACAAAATGTGTGGAAGATGGTGGTACGACGCCAGTCGTCACTCACCTGAGACTGGGTCAGGATGCACCTGACTACACCCAACTATACGTCATCTTGATATTGGAGACCAGGGACGTCAACCTCCTTGCCCTCCAACAACTTATCAAAAAACTCCTCAGCCAGATATTGGTTTGGCTCATAACTAATTGGCACCAACTCGGGCGTGGGGTCATGGGCCGACGTGTCTGCAATAACAAGTGATTCCCGAGTGGGACACTTGCTCACATAGTGGTTGACCCTACCACAACTATAACAATGGTCTCACATCCCGGTGCCCTGGGATGTTCCACTGATCATCGGCCCCTTACCCTTGTCCTCACAACGGACTGGGGGTGTTGAGAGGAGAGGCCGAGTCAACACTGTGGGCTGATGAGGTTGCGGGGCTGGGACAGGTGCCTGCGGGTGAGGGGGAGGGTCCCTCGGAGGGAGAATGCGGGGCCTTGGAGTAGTGGGGTCCTGGCAAGGGGGTTCTAGGGGACGAACCACCAGAAACTTTCTATAAGAGCTAGGCGTGGTACGAGAGTCAACCCCACGCTGATAAGTGATCCCCGGACGCTGGACGGGAGTGAACTCCGCCTCAAACTGCTCCAACTCAAGAGTGACCTGATATGCATCTTCCAAGGTGGTGACATTACGGTGAAATAATTCATACTGATAGTGGGGCCACAAACCATGACGGAAGCGAGAAACATGTATGGTGCTCTCTTCCGTAATGCCACATCGCAAGAAATACTCATCGAACTCCGTGATGTATTCAGATACGGACCGATCCCCTTGGCTGAGATTCTGTCACCTATCAATGAGCCTTTGACGGTACGTGGCAGGAAGGTACTTACGCCTAAGCTTTCCCTTCATCTCATCCCAAGATTGCTGTTGAAAGACTCCAAGCCATCATTGATAGGCTTGAAGATTGTGAACAACACAAGATCCGGCCTGTCGAGCTAAAAGAATATGTCCCCTGAGAGGAGTTCGAGTCCCTCGAACTGGCTCCAGAAGCAGAAACCCAGGCAGAAGAAGAGCCTCCCTTGTGGGGCGAACTTCCTCAAGAGCAACCCCCAGCCGCTAGAGAAAAGAAGAAAAAAAAGAGAAAGCCCAGAAACAAGAGGGAGAAGGAGGTCATTGTTGCATGCAACACCCTCTCGGCATTATTCGACACTGCCCTCTCCCAAGAAGAGGAAGAAGAAGGACCATCCTTCGAACCGGTGGAGGCAAACCAAGCTGAGGCATCTACTTCTCAGCATGCCACCAGGTCAGGAAGGAAATGGGGACACCCTCCCCAGGCCAACAACAACATCCTGCTTAGAGGAGAACAGCCATACCAAGTCCCCGAGTCTAGGGTTCAAGGCACAGAGATTCCTCCTCCATCGGGTCTCTACCCCGAACAACCAAGTGGCCAGAGTGTCCCTTCATTCACCGAGTTCCTGTCGGCTCAAAGGGAAAGGCAGTCACGCCCCCAAGGGTCACAACTGACCAAGGAAACGGGCAGCCCTTTGGCTTCGACCGCAGTAGCCCCTCCGCAGCTAAGGGAAGAATTTGACAACATCCCAAACCTGGTCGAATTTATGCAAGAAAGAGGGGAGACCCAGGAGGCCCCGCAAGCTCAAGCAGCCGTACCAAATCCAATGGAGGAGGCGCCCTCTGATCTAGTACCACAGGTCCAAGGTGGGGGGAGGCGTAGCAAAGCTGAAGAAATGAAGTTGCTCAATGTTTGGGCCGCCGACCAAATAGTCAGGCACCTGAAGAAGGTCCCAGCCCGATTTACCATCTGGGAGATTTTGTCTCTAGATGAAGAAACAAGGCAAGCCATCATTGTCGCACTCCAGACACTGGTGTACCTCGAGGCCTGCTTGGCAGAAATGTCACCCGAAGTAGCCATGGCCTTCACTGAGGACGACATGCTTCTGCCCACTTGCACTCACAACAGGCCGCTCTACATGAAGGGCCAACTGAATGGGCAGCCTATCAACAGAGTCCTGATTGACTCGGGAGCAGCAGTGAATATACTTCCCTATAGGGTGTACCAGAAATATTATTTTAATGTATGCCTGGTCGAAGTCTGGAATGTCAAGATCGCTGGCTTCAACCAGAAGTGTAAGGTGCCCATGGGGGTTGCAGAGTTTGACCTCTCCCTCGACAACTTCACAACCAAAGTTCAGTTCCATGTGATCAACTCCAACACTTCCTACAAGGCGTTGCTCGGCCGGCCCTGGTTATACCAGAATAGGGTCATGTCGTCCACCCTGCATCAATGCATCAAGTACCCCTACAAGGGGAAAGAAGCCAGAATCTTCACTGACCTCCACCCTTTTGAGGTGTTTGAGTGCCACCTATCAGATGCTAATCTGTACTTGGAGAAGTCAAATCAAGTTGCCCAAGTCTCTCTAGACAAAGGGAAGAAGAAGGTGGATTCTGATAGCTGGTTTCCTCCACCACCCCCAGAGTATGTGGCTCCCCTACATGTTCCATTTATTTCAGAAGAAGGGGGGATACTCAAGGATGCTCCCCTCGCCATTTATCCCATACCGGGGATACCCTACCTCGAGGACCTGCTAGAGGATGTCAGAGTCCCACCTTGGATCATCAAGCCCGTAGCAGAAGTTGATTGTCAAGCGGCTGAGCCATTGAGGACTTTCAAGGTGCCTAATTTAGAAGGGCCACCCACTACCTTCTATGTATCCGGGGAAAAGCCAGTCAGAGAGGATGATGATTGCCGACTCCTTGATGAGCTGCATGACCCACATGTCCCGATCATAGGGCTTCCCAACATGACTGACCGTGCAGTTGGATTGGCTAGAAAATAAGGGATCCCCCTTTACCAGCCCTCCAGCCGGAAGGAAATATTCAAAAGAATGTGAAACCCATCGAATCTAGACTGGAGGCTGTTGTAAATTACCAAGCACCCGGTGTACACACACCAAAATTGACACTATGTTGAGTAAATTTCGTACCCCAATCGGACTTCATCACTGATTTGATAGATAGGTTTTTTCTCTTCTTTTATAATTTTCTTGAAAGTTGCGACTGTCTTCTGGTCGCGTTTTAAGTCACTCCCTAAAGTGAGTCGCTATTTCATAATAAACGACTACGCGTGAGGGCGCATTCCAAACCTTTCCTTTGATCACTTTCTAAAAAGCACCCTATGCCCTGTCGTTTCTTAATAAGCCGTGCCTGGACTTCAGGCGTTTTCCTAAATTTTTCGATTCTGAGTCAGAACCGATTCCCCAAGATCGCGCCCCTGCGAGTGGGCGTGAATTAAGAAAAGTGTCTGAAGGTCGGGGGAGTGACTCATACAGCAGACTTAATCAATACCAAGATAATAAATTGAGTGTATAATAGTATCATTTCTTTTTCAGCACCACCTGCTCACTTTCCTTTTTGACGATATAGGCAAAGAACTCACGCAGCGCAGCATAATCTGCAGGCGCATAGTTAGCCCGGTTCAACTTTAGCTGACATCGCAGCTGGATACGGTTGTCTGTTTTCTCGATCAGGTAATCGAAAAAGCCTTCACCGCCATTAAAAGCCGCCTTAGAAGATTGAGGTAGTTCATCTACTACATATCCTTCCGGTATATCCAGGTTCACCACAAACAAATCGTTCATGACATAATCCATTTCTACGGGATACTCTCTTTGAGCTGCCTCAAAAGGGTTTTCCCGTAACGCCAATCCTGCCAGTGGGTTGATATAGACTGGCCCTGCATCGTCCAGATCCTTTCCAGTCAGATCATAATGAATGGTGAGCGGCATTTCCGGCATGCTCAGCGAATCGAAGGAAACGTTGGAAATCGTCTCATCCTGCCAGGCGGGCTGTTCATTCCCGACAAAGGCATCTTTACCTGTTTTACGAATTGCAACCCTGGCGTTATAGGATTCCTGCATCCCTAAAGTAGCCAGGAACGTTCCTTTCATCTTCTTTCCTTCTGCATACAAAAAGAGGATCGTAGCCTTACGCTCATACAAAGAGTCGGTCGTTAATGCAAAAGGCGTAGCATCCTCCTCATTGAGCACCTGGGTATACCCATTATAGCAGTTTCCGGGAAGCTGACCAAACCCTAACAATGGTCGGGAAGCATCCAGAAAATAGACTTTTTTGCCAATCGTCAGGCGGGCAATAACATAATTAAACTCCTTCAGCTGGGGATACAATACCGAAACTGTCCCGTTCTCTTTTGTGCTGAGCATTACAGGATCAGCCTTTAATCCCGCTTTACGCAAAGCGCCTACCAACAATATGTTCAGATCCGCCACGGTGCCGCTTCCCTTTTTTGCAGTGTTCCTCATATTGCCTGTTATGTATATGCCATCATGATCGATACAGGTGAAATGACTGCTGATATAATAATAGAGGGATTTTGCAAATGCCAGGTGGCTGGAAGCATCGATATCCATATGATTCATCCATTCCTCCATCCACGTATTCTCATCATGGAACATACCGCTCAGATCATATGCTTTCAGCGCTGCTGTCACAATACTGCCCCAATGCTCATCGCGGTAAAACTTAAGCTGATCAATATAATTAGAGGCCGCCGATAGATAGCTTTCCCTGCGAAAGGCCGGGATATCCTTCATTACCCATTGATGCTGATTGGTATTCAAAATTTGACCATACATTTTCTGCCCTACCCCACCCTGGTCGATGGCAAAGGGATGGTACCCCAATCTGGTACGGACATATCTTACGCCCTCGGGTATTTCCATGTCATATTCGCTATAAAGGCAGGGATAGCCCACCCACTGAAAATGCCAGCTGGGAAGCGTATGCAGATCGGGTGAAACATAAGCATAGGTATATTCGATGATAGCCCCTTCCTTTACTGCTGGCATAGTAAATTTCACCTGTGTTATTTCTTTGTTCACTTTCAGGCAAATGATATCCGTGCCAGGCAAGGGGGTCGACACAACGGAACCCTGTTCCAGGTTATAGGTGGTAGCGACGATCGTCTTTACGATTCCTTTGGCATAATCCGGAGGGAAATACCCAACTATAATGGTGGCCAGATCAAACGCGCTTTTATGAAGTATCCTGATCCGGGTATGACGACTAAAAACATAAGCTAATCCGGAGCTGGCGTTCCAGGTATATTGAACAGCGCCCAGATCGGAAAGGACAATTGCATTGGCATTGCTGTCGACGACCGGAGAGCCTGGTATACTAAAATCAGCCACAACAGGCTTTTCCAATAGAACATTTGTATTCTCCTGACCTGTGCAATAAATTTGCAGCATACAGAGACAAAGAATAAGGGTGCCAGGCAATAAGGATTTCGGCATGCTCATCTTACAGGGGTTAGGCAGTAATATGGCAGCAAATTAAATAAATTGCTAATAGTTTGTATACTCCTTAAAGACAAAACGTTCATTTGAATAAAAATAATCATACGAAACTGATCAAGGAGTGGACCCGGGACCTGGGGTTCGACCACTGTGGGATCGCCAGAGCTGAGCCGCTGGATGATGATGCCCGTCGGCTCGAGCGCTGGTTGAATAAAGGCATGAACGGCACCATGCATTATATGGAAAATTATTTCGATATGCGTATCGATCCTTCCAGGCTGGTGCCTGGCGCTAAATCGGTCATTACGCTATTGATCAATTATTTCCCCGCGCAGCAAATCACGGAAGATGCGCCTCAGATAGCAAAATATGCCTATGGCAAAGACTATCACGAGGTCATCCTCAACCGTGCACGTCCGACGCTTCCCTCGTGAAGGGACGACCGCGAGCTTGCCGTGTCCGTGTCTCATCCCGCATCAGAGTGACCTTCACCAGCACACTAAACCCCCTCCCCAGTACACTCTTTGGAGCTCTTCCTTGGTGCACCCTTCATGCTCTCCGCCGGTATGCCCTATGGCCGGCTTCACCGACACGCTATTGAGTGGCCTTCCTCGGCACACCACAGGGCAGCCTTCACCGGTACACCCACTAAAGGCCTTCACCGGTACGCTCCCCAGCGTCCTCCTCCGGCACGCCTGCGAGGACCCTAACCATGCATGGCCTTGGGAAATCCCACTAAGTACCACTAACCCAAGAACAAAAGTGGATATAAAGGAAATGAAAGAAAGGGAGATGATGAATGAGATGATGAAGATTGAAGGCTATAAGGGGACTATTGTTGAAATGACCAAGACTCCGTCAATTTCTGATGAAATTTCGGCAGAGTTTCTCCTAGGCCAAAGGCGTAAGGGGAAACACGGGTACACACCCACAAGGAGTGACGGCCCCAACAAAGTGGTGGTGGGCCCCACAGGGCAACACCAGAAGTCCTTTAGCTGAAGTGTTCCTCTCCCCCTTTGCAGGCATGCCCCGGGTGGCCCTTCCCCGGCACACCCCAGAGCAGCTCTCACCGACACACTCTATGGAATCCCTTCATCGGCACGCCCTATTGCAGGCTTCGTCGACACACCACTGAGTGGTCTTCCCCGGCATAGTCCAAGGTGCTTCACTGACACACCATGGGACGTTCTCCCCGGTACACCCCTGTGGATGCACTTTTCATTGAAATTAGTTGGTTAATTCGTTCGTTGGTTTATTAAGTGTGTGGGTGTGCAAGTCACCGAGGTGACAATTTATTCGGGTTTCACGGGAAAACCCATGGTGCGCTCATGATGTGACACCACCTATGGACCTAAATTACAAGCAAACAACTGAGTTGGCGGACCCACTCAAGCAGACTCACCCGTGACGTGCACACCCGGGTCTGTAGGTGGATCGGTGATGGTGGTGAGGGTCCGAGGTTGGACCTAGGTGTTCCAGGGATTTGGCTAGCCTAGGGAGGACCCCACAGGGCCAGGGATGCTCAATTCACGGGCGGACGACATGCCAAGGGTGGGGTTTAAGTGGTTGCTCTCACAACTCACCCACGGTGGTCACTCACATGGGGGGCAATGTGGGCTGAGCTCTCACTCTCCGTCCGACGGCACTTAGAAGCAATACTAATCCAAGCAAGGTTAAACGAGCAAGGAGAGGGACCAGAAGCTCACCTGACCGACGTGAAGACGCCGATCCCGGCCAGAGATGAGGGCAGGCGAGGAAGCGTGGGCTTACCCGCACGCCACACCGATGAAGCTTCAACCTGAAATTTTAATTAACATGTACTATGACCCTTGCAAGGGGGTTGGACTAGGGGTGGGGGGTGGAATTACAACCAAAATGTACCTCCACACAGGGAGGGGCGGTCAGCCGGCCAGGCGGGGAAGGGAAAAGCTAAAATGGAAACCGAGTGGACGGAAGATGCCGGTTCTGTTCGCTCTCTAGAACAGGGGACATATGGTTGATGTTGTCACTACTTCGATCACTCCCGAATTTTGTCGTCAACGAGACCAGTGGCAAATTCTTCGAGACTAGATCAGGATAACCTCCAATTTTTGTGGAATTCCCTGGTGGGCAGGGCTGGTCGGGGAAGAGCCACACATCAGGTCCCTGCGTTCTGACTTTGTCTGCTATGGTACCACAGTAGTGGGAAGATGAGGCCGCCCCGAGTGCTACCGAGCTCTGAATCAAGCGTGGATAGAGACGTTGGAACCGTTGTCAAGTCCTCTTTCATCTGGGACCAACGACGCCATCAATTGATGTTGGGGATGATTGTACTGGCCGGAACGGTTGGGATGGTTCAGTTCTAGAACAGGTAGACTGACCTGGCGCACCTTTGGGAAAAAATTTGGAACTTTTGATGATGAAGTCCAAATCTCATTCTGCTTCCTGGGATGATAGAGGACTGGTAGAGGAAGCTCTCAGCCCAGTTTGATGCCCAGACTTGCAAGGTAGTGGCTGTGGTAGAACTTTCTCTGGGGCTCTGGTTCTCTGCCTGAGTGATCCTGTGCGGTCAGGGGAGAATGGATTCTCTGGGCAGTAGGGATGTCGGATAATGGCGAGACCACTGCGGATGCGAAGCTGCCTCGATGAGATTTCCATAGATGTATGGCAAGCCACTTGAAGATGCGCGATGACTCCGGGGTAGGCTCTATAATTAGGCACCAGATCTATTGCCTGCAAACTGAACAAGGTATGGTAGTGGAAGGGGATGATAGTGGGGAGATAAGGAGGGGTAAATACTGTGGGAAGGGGTTGGGGTGTCCCTCGAGTGCGGTTCTGCGATCGGTTGGAGTCAATGGACTCCTGGGAACGTCAGCATTCCATTGATACCAGTTTCGCGTCGATTGGTGGTCCCGTTTGACCGTTAGGAGGCCGGGAAGTCTGGATGCTCCATTTGGGTCGATTTGGTAAAAATCACCCGTTTCTTACCGTTTCTCAGTCAATCTGGCTCCAGATCGAGTCTATGGGTTTCCCAGCGTGATTGTGGTTGTATCCCCTTCGTTTCAGTGTGAATGGGGCATGGGATGGTCAAGATCTGGCCAAACCCCACGGGTGGTTCACCGTGAGGATGGATGGTCGAACCAGGTGCCGTCCATCCCCATGGGTGGCCAGCCATGGGCCGTTCATCCTCGTGAGTTTTGGGGCATGTGCGGTCGCACGATTGATCATACATGGGTTGTGCGGCCCAGTAGGGACTGCACATCCCCCCTTGGGCGGCCAGTCTCTAGCTGCCTATCTTCCCGTTGGGATGTGCCGCTAGGTCCTGACCGCACATTCCAGTTGACCCTTGGTCAACAGCTGAGTGTCGGTCGCATTGTGCGGTTTGGTCAAGACCATTTTCACCGACACTATAGTATGTCGGTTCTGTTCGACGGTCCGGTCAAGACCGCATTGACCTGGAACTGTCTGGGTCGTGGGCTTGTGCGGCCAAGACCTGATCGCACATCCCCTTGGGCGGTTGGCCTTGACCACACATCCCCCCTTTGGGCAGGCTCCCTTGGCCACCCATCCCCTTTGAGTGGGCTGTCCTTGACCGCACATGCCCTTGTGTGGTCAGCCCAGAGTCGCTCATCCCCATGGGTTATCGGTTTACTTTAGTGTGTTGTCCCGTGACCATTTGAGTGTCGTGTTGGACTCCGGTCGACCCGATTGTGACCCAGTGGTCGACCTTCAGTCTGGTGAGTGTCCCAGACACCCCAGAGGTTTCGTGTCTGTGTTTTGAGGTGTCCTTGGGTTCCATGTTACCGTATTTTCAGACCTAGGGACTAGACTAGATTGATGGTATTGTGCCATCGCGTTCAACGGTCTTGACCCCGAGTCTCGTGACTTAAGGACCATTAGGTTAATAAGTCTAGTGGACTATCTAGAGTTTGGTGGCCTTGAGCCGCCAGTTACTTCGCATTACTCATGATGGGTGCGTGCGTAGTTTTCCATGTTCACGTCTGTGACACGTCCACTAGTCGTAGCCTTCTAACGACACGCGTGTGCTGACCCACCCGGGAGTGGTGAAGTGGCTGACCCGAGTTAGAGGGTGAGTAGGCTAGTTACCGTAGGCCCCCACATACAGTTGAGTCTGGGCTTAGGGGAAATTACCAGCTAGAGGACAGGCCTATGGCGTATGGTCTGAGTATGCACACGAAACTGAGGGTTCAGACCCGCGCTGACGAGCGCGACCTCAACTACTCCTTATTTTGTGGTACTTTTGGTTACTATATGTGTCCTTGTCTCCGCCTGGGACGTGGTAGCTGGACACTTGTGACGCGGTGTAAGATGTCAAAGGACGCATCTGGTCGTTCTTCTAGTGGGTGGTGCTCCCGTCATGTGATGTGAGTTGTCGTGTCTTGGGTTTCTATTCTCATCTGCGAGATGAGATCTTGGGTGTTATTTTCAAGAGTATTTTCATAGTCGAGATCTGGGATTTTCGATGTACGTCACTAAGAGCTTTCCCTAGATGGCGTAGAGTTCACGACAGCGAGGTTGTGACCGGGTTTTCGGATCGTGTGGTTTCGATACAGGCCCTACTGCGAGGGCAGGTTTCTGTGACTGAGGTGTCGTGTCATTTTCCTAGAAGTGTGGCTAGGATGGTTCGCATCTGGTTGTCTCTCGATCATGAAATTGAGATGTCGGGTGCGTGACTTGGTTGTCCCTCGACGGGAGACTGGGTCGTGTGTCGGGCGCGTGGCTTGGTTGTCCCCCCACGGGAGATCGGGTCGTGTTTTTCTGTTGCCAGTAGGAGTAGCTGTAGTGCCGAGTTTTGACCAGCCATCGATTTGTTGTTCCTGTTGTTACTGTTATTCCTTCTATGGCTAGCGTAGCTTTCCTTTCTGCCGTTGTTTTCTCAGTTGGGGTTCCGCGGGATCCCTACTGAGCCAATGATACGAGGCTCACCCCTGGTTTTCAGGTGCGATGGTTCTTCCTCGAGGTTCGAGGGAGTGGCGTGGAGGTTCCTAGTTGCCAGTCTATCGAGCCGAGTGTTCACTTGGTGTGTGGTACATTTTACTCCTTTAGATTGTACTTTTTGTTAGACTGGACTCTGTTGTAGTTAGATTATTTATTTCTATTATATTATCTATTGTTCTACTTTATTTCTTATTTCTATGTACACCACACCTATCCTTTTATCCCTTCCGAGTCTTCGGACTCATGGGAGGCGGGCCGAGGTTCGAGTCACACCGGTTCCTTTTCAGTACTCGGATCCCGGGTCGCTACAACTGATATCAGAGCTATGGTTGGGGTATGTACATGGGAATTCGAGATATTGTAGTGATCAGAGTCCGTAAGGTCCAGTACAGTCAGCAGCTGGCATAGAGTTTCGTGCTTATTTTCCACTTGGTTTCTCGCGTGAGAGCGTGAGTGTGCGGCATTGGTGCTGTGAAGGTGGTTGTTGTCATCGTCGGAGTGTCGACGTGGGGTCTGAGGTCGAGATCGAGAGCCTTCTCCCTCATTGGTGGTGGCCCCAGTTGTGCTGCATTTGGTAGAGGTTACCGGCAGGTGTGCTACTGCAGTGCTGTGTTCGAGGAATCTGCAGCGAGTTCAGGTGGCTGGAGAGGATTATTCATGGTTAAGTGGCCGTGAGCGTGCTCTGAGGGAGCTAATGTTGTCATTTGGCCATTCCCGTTCGAGATTTATCCAGCCCCTGTGGCGTTGAGATTGTGGTTCGAGGTGGCAGAGTGGGCGCTCTAGTCGAGATGTGCTCGGATGAGCGGAGAAGCTTCTTAGATTGGGCTATGGTTGCCCTGGATTTGGTTTGAGGTGTGAAGACTCAGTGGTGAGCTTGCGGCTCGAGGATGAGCATTGGTAGGTGCCGGTTATGGCTCGTGTCGTGGCTCTTGGCGTGGTGTATTACTGTTCGAGGAGTCACAGCGATGGTGCATCGAGAGGTGTTATGATTGTGGTCCGACGAGACACTTGGTGAGTGTGTCAGAGGTGCTGACCTGACGAGAGTAATGGTTTTTCGGTGCTGGAAGATGCTATTCCCAGCATGTGCAAGGTTCGAGGTCAGGTCGAGCATGGGGATCTTTCGTTGGTCGGAGGTGTATTGAGTTTTCCCATTGGTTGGAGGAGGTCGCGTTGGGTTAAGGTTCGTCATCTTGCATCATGTATTCGGATTGGTTGGCCTTCGTGTGCCATGAAGTTCTTGCGAGATGCGTCCTGTCTATTTGCCAGTGAGAAGCATTGCCCATCCCCCGATGTATAAGGGTGTTGGCGCTGCTCCGGAAGGATGAGTGCCAGTTGGGCGGTGTTTGTGAGAATTTACAGTTAGTGTTGTGATTTTTGATGTGTTGAGGATCGGAGCCTGCGGAGTTGCAGAGGATTGTCGGGATGGAGGATCCCGAGTTGTCATTGTTATGGCTGTGCATGTGGATCTGAGTGCGCAGCGGAGGATCATAGCGTTGGATGCTACTGGCAGATTTTCAAGGATGTGTATAGCGTCGGAGGATTGGTTCCTCGGTGTGAGATTATCTCGGTTCGTGAGACGTGTTGTTGCTGTGCCGTTGCTTGAGGCATTGTGGTTTGTGGCACTAGCTGGATTAAGAGCTGGGAAAACATGCTGGCAAGGTTGTCGCATGAGTACCCAGTTTCTGTGTTGGAAGCTGTGTCCTTGGGTGGGATCACATTTTTGGAGAAGTGATCTCTGACAAGACTATGGGTCCCAGTTGGATGCCGTGAGTGGCTGGTGAGGTTGGCTGAGTGATCGACCACGGTAAGAAATGTATTGTCTGGGGACCCGTGTGCATTGGTTGTGGTGCTATCGACGAGCTTGCTGTGGTAGCAGGCAGCACTTGTCGATTTTAGAGAAGTGTGCCGTGGATCGTGGGAGGTGGTGTCCCGAGGCTCTGTGGTAAGAGTAGAGCCGAGGATTAGCAGGCGTCCTTTGGGATCATTTTTAGGCGAAGGATTTGATGAGCCAAGATGAAGGACGGTGCCTATGTGTGGAAGTCTCTGATGAGACATTGGCATTGGATATGGTGATCCCTGGTCTGCGACCAGCAATGGAAGATTCCTCGTAAGTCTGAGTCGAGTGACGTGAGGACCGAGGAGGGATCCTGTCATGTGGTTTCGCCATGCTCCCCTGAGAGGGTAGAGTTGGCGTGAGGCTCGAGATCGGTTGCGGTGTCTGAGCGACGTTTGACTGGAGTTGTGGTATTGGTCTATGGGAGAGTCAGCGGATTGCCTGTCGAGATTTGGAATGTGCCCATCAGATCTGGTGCAAGACCAGGAAAGAAGAAAGAAACTGAGCAAGTCAAGGTTTCCCGTTGACGCGTATCTAGTGACCCGTGGATGGTCTTTCACAGACAGATGATGCTAGTTGTTGGAGCTCGAGAATGTCGTGAGTCGTGTGTCGGCGATGCCTTGGGTGGCCGATCATGCGGTGTGCTTTTCCCAGATTGGATCTGGGATTTGCTTGAAGTTTGACTTCTGGGAGAGTTGGTTCTGTGCTGCCATGGGTGTTCGGGTTGCCAGGTGTGAGCTGGTGGAAGCTCAGTGTTGGTTGCCCCTGGTGCAGGGTGTGAGAGCGGTCAACGAGTTGTGAAGTTGGCATTTGAAAGGTCCCTCGAGCATGAGCGTTGACCGGTGTTGGTTTCTGTGATGAGGGTTGCATGTTCTCGGTAAGTGAGATCGTGGCAGTGTTACCGTGGTTGATTTTCGTGTTGGCTAAGGTGACACCAGACTTGTACTCTTTTTTGCATGTGCCTGCTCTGATGATCAATGTGTCTTGGATTATGAGCAAGACATTATCCGTGATCATTATCTGGCTGCGTCCCTTAGGACCGTGATTTTTGTGAGCATCAGGTTTGGTGGGGCTCTGATTGTGTCGTCAGTTAGTTCTGGCATTCTCCCCTTGTGGCTTGGTGCTTGTCCAGAATTTCATGGATGAAATTCTTATAAGAGGGGAAGGCTGTAATGCCCCAGATTTTTTTTCAGATATTTATCAGATATTTACGTGTATCTTTTTCTGATGAGCCTTCGAAACTCTGTGCAGGCTCCTAAGCCAAGCATTAATGCGTCATGTCGATGTGTTTATGGTGTTAATATTTGTGCACTTGCGTTGTGGCCTTCCGCCTAAGCCAAGCTGTACGGCGTCATGGAAATTCACCTAAGCTGGTAAAAATTCTACCTTGGCGTCATGGCCTTCCACCTAAGCCAAGCTATACAGCGTCATGGCGATTCACCTAAGCCGTCTAACATTCTGCCTTGGCGTCATGACCTTCTATCTAAGCCAAGCTGTACGGCGTCATGGTAATTTACCTAAGTCGTTTAAAAATTCTATCTTGGCGTCATGGCCTTCCGCCTAAGCCAAGTTATATGGCGTCATGGCCCTGTGCCTAACTTGGTAAAAAAATTCTACCTTGGCGTCATGGCCATCTGCCTAAGCCAAGCTGTACGGCGTCATGGCAATTCGCCTAAGCCGTTTAAAAATTCTGCCTTGAAGTCATGACCTTCTGTCTAAGCCAAGCTATACAGCGTCATGGTAATTTATCTAAGTCGTTTAAAAATTCTGCCTTGGCGCTATGGCCTTCTGCCTAAGCCAAGCTGGACAGCGTCATGGCGATTTACCTAAGCCATTTAAAAATTCTACCTTGGCGTCATGACCTTCTGTCTAAGCCAAGCTGTACGGCGTCATGACAATTCACCTAAGCCGTTTAAAAATTCTGCCTTGACGTCATGGCCTTCTGCCTAAGTCAAGCTGTACGGCGTCATGGTAATTCGCCTAAGTCATTTAAAAATTCTGCCTTGGTGTCATGGCCTTCCGCCTAAGCCAAGTGTACGACGTCATGGTAATTTGCTTAAGCCGTTTAAAAATTTTACCTTGGCGTCATGGCCTTCCGCCTAAGCCAAGTTGTACGACATCATGACAATTCGCCTAAGCAGTTTAAAAATTCTGCCTTGGCGTCATGGCCTTCCGCCTAAGCCAAGCTGTAAGGCGTCATGGCAATTCGCTTAAGCCATTTAAAAATTTTACCTTGGCGTCATAACCTTCTGCCTAAGTCAAGTTGTATGGAGTCATGACAATTCACCTAAGCCGTTTAAAAACTCTGCCTTGGCGTCATGGCCTTCCGCCTAAGTCAAGCTGTACGGCGTCATGGCAATTCGCCTAAGCTGTTTAAAAATTCTTTCTTGGCATCATGACCTTTCGCCTAAGCCAAGCTATACGACGTCATGGCCCTATGCCTAAGCCAGTAAAAATTCTACCTTGACATCATGGCCTTCCGCCTAAGCGAAGTTGTACGGTGTCATGGCAATTTGCCTAAGTCGTTTTAAAATTCTGTCATGGCGTCATGGCCTTTCACCTAAGCCAAGCTGTCCAGCATCATGGCTCTTCGCCTAAGCCGGTTAAACATTCTGCTTTGGCGTCATAGCCTTCCACCTAAGTCAAGCTGTATGGCGTCATGGTAATTCGCCTAAGCCGTTTAAAAATTCTATCTTGACGTCATGGCCTTCCGCCTAAGTCAAGTTGTACAGTGTCATGACTTTACGTCTAAGCCGTTAAATGTTCTACATTGGCGTCATGGCCTTCTGCCTAAGTCAAGTTATCCGGTGTCATGGCCCTATGCCTAAGCCAGTCAACATTCTAACTTGGCGTCATGGCTTTCCGCCTAAACCAAGCTGTACGGCGTCACGACTTTACGTATAAGCCGTTAAATATTCTGCCTTGACGTCATGGCCTTCCGCCTAAGCCAATTTATTCGGCATCATGGCCCTATGCCTAAGCCGGTCAACATTCTATCTTGACGTCATAGCTTTCCGCCTAAGCCAAGCTGTACGGCGTCATGACTTTACGTTTAAGCCGTTAAATATTCTGCCTTGGCGTCATGGCCTTCTGCTTAAGCCAAGTTATCCAGCGTTATGGCCCTATGTCTAAGCCGGTCAATATTCTATCTTGGCGTCATGGCCTTCCACCTAAGTCAAGCTGTACGGCGTCATGACAATTCGCCTAAGCCGTTTAAAACTCCTACCTTGGCGTCATGGCATTCAGCCTAAATCAGGTTGTCCGGCGTTATGGCTCTCCGCCTAAGCTGGTTTAAAAAAAATTACCTTGACGTCATGACCATACGTCTAAGTCAAGTTATACGGCGTCATGACTTTATGTCTAAGTCGTTAAATATTCGGCATTGACGTCATGGCCTTCCGCCTAAGCCAAGCTATACGGCGTCATGGCCTTCCGCCTAAGCTAAGTTATCTAGTGTCATGGCCTTTCGCCTAAGCCGGTAAATATTCTGCCTTGGCGTCATGGCCTTCCGCCTAAGTCAAGTCGTACGGTGTCATGACTTTATGTCTAAGTCGTTGATTATTCTCAGTTGGCGTCATAACCTTCAGTCTAAGCCAATAAACATCTTACCCTTGGCCCGGAATCGCTGTTCAAACCAATAAACAAAAAGACCCTCTTGGAAATTTTTAATTTTCATAGTTTATTGGGTTCATTTCAAGCGAATATCGAGTCTTTTTATTTTTTGTAATTTTTGGTGCAAATTTTACACCATTTTGTGAGTCTAGGGATATTTGAGTGATAGGAAGGTAAAATAGGGTTAGGGTTAGCCTAACTCCTATAAATTGTCATGTAAACTCACTTTTCCAATTAGTGATGAATTACAGCTATGAATTTTACAGTAATTTCTTTATCTCTGAGATGGAGATGACAATGCCTTAAGAGGAGGCAAACCCTAGGTGGTCCCTATGAAGGGGAGGGTGCGAAACCTACACTCCCACCTCTATCCTCTATCCGGGTGAGATGCCCAGCCCCTTTGCCTCCCCTCATTCCAAGCATTACCCCCTCATCTTGATATTCTATCTCAGTTGCTCTATTTTGTCTTCCCAGAAAATGACACCAAGTTACAGTGACGTTTGAGCCCTGTCCGCTGTGAATCTGGACCTGGTAAAATTTCTAGGGCTGTTGCTTCAAGTCTCGATCGTTCCAGCATTGGTTTCATGTCAATCGGAGTTCTGGGTCACTGGCAACAATTCTTCCCGTGAAGTCACACACTACTGCCCATCTGCATGAGATAGATCACCTCCTTCTGATTGCGAAATTCCTCTAGGCCTCCTCTCAATGCCCTTGGGCCTGAGACTTGGGTGGATTATCCACTTTTTGTCTACTTTGTGATGCCACCAGTCTTGCATCATTCTTACATCGGGACTACTCGTGGCGCTCATTCTCGTCAGACTGCACCGTCTGCCCGCGCTCTCATGATCTGAGGATGATCCCTAGATTGCAAACTCCCTACTTCCATCCATACTTAGAGATCAGGCAAGATATTTGGAGGGGAGGTACTTCATCCAGTCTTCTTCGTAACGAGGGTTCACCCACCCCAATCTGACATCGGGACTAATCGTGATGTCATTTTTTGACAGATCACGCCATCTAGTTCCGGTGACCTGTGACCTGCGACCTGGGGCTGCTTGCAGTAATTCTCTCATCTTCATCCCTGCAAACCAGTGCATGCCATTCAGTCTGAACCTCCTCCCACGAGCCAGCTATGCACTGCCGCCAACGGCATCATGTTCTGAGGTCGGATCTGGCCGTGGCTGGCATTTTTGTCACGACGCGTAGATCTGCTTCTGCCAGTCCAGGCTCTAGGACATCCCCACCCACCAACTGTTTGACGTTGGTTCCAGCTGAATCTTCTCATTGCACGTCGGCGCGGTCCGCATCAGCAGGCATAGAGAAGCCCAGGACCCAACTGTGAGACATCATCCATCACTGAGGCATTTTATTCCTTTTCCCTTACGCAAAGTCAAAGAAGAACACACTATAGTAAGTAGTGGCTCTCTTTAACTTGACGGGGTGATTCAGAAAAGTATTCATACTGTAGAGATATAAATCCCATTGATGTAGCTCTGGTGCCATGTTTGGCTCGGCTTCAGGCCATCAAGAGATCATGGGTAGCACAAGGGAAAATAGGGCAGCCAAATAGAGGAGGCCATATGGCGGCTGGGGTTAGTATGAAGGGATGAACATGAAGGCTGGGGAATGAGGAGGTGGTACAAGCTTGATCTAGTAGCTAAGAGAAATGGTCCACTTGATACAGCGTCCAGGGATAAGGGTGGCTTGACTCGGCGGCCAAGGGAGATGAGGTGGCGGCTGGCACGACCTGGTGGCCAAAAGGGTGCCAATTGGCAGCTGGGTGGGAGTGAGACATGAGAGAGCGCTGGCGGCACAAGCACTATGGCTATAGTGCCGCATGAGAGGGAGCTGGTGGCTCGCACTGTAGCTATAGTGTCTGGCCGCCATATTAAGGGTCTTTATGCACTGGAAGGCCAGAGAAGGGGGGAATTCAGGGGTTTTAAGCTAGAGAGATGGTTTAATTGTCCCTGAAGGCAAGATACGAAGGCTAGGCTATGGGAAAACATGAGAACGGATCAAATTGTTGGGTTGCAAGAGTTAGGATCCTACTGATTCCTCAATCAGAGTATGTTGAGCCACAGGAGACACGGAGCTTCGCTATCCCTCAAACTGGTGAGCAGCGGATCCGGGGGCCATGTGCTGACTTCACAAGTCCTTAGTCCATCCTGAGGGCTGTGTTATGAAAATATTAGGCCAGCCGAGTGGCTTCGGGAAGTAGACATATGAAGGCCTGACCTGTTGACGCGGTGACTAACATCAACGAAGTTACAGATTAAGTGATAGTAGAGGGAGCTGGAGGCTATTCCTCATTTACCAAGGGGAGGCCAGGTGCCATGCGATTATTTCGCAGGTCACTAGCATCCCTTCGAGGTTTCAAAATTCATCGGGAAAACTTCAGAAAGCAATTGCAGGAAATAGATTTAGGGGGAGAGCTCATACGGACACCATTAAACCGCACTGGCCATAATAGGAACCTCCATGCAACGCCCTCGAACCTCGAGGAAGAACCACAACACCTGAAAACTAGGGGTGAGCCTCCTATCACTGGCTCCGTAGGGGTCCCGCAGAACCCCAACCGAAAATAACGACAGTACGGAAAGTAACAACTATAGCTAGAACAACAGCAACAGTCGGAGTAGCTACAACTACACGGTAGAAGACACGATCGTGCATGAATCCCTAAAACATGGCAGTCGATGAAACCACGACTCTATAACTACTCCTACCAGAATGGAAACCAACGCCCTGATCCCATGGTCGGGGGACTACCAAGACACGTACCACCCTAGTCACACTACTAGGAAAAATGTCACGACACCTCTATCGCGAAGGCCTGTGCTCACACACAAAGGCCCACACCAAAACCACAGGTAAAATCTCGTCTCACAGACAAGAAGCAGGACCTCGAGTCACGACAAACTCACGTCAAGTGACGGGAGTACTTGCCCACCAGAAGTAAGGTCGGATGCATCCATTGATGACTTAGTCCGCAGCCTCAGGTGTCTCACTGCGACGCCCCAGGCGGAGACTGAAATACTGTACAATAACCAGGAACACAGAATAAGGACTAGTTGGGGTCACGCTCATTAGCGTGGGTCTGACGCCCCTAGCTACGTATGTACAAATAGACCATGCGCCCTAGGTTAGGCCCTCTAGCTGGTTCTTCCCTCGAAGCCTAGACTCAGACTGTGCGTAGGGGCCCTATGGTAACCAGCCTAACAATCGTCTCACTCAGGTCACGCTCTCTGCCACTCCCAAGTGGGTCCACACACGCGTGCGCAGGAAAGCTATGACTAGTGGGGGCTCACTAAGTATGGACACTAAAAACCACGCATGCCCCCATCGCGAGTAACACAGAGTAACTGGTGGCTCACAGCCACCAGATTCTGGACAGTCCACTAGACCTAATAACCCAACAGTCCTTGAGTCACGAGACTCGGGTCAAGACCGCAGCACGTGACGGCACAGTGTCGTCAAACTGGCCTAATCCCTGGCTCTGAAACTACAGTGACATGATTCTCAAGGCATCTCACAAGCTGCCGAGTGGATCTCTCCTCCACGGGACACACAAAAAATCTCCAGCCCTAGGCTAGTTAACTAGACTCACAGTCCAAGACCACACGCACATGGCCCATTCGAAAATCACTTTTTCGGAGAAACCGACATCATGTGGGGAGAGACCTACCGCACTCCTGCCAACTCACGATGACTCGATTTAACGTAATCATGAAAGCTAAGAACACAAGAGGGTCACCCAGACCCTTAAAACCCATAGGCACACTAATTGAGTTAATATGGTACCAATAAACACCCAAAAATATGGTCACAGTTTCCACGGGGTGTCCGGGACACTAACAGGGTCATAGGTCGGTCATTAGGTCTCAACCGGACCGACCGGAGACCAATACAATGCAAAACGGACACGGTGAGCGTGAAAAATCACATGGCGGTCCTCTCTGGTCCGCTAGGGATCCTGGCGGCCTCCTTTGGACTGGAAGGCCCAGCCTAGCATTCCAGCCAGGACCGTAAGGCCCCTAAAACACACGAATCGCAAACGGTCACACCTGGACCACAAGGCTCTGCCTGATGGTCTCCTAGAGATGGCTAGGCCCGGTGGCGGTCTATCGCACAACCGCAAGGCACGAACCGACATAGAAGGACCCTAGCGGTCTTGACCTGACTGCTTAACCCCTTACAGGTCCTTGGAACATCTGCTAGGTCATCCCGAGCCCGAAAATGGTAAAAATGGTGAAAAACCCTATTCCACGCCTCATTCACACCCATGTGAAGGGGAAAATAAGGGAAAACTAGTCTCCAACCTCTCTAGCACCGAGAGGACCCATTTAAACCCTAAAAATGTGATCGAAATGCTTGATTTGGCTCACACCCCAAAACATGCTCTTTTTTCCAAAACGTGAAAATAATCTCGCTCAGCTCACCACGGCCTTCAAAACTCGCGGGAAAGGAAGTGCGCAAGTTAAAGATCTATCCCTCTACTTCCACCGAAGATGCCAATCTACCAAGAAAATGCCATTTAAGCCCCGTCGTTTCATGAACTCGCCACAAGCTCCATCGCGGGCCACCGCCCCTCGATCCTCACCCATGCCTGGCCGCTCCTTGCCTGCGTCACCTCCACCTCGCCCCCTCTTTCCTCCATCGACTACCGGAGAAGAGAGGGGAGAAAGAGAGAACCTGAGAGAGGAGAGGGAGGGAATGAGGTTGAGGAAGAGAGAGAGATGGTTTATATACATAGAAAATCCAGAAAATGCTTTTGAGCTTAAACTTTTAAAAAATTAGAAAAATATAGAAAAATTACCCATGTGATCCTCAAACAGAGCACAACACGCTGGTAACATCCCGGAAAGAATAGTAGCCGTCTCCGTTAGTTTCATCTTTAATCAGGTCCGGGAGGCATACCTCTTCATAAGGCTCCCCATCTATGGGCAAGCCGCTCAGTTGGTTAAGGCTCCACAAATCCAACGACGTCTCACCCTCCGCTGTATAAAAAGTGTTGGTCTCTGCGTTGAAAACTTCAATCATCCAGCAGTAGAGCCCCTTTGAAATAGAATAATCATAGCAGGAGGCAAAGATGCTATGGTAGATGCCGGCCCTAATTAGGAGTGGAGCGTAATTGAACAGCACATATTCAGTGAACTCCACGGCCCCCTCCCTAAAGTTGTGGGTGCCCTGGAGCTTCAACTCTCCGAACCATCCCAACGCCAGCTCATGCTTGAATTTGACAGTGAGGCAGTCCAAGATAAAAGGCTCCTCTCTATAGCCCCACTTCAGCGGTGCCAAGAACAAGCCGAAGTGGTGCTGCTCACCTTGGACCCGGCCTGCAGCCATGTCCCATTTCGCTGGAGTGAAACTGGGGGTCCTCACCAACTTATCTTCTGTCGGGAGTACGGCGTCCAACCCCAATATGGGTTCCCACTCGCGGGCTTCGCCCACCAGGTACATTGGGATGCTTCTGGGAATGACATGGGACAGGCTATCACGAGCCTATAAGACTGCACGCTCCATTGCCTTCACAACCGACGGCTCTTGCCTCTCCTGAGACTGTGACTGCTTGAGAAAAGATAGCAGGTGCTTATCCTTTGAAAAATCTCCCCTGTAGCTCCATGCAGTGCAGTCAAAGGTAAAACCCTTCTCGATCTTGGCAAGCCTCTGAATATCCATACTTTCGGTGTCCGAGCCTCAGGACTCGGCCAATGCTACCACCTCGGCATGGTCCCGGTCCAAATCTTCGACATTAAGCCATGTAACCACCAGCATCGGAGGCAGAGGGACGCATCTTGTACCAGCAGCAATGGGAGTAGAGGAACCACTTGGAGTAGCCATTTATCTACAAAGTGCAATAAACAAAGATCAGAACAAACTGTAGATATTAAAACCATAGAGGAAGGGGAAGGATCCACTGTAAGAGAAAGGGAGGAGAAGAAAGAGGAAAGTAACAAGGCGTACACCCCACTGATTGGGCCTTCCCCGGCAGGCCCTAAGCGGCCTTCGCCGGTACACCCTAAGTAGCCTTCGTCGGCATGCCCTAAGCGGCCTTCGCCGGTACACCCTAAGCGGCCTTCACCGGCATGCCCTAAGCTGCCTTCGCCGGTACACCCCAAGCGGCCTTCACCGGCACACCCTAAGCGGCCGTCACCGGCATGCCCTAAGCGACCTTCCCTGACACACCCTGTGGTGGTCTTCCCCGACACACCCCATGTTTTGCCCGGTACGCTTGGTGCTCGTCCCTCGGCACAGTCTTGGCAAGCTCTAAAGTGTTACAAACACAAGGACAAGGGTGAGGAATGAACAAAGAAAGGAAGAGGTGGGGCATGATGAATGGAAGAGATGGGTGATGAGGACCACAAGTGGATTCTCCTATGATTGAAACTAACAAGTCACCGGTAATTTCTAATGAAATTTTGACAGAGTTTCCCCTAGGCTAGAGGCGTAAGGGGAAACACGGGTGTACGCCCACAAGGAGTGATGGCCCCAACAAAGTGGTGGTGGGCCCCGCGGGGCAACACCAGAAGTCCTCAGCTACAGAAGTCTACTTCTCCCCCTTCGCCAGTAAATCACCCACAGGGCTTCCCCGGTACACCCCTACCGAAGGCTTCCCCAGTACAACCTGTTGGAGCCTTCACCGGCACAGCCTGTGCGGCTTCCCTGGTACACCCCGGGACGTCCTTCCCCGGCACAGTCCTTGTGCTGCTTCCCTGACACAGTCCCTGTGCGTCTTCCCCGGCACACTCGGCGCATCGCTCCCTGGCACGCTCGCGCGAGCCTTCACCAGCACACTAGTGCCCTTACTCTTCATTGGCACGCTCTGCGTGTTCTTCCCCGACGCTCTCGAAGCCCCCCACACCAGCACGGCCGACAATGGCTCTCTCGCCCGCGGCACCGGAGATGGAGGAGGAGGAAAGGAAAAAGGGAAGAAGGAGAAGAAGAAAAGGAGAGGAAGAAGAGGAAGGAAGGGCGGGAGCCTAGGGCTCCGCCGTCCTCCCAGAATGACGAGAGAAAAGAGAGAGGGGTAGCGGAGAAAGAGAACGAAGGGAAGAAGAGGGGAGGGGAGTGCCCTCCACGGCGGTCCCCTCACCACTGGGATGGCGACGACGACAACGGCGATGACGATGGCGAAGGCACCGGCGCTCAGCAGACGGAGAAGAGGAAGAAGAGAGGAGATAGGGGGGGCCTCGTCCGCTCGCAAGGAAGAAGAAGAGACTCGACCATTGCAATGAGGAGGGGTGGTTCGAATCGAGCCACCCCCGCACGTGCACCCGTGCCCTCGGCACCGGGTCGGCCCTAGAATCGGACTAGCCAAACCCCTTTGGGAGACCCTCTGGCCTTGTTGGCCCTCTACTAGCAAGGGACCAGCACCCACATCCTCCACTCGGCATCACCGAGTCACCCCGGGTTTTGGGTTGAGTGTCGGGCGAGTTGGCTGCCATTATCCGCCCGTTCGGTTGCGAATTGTGCTTGTTGCCTAAGTCCAAGGTCGTGTCACATCAGAGGAACATGGAAGGACTGTTATATTCTTGAAGTGCAACAGTGATGATTTGCGGATGCAGTTCAATGACCTCAATATTCAAGGTAGCACTATAAAATAGCCAGATTTTAGAATTACCCCCATCATTTTTAATGACCTGGTGAAGCTTGATTCTAGGATCCACCCGAGCAGCTAGGTCAAAATTAATACGAGGTTCTGAAATAGCAGCAATGGACACCTGACAGGATTTAATATGATGAGCAAGGCTTCTTACTATAGCAGAATTGTCAATGCCCCTAACGTTCCAAATAAGAGCTGAATTAATCATGGTGACGGGAAGAAGCTTCAGACGCAGCCAAGGATTTGGCTTTGGCCCTGGTAACTCGAACATCACTTATCACTTCTCCCGACAGGGCAGATATCTCCATGGGCTCCAACCCCTCAACAAGGCCTCGCTTAGTGTAGTCTGGTAAAGGGATCATCTGATGATTCTCAGAAAAGGAGAGGTCCGAAATAGCCGAAGAGTCGATTATCTGAGGAGCCACTCTAGTACTCTGGGTATCTTCGTGGGGCACAGTGGCATTCGACTCTTCACCCTGCTTGAGGGAGATGTCCACTGTAGCAGGGGAGAGGCCAGAGGCACCACCCAGGTGGGGATCTAAACCTACCGCTACCGTCGGCTTCGGAACAACAGGCAGGGCAGCCACAGTGTCAGTCAACAATTGGAAAGGTCAGCCTGGCTCGGAGGTAGAGTAGCTAGGCTTCAGAGGGATCACACTTTGGGTTGAAGGGAGCTCATTGACATTAGTCAATGCAAGAGCAGGACCATAAGGTGTCAACCCATTGGCAGGGGGTTCCAGGAGAGCAGAAGTGTGCATCGACGGCACGACAGAGGGGGTCGACTGAGAAGGTGCATTAATGGAACCAAAACCATCCTGATTTAATCTAGCTACAGGGAACACCAACGCAGGGATCCGCTGATGCTGGGAGGTAATTGGATGCATCGGGGCCATCAGCCGATCTTTAGTCCCCTTGAGTTCAATCTCCACCTGAGAAGCCACCACAAGAACTGGTGGGTCGTCAGGAACATGCAACAAAGCAGCAAAGCTATTAGAGACACTAGTATCCAACCTAGGACTAGCTTGCTGAGAGGGGCGAGGCCTGTACTCCAGATGACTGGTCCTCTATTCAGTAACAGGATTAACGTCTTCTTGTCGAGAAATTCGGATGGCAGCCTTGCCATGCTTCTTCTTGCAGTCATCCTCCAAATGACCAAGCTTATGACAGATTGAGCATAGATGGGGGACTCTATAATAATTCAGAGTTTGCCAAAAACCTTCGCCATCCATGTGTATCCACAATCGCTCCTTACGCTCCATAGAAAGATCCAGTTCCACACAAGCAAGTGCTCAGAAGTTTCGATCATGGCCAGAGTGTTGTCATGAATCTACAAAATAGGGCCAATGTTACCCGCAATGGATCGCATGAGATCCTCATGATAAAAATTAATAGGGAGGGATGGAAACCCAATCCACACCGAAGTAGAGGCTGGGTCAGCATCAAAATCAAAATTGTGAGTCCAGTGGAAGAACCTAAATAAGTAACCTTTAATATAGAGATTATTCTGAAGGAGAACTTTAAGAAAGTCAACCTTGCATCCAAGGTGAATGAGGATGTGCCTAGCATTCAGTCTACTGATCACGAACTCAGAACAAAGATGGAGATGTTGAGCAAGACTAGATTTGATGCGCGATATGGAAGGGCGACCATATGATCACTTTGCTATTTTGGCACAATGAAGGTGCTACATAGAGGACTTGATTTCGTCTTAAGTGAAGAAGACAGTAGGCTCACCTTGATCGGTAAAGGCAGGGGGCCTAATACAGAAGGGGAGTCATGATCTCAGATGTGACTCCATGAGCGTGTGGGCGTAGGACCTGCGAGGGGCTACAGGCAAAGGCAGAGGACCATCAGCCTCAACTGTATGAGGAGGAGGGGGATCGACCCCGCCACCACATCGGCCATCGCCGGCGGGGAGGGAGCCACGCCTGACGGCGGCTATTGGAGGAGTAGGGTTTATCACCAGAGCAGAGCTCTCAAAAGTTAATCTCGAGGTAGTAGCTTGAAATTTTGATTGAGGGTAATGTTGGCCCAAAACAATCTTATGGCCTTTATTGGGCCTATCCTGGAACGCCTCCAGTGGTCGAGAGGCTTTGGCTTTTCTTAGGACGAAGTCTCCTGGCTGGAAGTGCCTATCTCAGACTCTGGCATTGTAGTATTGAACGAGGCGTCGCTGGTATTCTGTGGCTCAGATACTTGCGATCTCTCGGATCTCGCTCGCCATATCGAGGTTCTCCAATAATTTCTGCTCGTTTACCTCGGGCGAGAAGTTGATGACTCAGAGAGAGGGGTTGCCGATCTCCAGTGGAATCACAGCTTCAGTGCCATACACCAATTGAAAAGGGGTTTCACCGGTGACCGTTCTGGGGGTAGTTCAGTGTGACCATAGTACGCTCAGTAATTCCTTCAGCCAGCTACCCTTGGCCTTACCGAGTCTGGTTTTTATGCCTTTTAAAATAGTCCTGTTGGCATTTTCAACTAGTCCGTTGGCCTGAGGGTGGGCCACCAAAGTAAAGTGGTTGCGAATTTTTAGGTCGGCACATCTATCTCTAAAGTAGTGAGAATCAAATTGCCGACCGTTATCGCTCATAATCACTTGGGGATACCAAAATGACAAATGATCGATTTCCACATGAAGCTCCAAACGACCGATTTGGTGATCTTGGTGGTGGCTTCAGCTTCAATCCACTTTGTAAAGTAGTCGATGGCAACGATGATGAACTTCTGTGAGCCGTAGGGAATGTCCCCAGGAGGTCGATTCCCCACCAAGCAAAAGGATATGGCTAGGTAAGGGTGACGAGCTCCGAGGCAGGCTGGTGGACCAGATGGTCGAAGCGTTGACACCGGTCGCATTTTTGTACGTAGGTCGAGCAGTCACACTGAAGAGTGGGCCACCAGTAACCTTGCCAAAGCAAGATCCTGGTGAGTGATCTTCCTCCCTGGTGTGCACCGCAGATGCCTTCATGAACTTCTTGGATTGCTTGGCTGGCTTCGTCGACACCGAGGCACTTAAGGAGGCGATCGAAGAAAGACCTACGGTGCAAGGCGTCATCTAAGATAACGAAGCGTCGGGCTTGGTACTTCAATCTCCGAGCTTCCCTAGGGTCAGAAGGCACCTGGGAGTCTTGGAGCCAGGAGACATAAGAGATCCGCCAGTCACTCGGGGTAGCTGGGTCAACGATCATGAGCTCGGCTTCTATGCCTGGTTGTTCCAGCTCTTCGAGGAAGACCGAACGAGTACCTTCTGGGCCAAAAGAGGAGGCCAGGCGAGAGAGGACATCCGCTTGGGAGTTTTCCCCCTGAGCTATTCGGACTACCTCGAAACTCTCGAATAGTTGGGCTAAACCTCGGATCGTTTGAAGGTACTTAATCATCGGTGCTTCCCGAGCTTCGTAATCACCGTTGGCCTGGCTAGCGACCAGCTGGGAGTCAGTGTGAATCCTGACTCGCTCGGCCCCTAGTCATCGTGCCATTCTGGCCCCTGAAATTAGGGCTTCATACTCAGAGGTATTATTAGATGCCTGGAAGTTGAACTTTAGGGTGTACTGCAGCTCCGCTCCTTTGGGTGACTTGAGGAGGACACCGGCGCCGCTTCCGGCTGAGTTGGATGACCCATCGATGAATAAGTCCCAGATGGGTCCGTGCGGGGATGGAGATTCTTCCTCGATCGAGACGGTGCTCTTTGCGATGAAGTCTACGATGGCCTGTCCCTTGATGGCCACCCGGGGGCGATAAGAGATGTCGTAGGCCCCGAGCATGATGGCCTATTTGACGAGACACCCCGAGGCTTCGGGATGAGAGAGGATCTTCTTCAAGGGTTCGTCGGTCAACACGATGATAGAGTGTCGTTGAAAATAAGGTCGGAGGAGCTTGGCCGAGGTTACCAATGCTAGCACGAGTTATTAGGGTGCATGTCACGGATTCAGAGGGGGGTGAATGAATCCCCTTTTAAAATTATAGTGGAATAAAACGTTTGCCTGCACTCAATGAAGCCTAATGAGACCACTGAACTCTCTTACTCAGGAAACTACAAATGTTGAAAATAGATAACCCAAGGAATCGCGCAGACTAAACTTACAAGTTGGCTTCAAGGGACTGGAAGCACTAAGCCGAATATGTTTCTATTAAGCACACAGTCAAACACTTAACAGTAATACCAAATTTAAACTGAACTCACACAAGAAAGCTTCTGATATAGAACGCTCAAACAACCTGAGAAGGGGGATAGATGATATGGAGCTGTACGCAAGGCAAACCATGATGGACAGGATGTTTTTAGGTGGTTCGGCCAGACACCAGTTTGCCAACATCTACCCCTCACTCCAAACTGGAGTGAGGCTTCCCTTGCCAAAGCAAGAAGCAGACTCAGTCTGTAACAACCACTGCCTTACAGCTTGACCCGGAGGAACACTCTCCTCTCTTCCTCCAACCCGGAGGGGAACCACTAGTAACACCCGGTCACTAGCAACCGGAGACACACTTCGTGTGTGAGCACAGGCCTCTACGACAGAGGTGTTGTGATGTTTTCCTAGTAGGGTGACTAGGGTGATTTGTGATCTGGTGGTCCCCTGACTCAGAGATCGGGGTGTTGGTTTCCTTTCCGGTAGGAGTAGTAGTAGAGCCATGGTTTCATCGACTGTTGTGTTTGAGGATTCGTGTATGGCTGCGCATTCTGTCGTTGCGGTTGTAGCTACTCCTATTGTTGTTGTTGTTCTTGTTGTAGTTGCTGCTTTTCATACTGCCGTTGTTTACGGTTGGGTTTCCGCGGGACCCCTACTGAGCCAATGATAGGAGGCTCACCCCTGATTTTCAGGTGTTGCAGTTCTTCCTCGAGGTTTGAGAGAGCTACGTGGAGGTTCTTAGTTGCCAGTTCGTTGGACCGAGTGTTCACTTGGCATTTGATATGTTCTCTACCTTAGACTATACTTTCTGTTGGAATGGACTCTGTTGTAGTTAGATTATTTATTTCTGTTAATTATTATATTATCTTACTTTATTTCCTATTTCTATGTATGACACACCTATCCTTTTAGCCCTTCCGCGCCCTCCGACTCGTGGGCGGCAGGCCAGGATTCGAATGGTATCGAGTCATTCCCAGTATCTGGATCTTGGGTCGTTACACAGGGGGAGAGATTAATCAGGCCTCACCATTGGCATATCAAGGTTGTGGCATTCCCTCTTTCTACGATCATGCTTGGAGTGCTCGGTTAGGCATTTATGCTCGGTGAGGTCATCTCCGGTTGCTCAACCGTGGGCGATCGCTTCTTCTTTGTAGCAGGCGTGCTTCTGGGCTAGCACAAGGAGCTCCATGACTATGGTGGTGTCCTGCACCCCCAGTATGCAGTGGAGGATGTGGTCTCGCATCCCTTGGGTTAGCACAGTGGTGGCAATGTTGACGTCGAGGCAAGAGATGCGGAAGGCTTCCTTGCGGAGACGGGCTACGAAGTTTCACAAGGGTTCTTCATGCCCTTGCTTGATGGAAAGTAGGCTGACGGTGAACTAGGCCTCCTTCTGACAGCCGTGGATGTTCTCTTTGAACATTTGATTCATCTAATGGAAGGATGCTATCGAGCCCGCCGATAGGGACTTGAACTATGTCTGAGTGTTCTCTCGGAATGTGGCGGTGGAGGCCAAACACTTCACTGTGTCTGAGGTAGGGTGGAAAACTAGGTTAGACTCGAAGCTGTAGAGTTGGTCAGTCAGATTAGTGGTGCCGTCGTACAGAGTGAATGATAGCAATTGAGACTTTGGATGGATGGGTGCCTCCAAAATCTCTTGGGAGAAGGGGGCCTAAAAGTCGATGTCATCATTGACCAGGCCCTTCGTCTTGGTTACTTGGATAGTGTCGTCTAGGTAGCATATCTTGCCTTCGAGCACTAGCTCGACGTCGTCGTAGCGTCACATGCATCCGACCATTTGTGGATTGGAGTGGAGGGGGCTTGGCGAGTAGTGCGGAGAGTACCTTCGTCAGTGCAGGGTGGGTGTTGCAAAAGTGATTGAGGGCGCCCAATCCTTTGGCCCTGATTGGTCTCGACTTTTGGGTGGGGGGATTGCCGTGGCACAGTCCTACTCTACTTACCAGTTGAGGAGGCCTTGGTAGGCTTTCGTCAGCATCTAGAGCTAATGGTGCATATGGCCAGCTCCTCCGCCACCAAATGAGCAGAGGGCTGGAGGTGATCCCCCCTGGGTGAGATGGTCACTTGCCACTTCATCCTAGGATGCTTGTGATGCGGGATGAACCACGACTCGACCTAAACTCTAAGCAAGCTCACGATCGTCCCTATCGAGGGAAGCGTACAGACTTGCACGGTTGAGAAACTGGCAGCGAGTCAAGGGTGGTCTACTCTCTCTCGTGCCCGGGGCGGGTCACGAGACGGTATCTCTCTCTCTCGCAGTGGTGAAGTAAATGTATCAAAGAGCTAGATTTACCTACTCACATGTAGCGGCAATAAAGCATATACTAAGCAAGCAAATAACTACGACTACAAGGGGTGGCAGAGTTACCTCCATGCTCCGGGCGTGGGGAAGACGACCCCGGCTGACACTCGTACTCCTGGTATAACAATCAATAATAATTACATAAGTGAAACTCTGCCCACTCCACACAGGGAGGTAAAGGGTTACACACGGGTCCGAGAGTGACGCGTTCGGGTTGACGGGCAGCACTCGGGGCCGCTTTGACAAGGTTGGCGCATGCACTCGTGGGGCCCACGTCCTGGCTGGCGGTCCAGGGAAGTCGGAGGGTTGCTGCAGCGTTGATGGTCCCTGGCTGGGCGGTCCCGGGGGCGGCGGTGTGCTGTTCGGCCTCACGGAAGGCGAGGCGGTCGCTCCGGGAATGTTCGCCGGATGTCGTCCACGAACCAGATCTGCAGTTTGGCAGCGCGCGAAGACCAAGTTCAGTCCAACTTAAGAAGCTATGAGAAATAAGCATGAAGGCACTTTGAAGACTCATATTTCCCAACTCAAGATAAGAGGAATATTACCAATGATCCAAAATTAACTCTTACTTGGATCCAACATAATGTGGGGAATATGAACCTGTGAACTCTGAAAATTCAGAAGCATGTCAATATTCAAGTTATGAAGATAAATGCACAAGTCTAAGCACATGTAAAATAAGGTCTGTGCATCTGTATAGAGATGTAAAGGATAGGTCGATGCGCATTCAAGAAAGGTCAGTGCACATAACCCTAAAGTCTGTGCAACACGGAATAAAATCTGTACAGAAATGAAGCTAACCAAACAAGACACATGAAACATATTAATGAAAGCATTTTATTAAACACCAAATCCTCACATATCAAATAGATGAAAGCAGTCCATTTTAGAGTTCCAAGTCATTCTAGCAAATTAAATTCAGTTTCACATTCAAGATTAATCATGCAAACCACACACAAGTTCCAAGATCAACTAGGATTAACCAGGGGTAGACCCATGGAGTTGACCCTTGCAAACCTAAATAGAAAAGTTACTTCCACAAAGCATGCCAAACCTACAAATCAAAGATATCAACATGTGAGCGTCAAAACCTCAAGACATTTTCCATACGATAATCATGAATGAATTATTTTTCAAAGCATATGAAAAACACAGAATATATTAGAATTATCAAAACCATTGTCAACGACAAGGAGGGGGTGCACCGAACCCAACAGAAGGGAACCGTGCCTGCGGGGGTCCAAGCATAGGATATCCCCTGGTGGGGCGCTTGGGCTTCTCTCGAGCGTAGTAGGCAGCGTCGAGGCGGTTATGCTAGGGCACTGCTTGGGCTCTTCTGAGCGATCGTCACTTGGTCTTCTAGGACAAAAGGCCACCTAGGAAGGTCTGATCCGAGTGTGTTTGAGCTTCGAGATACGTGGGCCTATTCATGGGGCTGTCACTTAGGGAGATTGGCCTGGTTGGGTCGAATGGGGCCCGGTTGGGCTAGTATGGACCTGATTTGGCTACCCCGATCCACGCATATATTTGGGTTGCGAATTTACCCTATCCACTTGTCCCCCTATTCCTGAGCCAAAGTTTGGGCTTGGAGCGTAGTATATCATGGGTAGCATTGGTGGCTCGAGTGGGGGATGTCTGTTGCCGGCAGGGGCCATTTAATGCAGTTGTCTTGGGGGCTTGTATATGATGATGATGATTCTCTCGAGTCAGTGCGGGGAGGCTCTTCTTGGAGTTTGAAGCGTCGTGACGCATCCCGCTTGGGTTGCCAGGATATATATGTAAATATCTTGCATGCTTGCATCTCACGTTTCCTCTACCTAGGGCTCTTCCCATTCGCTATAGTTGTATTCTAAGAGAATCCATGCACCGTGAGAGCGACTTGAGGGAGCGGAGGATCGCAGAGGCTTTCATGGAGTTGGCAGAGACCACGTCGATGACGGTTCGTCAGCTTCCTCCTCCCCCTTAATCTTCTGATTCCACAGTTCCCTCTTCCTCCTCTTACTCTTCTCGCTCCTCCATGGTGGAGCACGATCCTGCGATTGAGGTTCGGGAGCCCGAGCGAGGTGTAGGGGGTTTGGTGCCCAGTCATCCTCTACGCAGCAAGTTAGGTGAGGTAGATGTGAAGGAGATCAAGTTCCGCTATGTGCTGGCGTGGCGATATTTCTTTTCTCCAGCTAAACCCCACGAGTCCAACCTGGATACTCGCTCTGGCCTCTTCTGCACTTTTCTTCTAGCTTGGAAGTGTGACTTTTGCCTTCCTCTCCACCCGTTCGGTGTGTAACTACTGTAATTCTACCAGCTAGCTCTTGTCCAGTTGGTTTCTAATTCATATTCTTTCATCTTCTCTTTCATTTTCCTTTATCGCTTGTGTGATCTCGACCCTTCTTTAAACCTTTTTCACGTTTTCTTTAAGCTGAAGGGGCAAACCCACATTGGGAAGGGCTTCTTCTCTCTTCAGGCGAGGAGGAGAAGGAGCTGTATGACTCTTTCCCGTTGTGATTCTTCAGACAAGGGGTGGAAGACTCAATTTTTTAGGGTTGGGGCTTGCAAGGGGAATCCCAACTAGGGTTTCCCTGTCCAACCGAACCTCCATCCAGTATTCCCCTTGAAGTAGTTGGTGACCTCCTCGGAGCTAGAGGAGGAGATTAGGGTTCTTTAATAGAATCTCCGAACCACCATTGAGTTGATGACCTTAGCCAACATTGAGTATTATCCCTGCCAAGCGCTGCCTCCCAGCGGTAAGGACCTTAAGCTTTAGCTTTGCACTTTCTTATTTCGGTCGGTCGAGCCCTTTGCTGATGACACATTTTTTGTTGAGCAGAAGCAAGACGCGATGGTGGCAAGGGGCGACCAACCGATCGAGAGGTCATTGAGCTGGAGGAGATGACTACTGCGAGCGTGCCTCAAGCTTCAATAGGTCCTTTTTCCCCCGGGATAAGGGCAAGCAAGTTGCTCAGGATGATGCCTCCGAGCGTCAAACGTCCAAGCGGAAGGATGTCGGGGAGCGGCTGCTGCTCGCTTCAATGAAGGCTCTGACCACCGAGAAGAGATGATCAAAGAAGGCGAAGACTTCCCGCCCGGCTGAGGAGCTCGTAGCTGAGGATGTCTGTCGCTTGAGCCTTCCTCCGACCGAGCCAGAGGTACCCGCAGTGGTTGAGGGGACTTTCTCTGAGCCGACAGGAGTGCAGGGGGAGGAGGTCGGCTCTGAGATCCTAGTTGGGGCTGACAGGGTGCATGGCGAGGAGGAGGATGTCGAGGTGTAGATCCGGGCCGAGCCGAGCATTGTTGTCCCAAGATTGAGGATGATCAAAGAGGAATCTCCGACCCTGGCTCTTCCAGAAGAGGCTCCTCCTCTTCAGCATGGGTGGTTCATCGTCTAGGCCTCCTTGTAAAATAGCTACTGAGATCTGGCGTCTTCATCTGTTCAGGAGGAGTTCTGATGATGTTCTCCTCCCATGCTCCTCAAAAGGGTCATAGAGGGAGGTATCTTCATGGCTCAGCTAGGGGTTGACATTACTGTCTTTGTGGTGTGACTGGTGAATGAGGGAAGGGCTTAGTCCTAGGTTCATGTTGAGTCCGACCATAGGATTGGTTAGTTGGCCTCTAAACTCGGGGTGCTTCGGCAAGAGTTGGCTTCACTCCAGGTGCGTGATTGGGCAAGCCAAGAGGATTCTCGGTCATAGGCCGAGCAATTGTCCCAGGCACGATACATGGCTAAGCTTAAGAGCAAGTTCTTGGTGGAAGAGGGCCGAGCTCATGTAGAGCACTTGGGACAGTGGGCGGCTGAGCGAGAGGAGCTCAAGGACCAAGTCCAAAAGATCTAGCAAGCCAAAGGGAGGCTAAGGCGACGTGGGCTAAAGCTAAGGCAAGGCTGACCGAGGCCAGGGTAGGGTTGGCCGAGGTCTAAACGAAGCTGGCCGTGGCTGACACGAGGGTGGCCAAGCTTGAGGAGAAGGTAGGAGGAGTTAGGGTGGAGGCGATCGAGTGATATCGGAGCTCAGAGGAGTATCAGGAGCCCTAAAGTAGGCCGCCTTCACATGTTATGAGTTGGGATACCGAGGAGGGCTGTGGAAGGGTTTCACCCAAGGCTTCAGGGGGGCAACTAGTCTGGCCCAGGAATAGGTCCTCGACGAGCTCATCTTCGCCCGCAGGCAATGCTACGATTCTGATGAGGATGGATCAGACTCTCCCTCGTCAACATCAAGTGATGAAGGGTGGACAAGGGTATTTCTGTCTCGGTGGATAAGAGATGCCAACTCTGGCTGCCTCAGGAGGGTGCGCGGTGATAAGTCACAAGAACGGTGAGCTAGAAGGGGAGGGGTTGAATAGATGACCTATTTAAAAAAAAATCCTTGCCCGGTGCAACCACGTACTCGCCGAAAACTAAGCTGGGAAGATAAGGAGCGGATCTAATTAGCAGTCGATTGAGCAATTGATGCTCACAGTAGGCGAGAGAACCACTCAACAACAAACCACAGAATGAGGGAACGAGGTTTGAAGGTGGTTCGATTGCAATTCCGTAATCTACATCCACCCCTTACTCAATCGAGTAAGGCTTCCTTTCACACAGCACTGTATGAAATCGCAGACTCAGTCTGCAGACAAACGCTGATGAACAGCTTGCTCCTCGAGGAACACCTTCCTCGATCTTCTGTCAACCAGAAGAAACAGACCGGAGGGCCTTCCTCCCTTCCTTTGCGATTCTGCAAAGGGAATCCCACCAAGTTGCCCCTTGCAACTTGCAAACCAGAGGACCTTCCTCTCTTCCTCCAATCGCGTTGGAGGGGAACAGGAGAGCTTCTCCCTTCCTCTGATACACCTCAGAGCGTAACAAGACTCAGAAGCAGATGAAAAGAAACAAGAGAACTAGAACCGATGATGAAATCAAAATCGATGAATAAAACTCCAGAAATGTAGCTTCCATAGAAGCAAATCAAAACATCTAGCAAATTTGAATCACTGAAATGACTCTCTTCTGATCTTTCTGAATTTCTTTCTCTTTTTCAACAGGCTCACTTCTCTCCTGCTCTTCGCTCTTCTTCTTCACTCTCACATAGATTTTTGTTCAACAGGGCTTTCTCTATTCTTCGACTTCCTTCAGGGTACGAGCTCCACCTCTATCTATATATGGGCAGACTTCAGGGATTCGAGTGTGGAGACCGCGCTTCCCGCCCTGGGAATCTTCCAGAACCGATCAAAGTTCTGTGCCACGTGTCAGAGCCCTATCCTCTTATCTCCTGGGATCACGTGCATTTTCATAGCCTTTTTCGAACATCACTTCTGTTAGACAGGAGGTCCCTGTCATTATAACAAACACCTACTCAGCATGGGAGAGCACGAGATTCAGATGCAAAGAGATAAACATGCATGAGCTAAGTTAAGGGAAATGTGGTTCGAATGCAAAAACCTGCACGGGGTAGGTTTCTAGCTAACACTTAAGGTACAATGAGTTGGTTTCCAGCTAGCACAGAAAAGTGCACGGAGTTTGAAGTACACTGACTTCTCACTGTGCAACAAGTTTATCGACGTGCAAACATGCACGAACTGTTCAATGCTTGGACTTCAACCGGACAAGATGCATGGACTCGAGCACTCAAAAACTTGTAAGTAATTGGTTTTCTGCTAAAGCCAAAACATGCACGGACTCATATGCATGAACTCACCAAAAGGGGCACCGATTTCGGCGGCGCCGTGTTAACACCAAAAGTAAGGGCGCGTCGTATTAAATGGCACCGTCTCAACTTCTGACCGCGCCAGGATTAAGGGCCGTTTTGAGCTTTCATCAGCAGAGGAGACCAATCCAGACGAAGCTCATCCGTCGGTCCGATTACTCTCGTACCTTGCTTGCAGCACCCACGGCTGGGGGGCATTTGTTGGCACTCGAAATATGGTCAACGGTGATCAAGTCGCAGAGACGAATGATACGGCCCACTGAAGCATGGAAGCCGATGAAGATCAACATATTGAAGCCTTCTCAAGCTACCAGAGCCTCAAGTCACCTGGAATGAACACCGAGGACTTCACCTCAGGAGAATTGAGATGAATTCACAAACAACCGGTAATGCGGCCAAGACTGCCTAATGATCTGGCATCGACTCCGTCGTGCCGCATACACCATATTCATCATCCGACCAAGGGCGATTGTCCACACAGTGGCCCGCCACCTGAATAAAAGACTCTCATGAGGAGGAAGAACGCCATCAGCCCTTCATAACAAGGAACCGGAGGCTCCGTCAGCAGAAGACCCTGATCGCCTGACACGGGTTCGACTTCTCGCCATATTGGGTCCTCCGTTAGCGACAGAATGATCGCCCAGTCGAGGCGTAATTATCCCGGGTGTCATTCCACCCCGCAAGGGAGCTACAAGCACGAGTCGGGCTGAGCCAGCGGCGTGAATTATAGTGCCAAAGGCCGTGTCAGTGAAAAACCTGCGTGGTCAAGTCGAACACACGTGAAGTTTCGATTAAGGAGATACGTCGTACCGAGAGCTTCGTCAACGCCCCGTCAAGGTTTTCCAAGAACCACGATGAGAGAAGCGGTCAACGGTGACCTCCAGGACCATCCCCAGACTCACCGACTAGCCCTCGACAACAAAACAAGGTTCATTTCACCAGCGCGCCCCCTTAAATGGCATCGGCAATTTCGACGCGCAAGAAGCTAGAGGCCGCTCCACGGTGTCGTCTTCCCCGACGCACTCCCTGCGACGCCAGATTAAGTTGCTGCTATATAAACATCACTCGTTCGACCAAGTAAAAGAAGAAAAAAAAAGAAAAAAAAGAGAAGGGGTGAGATAAGAAAAACACACACAGAGAGAGAGATCCAAGGAGAACCTTCACCAATCCTACTTGTCCGAAGGGAGGGTTTCTTGAGAAGGAAGTTCTTCTCCTGAGAGTCGCCTGCCACCGTCGTCCCTCTGTTCTGTGCGAAGCCTTCGGCACCGGAGAAGAAGATCATCCATTTCTCTGTCGGTCTAGGCGGGTCATCGCAGTTTCTTGTCGATCCCCTTCCGTTTAAGTTCCTTCTTCTATATAATGTAAGTGAGGAAAGGGGGGAAAGGGGCGATGATATGAGCATGTCCTTCCCCCCCTCACCATCTATGTGACTCCTTCTCCCCTATAACTCCTCTCAGTTAATGTAAGCGACGACCGAGCGACAACACCGGCACCGGAATGTGTAGCATGTGTATTCGTTTCCTGTTTATGGAATGAATGGTATGCGCTAATAGATTGTGCTTGACGCTATATCCGTCTTCCCCTCACTCCCTCAGCTCCTGTCCCTGTGTGCACCTTTCTCCCGTCTTTTGCTCAATTGGTATCCGTTAGTCCTTCGTGCGTATCATCGACGGGCTCTCGGTTTCCTGACCTCGAACATGCCCAAGAGCTCTATGGGCTACATAAATGATTCTCCACCTTCCCCGGGGCTTCTCTACATCAAGATTTTCATCTCTGACCCCTTTCTACACCCGTCTGAGGCTAATGGTAATAGGAGCACACACGAATGTGTTTCCCTGTTCCGTTTCGAGGTTGGCTTCCTCGTGTGCTTCTTCTCCTAGTTATGGATTGGAGGCAGCAGGGCCATCTTTCTCGAGCGGAGCTGATATATCCCTTCGGCGTCGCCACCAATCATGTATACATAGCATGCCATCTGTCGAATATTTGTCCCCCTCTCAATCGCTTTAATCTGTACGCTAACCTATGGATTCGGGAGCCTGTGAGCTTGGCGCTCTAGTCACTCATTTGCCCTTGGTCCATGACTAAGTGTGGTCTATGCATTTCCCACCCTATGGATGGGCCGCTTGTCCTGTGAGCGCTATTATATCTGGTGATCGAGCACGTCTCCTTCTATCCTACTGATGGTTCACAGTCCCTACATTGGACCAATCTTGCCGTCTCTGTCCCAATAATCCAGGGAGGGGGAGACATCCCCCAATGCTGCACCTCAGCACCGCTCGGTCTACGGGGACTCATCCATCAGTGACAAGTTCCCCATGGAGTAATGAGTGAACATTAACATGGGTCGATTCCAACACATTCAAATCCACAGTCCTTAATGGACTTTGTGGTGGCCGTGTGTGAAAGACTCCAAAGATCCAGAGAAGTTTCTCCCTCCGAAGTATAGAAAGTATTGTACTCGGGGCAGAATACTTCGATCATACCGTAGCATAGACCTCTGGAAATAGGATAGCGACAATTGGAGGCATACACGCTATGACATACACCATCTTTGACCAGAATAGGAGCATAGTGTTGCAGCACGTAGTCCGTGAATTCCATAGCTCTGGGTCTGAAGGCGTAGGTGTCGGTGGCTCTCAGCTCGGTGAACCATCCCACAAAAATTTGATGCTTAAAGCTGACGGCCAGGAAGTCCAGTAGGAAAGATTCATCTCTGTATCCTCACATTAAAGGGGCAAGAAATAAATCGAAGACTAGCTTCTCCCGGTCAACACGGCCTCTGGTCTCGTTCCATCGAGCAGGGATGAACTCAAGGGCTCTGGTCCACATCCCATCTTCTGGAGCCAGGTCTTGCAGTCCAAGCACAACGCTCCACTTTCTGACTTCTCCGGGGAGATAGATGGGCCTCCCCCGCACAACAAAATCAGCCAGGCTGTCTCTTTCAACAAGTAGAGCCTGTTCAGCCCTGTGGATGAGGAACAAGTCCCTCTTCCCCTGAATATTAAACTGCTTAAGGAAGGTTATCAAATGTTTGTCTTTAGGGTGGTCCATCCTGATGACATCTCCATAGTCATATTTGAAGGAGTCACCTCCAATGATCAGAAGATGGCTAGTGTCCACTGTGTCGGTCTCTGAATCTAAAGATTCCGCGACCACAGCTAGCTGTTCGTGCTCCCAGTCCAAGGAATGAACATTCTCCCGTGTCACCACAGCATGGGACGCAGAAGAAGAGGATCCAGATGCCATTCTATCTGCAAAATCACATCAAAGAAAAATAAACAAGGTCAAAAAGTAGTTGATCAAGATAAGATTTCTGACAAAATTTCGGCAGAGTCTCCTCAGCTCGAGAGATTGCCAAAAGGAAGCGGGACACATCCACCAAGGGAACAGTCCCTAAAGAAGGCCATAGGTAATACACCAAGGCCAAAACGGAACACCCGAGGGAATAGCTCCGAGGGCAAGCCCTACTAGGAGCCTCCCGGGGCCCAAAAATTGAGATTTGAATCCCAAATAAACAAACAACTCACACCCACTCGAAAGACTCGGCGTGCTCTCCTCAACTCACTCGACGTCGAAGGTGGAGGAAAGGGAGAAGGAAGAGAGAGAAAGTTTTCTTGCAAATGAACAGTTTGAAGAAAAAATGAAGAAGAAGGGGTTTATATATGGGGAGTTCCCTCCCCTGCTAATCCGACGCGCTATTTAGCGCGCCGTACTAGCTCCTTTCAACCAAAAGGCACGCCGGATTAAGGGCGCGCCGTATTAACCCTAAGACCTGAGCGCGCCAGATTAGCATCTGCACTGGTTTAAGGGGGCATTCCAAGTTTTCGTCATTCGAATGGGAGACCTACCCAAATGAAGCTCATCCGTTGGTCTTGCTTTGCTCGTGCCTTGCTCACAACACCCACAGCTGGGGGGCATTTGTTGGCACTCAAAATATATTCAATGGCGATCAAGTCTCAAAGATAAATGATGCGACCTACTGAAGCACAGAAGTCAAAAGAGATCAATACACTGAAGCCTTCTCAAGTTGCTAGAGCCTTAGGTCACCCAGTATGAACACCGGGGACTTCACCTGGGGAGAATCGCGATGAATTTACAACCAACCGGCAGCATCATCGAGCCTGCCTAATGGATCGGCATCGACTCGATCGTGCCGCATAACCACATCTGCTGTTCGACCAAGGACAGAGGTATACCTGGTGGCCCGCCACCTGAATGGAAAATCCTCCCCAGGTGAAAGAACACCCTTGGCCCTTCAAAGCGAGGGACCGAAGGCTCTGTCAGTAGAAGACCCTGATAGCCCGGCATGGGTACGGCTTCTCAACATATTGGGTCCGTCAGTGACCAAATGATCACCCAGTCAAGGCGAAAACACCCTATGTGGTATCCCACCCCTCAAGAAAGCTTCGAGCACGAGTCAGGCTGAGCCAGTAGCACAAACCACAGTGCCAAAGGCCGTGTCAGCAGAAGACCCGCGTGTTCAAAATGAGGATGCATGAGGCTCCGAAGAAGGTTGTACATCGACCCGAAGGCTTCGTCAGGACTTCTCACCAAGGTTTTGCAAGACCGCGGCGAGATGAATGGTCATGGTGACTCCCAGAACCAGTCTGAGACCCACTGTCTAGCCCGCGTCAAGCAAATGGCACTTGCCCGGCATGCCCTTCCACCGGCGCGCCCTATCCCCCAATGCCCTCTTCTCCGGCGCGCAAAATGGTGAAAGGAAGCTTCCTGCCGCGCCATTCTTCACGCCGTAATAGAGATTCCTCTATAAAACCCTTGTGGGTTGGACCAATTAAAAAAGGGAGCCTTTGGAGTACCCACCTGTTCTTCCTCAGTAGAAAGTTGGCTTTTTGATTCAGCATGCCTGGCACTTATTATGATTTTTTGGTGTTTTAATGGCGTCATTACTTTGATCCGCCTAGCAAAAATTCGGCAACATCTCCCCTTAACCTAAGACGTTTTTAGGGGGTAAAGCGGGTGCCCATCCACAAGGAGTGACGTGCCCCAAAGATAGAGGTGTGCACAGATGCGGCAACACCTAAAAAAAACCATCACGTCAAAACACGGTGGAAAACCAAACGATCAGGCTGACAAAACATGAAGGCCAACATCACCGTATTAGGGGTAACAGAAGGGTGCCGTACCGTTCAGTGGGAGGACCACCGTATCAAGTGAGGGTGGCGAGGCCACCGTATCAGGTGGAGATGGCAGGGCCACCATATCAGGTGAAGGTGGCAAGATCACCATATCAAGAGAAGGTGGCGAGGCCATCGTATCAGGTGAGGGTGGCAGGGCCACCATATCAAGTGAGGGTGGCAAGGCCACCGTATCAAGTCAGGGTGGCAAGGCCACTGTACCAAGAGGAGGTGGCAAGGCCACCGTATCAAGTGAAGGTGGCAAGGTCGCCGAACCAAGACGAGGTGGCAGGGTCACCGTGTCAAGTGAAGGTGAGGGAAACTATGGGACAAACCAATGAGAGCTAACCCCAGGGGCATTGATCTAGGGACACTGGCCATTGGGTTGGCTGGCTCTGGACTCAAACACCATGAGAGTTCGCCTTAATAAGAGCACGAGGGAAAGACGCACAAAAAGGAAGGAAAAGGAAAGCACATCCTGGGAGTGATGGTCTTTTAGAGCATGGGCTTTAGGCTTTGCTCATTGTGATGAGTAGGCCCTCGTGCCAAGCCATGGTGAGTCACAGAATGTACAAAAATGATGAAGCACAAAGAGTGGAGCACGAGGCAGATATTAGAAAGGAGAAAGACATTCATCATTTTGCAAACACGAAGGTAGGGTTACAAATGTTCAGGCTAAAAGGCCAACGACAAGGAATGAATCAGAGTAAACCATTGAAGAAGAAAGGGAGAGACAAAGGATGGGGCACAGGTGGAGAACATGCTATGAAAGGAGCAGCCACTCCCTTTTCCCTGTCTCTCCTTCCCCTTTATGCACCTCCGCACGCTGAACGCAGGCTCTCCCTTTCTCACTCACCCTTCTTCTTCTCTCTTTCTCCTTCCCTTCTCCCTTCGGACGGTAGCTGTTGGAGGAGCAAGGAGGCAGAGAGCGTCTCCCGTCTCTTCTTCTCTTCATCTAAAGCCCTCTAGCCCAATCCTTCACCAGGCAGAACCAACGTCAACCAGGGGGATCCTCTCCTTCACTTGTTCTCTGTGTGTTCGTCTCTCTCTCCCTCTTTTTTCTCTTCTGCAGGGTCCTTTATATGGGAGCTCACCCCCTCCTCGTAGCAAGAGGTCAACAAGGGGGGTTTTCAAAGCTTCGCTCCAGTGCCCTTCATCCTTTCGAGGACTTCCCCTTTTGGAGTGTGCATCAGGGTGGCAATACCATCGTTCCCCAAGCTTGCATGGAAGGGGAAAATCTTGATAGCCAGCCCACTGCGCGCCATGGAGCTTGGGCAAGGACTCCAGTCACTGGGAATACCCAGTGGTCATTGACCAATTGTTTCTTCTCTTCTTCTGTTTCCTCCCGCCATTGCCACCATATCAAGGTCGACTATCCTACCGTATAGGCAAACAATCATTGGCACCGTATCGCTTGCGAGCAACTCCACCAGGGGAGTGCCGTATCAGCCGTGGAAGCAGGTAAGCCATCATATCAAGGGTTGGCCAAGCCGCCGTATCAAGCTGAAAGGGGGTCAGCGTATCACACTTCCTTCTTCTTCTTCCAAAGGCCTTCAAGTCTAGGATGCTCATGTTCATGACCCATGATTTTTTAATTCGCCCACCTAAGTTGGTGACATGAATTCTGTTATTTGCCATTGTTGATCTTCTTCAGGGACACAGGAATCTTGAGCCCCCCCAAGGTATTCTTCGCCATTGAAGATCCGACAAGGAACCCTTACCCCCTTGTTGTTTGATGCGCCCGTGCAAGTATGAAACGTATTGTTCGGCCAGTGGGATTCTTCAGAGTCTGGAAACCCAGTCTCTCCGTAGTTTTCTCTCTTCAGTCTCACTTTTCGGTGCGGAGCCAGGAAGTTTGTAGGCGTAAAATTTTACGCGTCCACAATTGCCCCCCACCTACGGGTAGTGTGGGAGAAGGATGAGACGAATGGTGCACGTGTGTATTCACTCTTGTACTGCCAATATGTTACTGCAGGCGCTCGACAACGCTGAGGGACTAATGACAATCCCAACCCGACCTTTCTACAAGCAGGCGAGTACCTATGTTTATACGGATACGTACCTAGGAAAGGTACATCCAGAGTAAACACATGCAACCAGATAGAATGAAGACATGCAAGCACCAAATGATACACAGTTGCCAATCATCAAAACCAGTGTTGCCAATCATCAAGACTACTGTTGCTAGTCATTAAACCATTTGCCAATCATCAAAACCAATCAGCACAAGTCTGCTGCTGGTCAAATCAGAGGAGTCTCAACATAGTCTATTAAGGTCGATGCACATGTTGAAGGCTCGTACCAAGGTCGATGCACATGTTGAAGACCAAGCCACTAAAGTCGATGCACATGCTGAAGACTAGTCCACTAAGGACGATGCACATCCCTTAGCATTGGATAAGTAGGTCGGTGCACATAAGGTCGATGCACCTTTAGACAGGTCGATGCTTATGACGCCAAAAATAGCTGACAATGTTGGTGCACATTATGAAGTCAACCTCACTGAAGACAGACCAATTGAAGGAAAGTCAACCTGTCTCTCTTAGTAAGTCGACCTGACTATCCTCCCAGAAGCTTTTCTAGTCTATCTAAAGTCAATTCACTACATCTTGAAGGAAGAGCCAGAGAACATTATTGTATACCAAAAATGCCCAAAGGCATAGAATTCGAGGTCTGGAGTATCCTCCCATGTTTGACTTATGTTTCAGTCATCATTACTCTACCAAAACACCTTTTGGTGGCGGCTATGTCAGTGATCATCTTTCTACTGTCAGGACCACTTGTCTGCTGTCATCCAACGGGATATGGTCTTAGAATAGTACTAGTAGCAGAAAGTTAACCAGAGCCAATGGGAATGCAGACAGCAAGATGTCCTTCTCTGAGGGTCATTAAATGCTTAGTTTTTGGAAGCTGAAGAAGAGTCCATATCAAATATTTTCTATGAGCTGTCAAAAGAAATAGAGTCTAAAATACACTTCCCTATCAGAGCTGGATCAATGGAAGGACAGACATTTTGGAGGGAAAGAATTTTTGGATGGAAAATCTCATCTTCTAAGCACGCATATCCATGAAACGTGTTGTAACTAGTGGCTGGCTTCCGCAACACAATAAGAAAGAGACAAAGGGGGAGTAGCAGAGGAGACCAAGTTGGACAAGAGAAAAGATAGAGGTGAGGAGAGTGAGAAGCGGCTACGAGCACATCCTTGAAGAAAAGAAGAAGCTAGCGGTAGCTTGAGCAAGCAGGGAAAAGAAGGAGAAAAAGAGTTCCAGCCCGTCACCCAAAGAAAAAAGGCTGAACTATAGCTCTCTTCCACTTGCTCGCTGCTGTGTGAAGATAACGCCATAGTCAAGAACCTGTAACTCATGCCCTCTACATCTCAAATAGTGACATCTGCCTCTAGCATTGAGCATCGCTCTTCTTGTCTATGTTTTTCATATTTCTTCTTGTTGATTGATTACCGTGTAAAGAAACTTTGAACCATCCCTACTGGTGTGCGTAGGAAGACAGATAGAGGTGTGTTCCAGTCTGTGGTGAACCGTCCTTGCCAGTTTGTGTGCAGGAAGATAGACAATGGACGTTAACTGGTTTATGGTTTAGGGTGTGTCCCTGGTTGAGCTGTGTTGCAGCTTGTTAGTGTTGTGGCACTATTGAAGTCTCACTTGGTTTAAGTGAGGGGTGGACGTAGGACTCAGGTTTGAGTCTGAACCACCTTAAAATCCTTATCCAAGTGGTTTGTTTGTGTGTTTTCCTTTCGCTAGATGCTTGGTTAGGCACGTGACTCATTCGTATCTGTGCCACTTGCATCTAAGGCTCTTGCATTCGTTCCATCTTCTCTTATGCTGCTGCAACTAGTTTTGTATCTGCAAAATAGGGGGGCAGATCTATTCACCCCTCCCCTCTAGATCAACCATTCCCACTTAACAGACAATGCCAAAGGGATGGAGAGATGAAAGAAATAGAGTCGTGTACCTTGAAAAAAATGAAAACTTGATCGCGCTTGAACAAAGGGGTGCGGCAAGTAACGTGGAATCAGACCTCCTCTCCTTCCAGCCTGCAAGAGGAAGATGGCCTCACGTCATGCTCATGCTGTCCTGCAAAAAAAAGATGAAACACAAGGATAAAAACCCATTAGATCATGAAGTGTAGTATCAATCCCGTATGTGATAAAATAGCATGAAAAATTAAGGGAGAATGCACCGGGGGGAGGTTTTTAACCCCTATAAAAGGGACAAAATAATATTTGTGTGTGTTGTGATGAGAATAGAACAAATAGAGAGGAAAAGCATGTAGTACACCTGCGAGAATCGTGCATGCAAAATGGAGAAAAATGCAGGCGTTGCAGAAACAATGATGATTTTACAAAAGTAGAGGAGGAGAACTAAGAGTAGAGGTGATGAAAATAAGCCCTTAAACGTGAAAAATGAAGTTAATACTCCCCTTTGCAAGATGGGATCGAACCGACAAGTCGGCGTCGCAGCATGGCCCTAGTGCCAAAAGCTTCGGGAAAATGGCGAATGTGCGTGGACTTCACTGACCTTAACAAGGCCACTCCAAAGGACTGCTACTCACTGCCAAGCATCGACCAGCTTGTCGACTCAACCTCCAGCAATGAGTTACTTAGTTTCCTGGATGCCTACTATAGCTACCATCAGATCAGGATGGATCTAGAGGATATTGAGAAGATCGCCTTTATCACTGACTTTGGCGTACACTGCTACACCCGAATGCCATTAGGGTTGAAGAATGTTGGGGCAACATATCGAAGGCTAATCAACTACATCTTCGAGGGACAACTTGGTCGGAATGTCGAGGCCTACATCGACGACATGCTCGTCAAAATGCTAAAGGCCGAAGATCAATTTGCTGACGTAGCCGAGACCTTCGACACCCTCCTGAAGTATAACAGGAAGCTCAACCCCGCTAAATGTGCCTTCATAGTTAGGTCTGAGAAATTCCTAGGTTTCCTGGTAACTCAGCATGGGATTGAGGCCAACCCCAACAAGGTTCAGGCCATCTTGAATATGCGGTCACCCACCTACATCAAGGAGGTCCAGCGCCTTACAGGGCACATCACTGCACTCAATCATTTCCTATCCCGGGTGACTGAACGATGCCTGCCCTTCTTCAAATTGTTGAGGGGGCCCAAAATGGCATCTGCCACATTCTCCTGGGATGAGGAATGTCAAAAGGCATTTTCAAAACTCAAGGAATTCCTGGCCTCACCCCCGATGTTATACAAGCTGATCCCGGGTGAAGCGTTACACCTTTACCTCTCGGCGACCCCTTCCACAGTAAGCTTGGTCCTAGTCCGAGATGATGCGGGACTCAAGAGGCCAGTCTACTACACCAGCAAGGTGCTCAATGAGGTTGAAAGAAAGTACCCCGCAATTGAGAAACTCGTGCTAGCATTGGTAACCTGGGCCAAGCGCCTCCGACCTTATTTCCAACGGCACTCTATTATCGTGTTAACCGGCGAACCCCTGAAGAAGATCTTCTCTCACCCTGAAGCTTCGGGACGCCTCATCAAGTGGGCCATCATGCTCGGGGCTTACGATATCTCTTACCACCCCCGCTCAGCCATGAAGGGATAGGCCCTCACAAACTTCATCGCATAGAGCACCATCCCGACCAAGGAAACACTTCTGCCCACACACGGACCCACTTGGGAATTGTTCATCGATAGGTGTTCCAATTCGGCCGGAAGAGTCACCGGTGTCCTCCTCAAATCCCTCGAAGGGGCAGAGCTACAATAGGCTTTAAAGCTTAACTTCCCGACATCCAATAATGACTCCGAGTACGAGGCCCTCATTTCGAGGGCCAGGATGGTGTGATAGCTAGGGGCCGAGCGAGTCAGGATCCACAATGACTCCCAATTGGTCGCCAGCCAGGTCAACAGTGACTATGAAGCTCGGGAATTGCCAATGATCAAGTACCTCCAAATGGTTAGAGGGATGGCCCAACTATTCAAGAGTTTTGAGGTAGTCCGAATAGCTCGAGAGGAAAACTCCCTGGCGAATGCCCTCTCTCATCTGGCCTACTCTCTCGGCCCCGAAGGTTCTCGGTCGATCTTCCTCAAGGAGCTAGAGCGACCAAGCATTGAATCCGAGCTCATGACCGTTGACAAGGCACCCCCGAGCGACTGGCAGACCCCCTACGTATCCTGGCTCCTGGACTCTCAAGAACTCCCCGACCCTTGGGAAGCTCAAAGATTGAAGTACCAAGCCTGGCGCTTTGTCATCTTGAATGATGCCCTGTACTGTAGGTTGTTCTTTGGTCCCCTCCTCAAGTGCCTCGGTGCCGACGAAGCCAGCCGAGCAATTCAAGAAGTTCACGAAGGCATCTACGACACGCATCAAGGAGGAAGATCACTCGCCAGGATCTTGCTGCGACAAGGTTACTGGTGGCCCACTCTGCAGCGTGATTACTCTACCTACGTGCAAAAATGCGACCGATGCCAGCTCTTCGACCATCTGGTCCATGAGCAAGCCTTGGATCTCGTCCCCCTTACCGAGCCATACCCCTTCACTCGGTGGGGGATCGACATCCTGGGGTCATTCCCTACGGCTCAGGCCCAGAAGAAGTTAGTCATCGTCGCCATCGACTACTTCACCAAGTGGATTGAAGGCGAAGCCACAGCTAGGATTACCGAGTCGATCATATGGAGCTTCGTTTGGAAGTCGATCATTTGTTGTTTTGGCATCCCCCGAGTGATTGTGAGCGACAATGGTCGATAATTTGATTTTCACTACTTTAGAGACAGATGTGTTGACCTAAATATTTGCAACCACTTAACCTCAGTAGCCCACCCTTAGGCCAACAGATGGGTCAAAAATGCTAACAAAACTATATTAAACGGCATTAGAGCCAGGCTCGGGAAGGCCAAGGGAAGCGTCATGAGAGGGAGTGCCCGGAACACATCACATTCCGGCACCTCTCTCGTAGCTATATCCTACCCCTCACTCCGGTCACCGCACACACGCTGTGCCGGTGAAACCTCATCACACGTTAACAAAAGGATGGCACGCCCGGTGGGACGTCTCCCACCTCCCTTCTTTTTACTAAGGAGAAATTCCGTGCCAGCCCTGAAGTCCTGGTGTCCTTTTCCTGCCCTTGTAGGAGAGGTAGAAGAAGACCACCTGTTCACACTTCCCAGTAGCTTCCAGTTCGTTTCCTAGTTGCTGGATCGTGTTCAATGACTGTCAGCAGCCGCCGTCCCTGCTTAGCCAATACTCCAACAACTATGGTGGCCGTTACCTACGGTCCCATCGTCGTCGCCACCCATGCATGGGTGCGCTACTTGGCGATGTCGATTGCTTTCGACAGTTTCGCCCCGATCGTCGGATCACCATACTTTTGGGTGTGGTCCCTGTGGCTGCTCGCCGCCAACCCTAGCTCCTATCTCTTTTGGCGCCACTAATGCACCACACCAGTTACCAGTCTCGGTAGCCAGACCAAGAGTCAGGCTCGGATCTCGTGTTACTGGTCCCTGTAGGGGTTCCGGACCAGTCCCAACCCAGGTAAGCACCAGCCCCCGGGCCTAGTTCCGACCGACTCCTGACACAGGCTTTCCGTCCTGAGTTTCGGTCTCCACTTCTGTAGTTCACTCGGGCCTCCAGCCCCAGGCTTGGCCAAGTCGACATCCGGCGTGGGTCTCCACCCTAAGGTGTTCGACTCCTTAGTATCCTACTGGGGCCGTAAACCCTGAGCCTCCACTGAGCCAGCTCCCCACACGGGTCTCCTGACCTGGGGGCATGGCTCCCCAGCATCCCGTTCGGGGCTCTTGACCCGAACCCCGGAAGAGCAACCGCCTCACTCGGGTTCTCAACCCCTGGTACGAGCGTCTCAGCACCCAGATCGGGAGTATAGCCCAGGGGTTTCCCAAGGACGGCGCTTGGTGTGAGTGATCCGCGTCAGGCTTCGCACCTCTCTGTTCCACGTCGGGGGCATTTCTCCCACGACCTGACAACGTCAACTCCCAGCACGGGTCTGCCTCTATGGGATGCGGCGACCCCGGCATGGACTGAGGGCCATCTATCGCTCCTTCTGATCTCTCCAACTCCCAGTCTAGGCTTAAGGCCTCAGGTCATCGGCACCCTGGTACCCCCTGTAGCGTCAGCTCCAGGTGCAAGCACGTCGTTGCGAGCATCTGCAACACTACTGTCAGCTCGGGCGAAGGCCTACACTCGAGTCATCTAGTCATTGGCCTTCACTACAGACTTTGCATCTTGGGGGCCTATTTCGGTATTCCCGGTGGGTGGCCCCGCACCACCAGCATTCACAGACTAGATTTTCTCGGTCTACCACCTCGGAGCGGAATCATCTTTGGCTCCCCAGAAGAAGCATCGTCGTAGCCGTAAAGGCAAGCGACCCGTCACTGCCACCAGCAACTCTGACAAGACCATTCTTGTCGGGGACTTATGGATTCGCTTGGACGGGGGCGAACCCATTGTACCTCCAGAACGGATTGTCTCTACGATCCCTACTACCAATTGCTTTAGCCTCCTGCGTCGAACATAGGAAGACAAGGCAGAACTCAAAAGGGCAAACGCTTTAGCAACGGCCCAAAGGCACCAGTGCCGGTACGGCATCCCAGCTCCCAAGTCCCGTAGGAGAAATAGGGACAAGGGGGACCAACAATCTGACTTGAGAAGGATCTGGGTTACCCCAGAGGAAGCTCAACCTGTCCGGGAGGTGCATCTCAGCAACCCCTTTCGGGCACTAGGACGCTACGCTAAGCAAGGTGTGACTAGCCCTACAGCCACATCATCTGACAGTGCCCAGCCCCTCATCGCCTCTCGTTCAGATAGGCAAAAATAGAGACGGGCTCATTCCGGGCCCCACCAATATCCAGCCCTGAGTTCTCCTCAGGTAGATGTCGTAATTGAGACTCCTCTGGAATGCACCTTGGTCTTTGATAGGCTGGGGACACCTATCTGCCCCAAGAGGCATTCTCAGAAGAGGTAGATGGTCCGGCTCCTCAATGACGTGGTCAGGGTGTTCGCATGCTACACCGCCGGGCACCAGCTTGAGGTTTAGACTGACGATCTCAGCCAGCCCATATCTCACCTCAGGAGACCTCATCACCCGACTCAGCCACCGGCTCCGATCGGCCACGTTGGCACTTCTGTCAGGCCTCAGGCATCGACACAAGTAGAGGAAGTTCCCGTCGAGGAGCGTGTTGCCCCCGTCAATGTAGAATCGGTCAACAATGACTTTCTGGCGGTGAAGTCCAAGAGATGACTCTTGAGACTCTCATGAAGGAGAACCAGCACTTGAAGGCCCTTCTGCAAGACTTGCAATGGACAAATCAGGATCTGCGTGGACTTCCGCGACCTGAACAAAGCATGCCCGAAGGCCCACAAAAAATATCTCAAAAATATAGTACGAGTAGAAAGGAACATATTTTAACCTCTATAGTAACTATTTTAGTGTTTATGAACCACTTTTCTAGCCTATGTATATGTAGATAAAAGTTTAAATCTCTGACACATTGTTGCATTTATTAGCGACGAGATCATGTATAATGGGGAGTAGCTACTTTAAATCACAAAACATGAGATGCATGTAGTTATAGTTTGTTAGGTGTGTTACAACAATTTAATTTATTATTAATGGAACAAAGTTATATAGCCCGAGAGAGTAACAATATAGAGTTTGAGAAAGAAGAGTGAAGCCAGGATATAGAGCCTGAGAAAGAGGAGCGTGGATTTTCATTGGTGTGCTAACTGTCAAGGTCTAGCCATTGAGATAGAGGAGCCATTGGAGTTGGGAACTGAGTTAGAAGGCTCTGGGAATGTCTCTGGACAAGCTCCATGAGGCTTGGGTCTGATTGAACTTAGTCCCAGAGCCGAGGCTAGGGGGAGTGTGAGGTCTCCAGGTGGCTTGGCTAGAGATCCAAACTTGATCAGCGAAGGCTCGAGTGGTCGATGCGTGGGTATTCTTGGAGGAAAGACCCAATTGATGGCATCGGATGGCGACAGTGATGGAGCACAACGAGCATCTTTCCCTGGGGGGCATTTGGAGTGGCGCTTGGGTGAAGGCCCGATGCAGGATTTCTACCATTGTTTTAGGTAATACATAGAGATCTACGTGGAGCCATCATCGGTGAGAGGACCTTGCCAAGCTTCCAAATTAGATAGTCCAAGATGCCCACTGCCATGAGAGGATCTTGTCATGTTTCTACATGTAAGAAAAGAAGTTTTTACTAGGGTGAGGGTGTCTCGTGAGAACCCTCTGATGTTTAAGTCAGTAAGTCAGTGGGAGAAAAGAGAGGAGGTTCTCTAGAGAGAGGGCTATGTAGGGCACTCGGAGGTAGCCTGATGAAAGGGAAGGAGTCGGCATGCGTAGCGACCAGAGATCCGAGTACCGGAAAGGAACCTGCGCGACTCAAATCTCGACCCACCACCCACGAGCCCGAAGACTCAGAAGGGTTAAAGGATAGGTGTGGTGTACATAGAAATAGGAAATAAAACGGGACAACAGATATAATAACAGAAATAAACATCTAACTACAACAGAGTCCAGTCCAATAAAAAGTACAATTTAAAGTAGTAAAACGTACCACATGTCGAGTGAACACTCGGCCCGACGAACTGGCAACTAAGAACCTCCACGCAATGCCCTCGTACCTCGAGGAAGAATCGCCACACCTGAAAATCAGGGGTGAGTCTCCTATCACTGGCTCAGTAGGGGTCCCGCGGAACCCCAACCGAAAACAACGGCGGTAACAGAAAGTAGCAACTACAACAAGAACAACAGTAATAGCAGGAATAGTAACTACGATGGCCGGTAAAATCTTGGCTCTACAGCTACTCCTATTATACCATAAAATACGACTAGGTCTCCCGTCGGGCTCCCGTCGGGGGACAACCAAGTCACGCACCCAACATCCCGATCCCCCGATCGAGGGACCACTAGACACGAACCACCCTAGCCCCGCTACTAGGAAAACACCACGACGCCCCAGTCACGAAAACTTGCCCTCACAGCAAGGCCCAAGTCGAAACCACACGGTCCGAAAACACAGTCACGAAGTCACTGTTGTGAACTCCACGCCGTCTGGGGAAAAGCCCTCGATGACAATCACCGAAAACCCTAGACCTCGACTACGGGAACGCTCCCGAAACAACACACAAAACCCGTCTCGCAGACAGAAATAGAAACCCGGAACATGACAACTCACATCACATGACGAGAGTACTGCCCACCAGAAGAAAAGACCGGATGTGTCTCCTGACGTCTTACACTGCGCCCCCGTGTCTCGCTACGATGCCCCAGGCAGATACAAAGACACTAAAGTGACCAGGAACACAAAATAAGGACTAGCTGAGGTCGCGCTCGTCAGCGCGGGTCCGACACCCTCAGTCTCGTGTACACACTCAGTCCATACGCCCTAGGTCTGTCCTCTAGCTGGTTATTTCCCCCAAGCCTGGGCTCGGCTGTATGTGGGGGCCCTATAGTAACCAGCGTAACAACTGTCTCTCTCGGGTACGTCGCTCCACCACTCCCGGTGGGTCAGCACGCACGTGCCGTAAGAAGGCCACGACTACTGGGGGCTCACAGAATGCGAACACATAAAATCACGCACGCACCCATCTCGAGTAACGTGAAGGAACAAGTTTCTCGCGACCACTAGACTCTGGACAGCCCACTAGACCTATTAAATTCAACGGTCTTTGAGTCACAAGACTCGGGTCAAGACCGTAAGAAAAATTACTCACCGAATAGTTGAGGGTATTCCTGGCGCATCTTGTTCTCTGGCTCCCAAGTTGCTTCCTCGGAATGAGAGTTCCTCCATAAGACTTTCACCAGCCGGATGGTTTTATTCTTCAATACATGTTCCTTCCCATCTATGACCTCGCTGGGCTGCTCCACATAAGATAGATCTGCTCGAACTTCCAGGGGCTTATATTCTATCACATGCGAGGCATCTCGAACATATTCCCTGAGGATGGAGATGTGAAAGACCGGATGCACATGCGCCAGAGCAAGTGGAAGTGCAAGTCGATAAGCTACCTCATCGACACTTTGCAAAATCTCAAAAGGTTCAATATATCTGGGACTAAGCTTGCCCTTCCTTCCAAATCGCATGACTCCCTTGGTAGGAGACACCTTTAGGAACACATGGTCCCCTTCTGCAAACATCAACTCTCTCCACCGCTAGTCTGCATAACTTTTCTGACATCTCTGGGCTGTGAGGAATCGCTGTCGGATCATAGATATCTTCTCTGAGCAGTCCTGTACCAATTGTGGCCCGAATAGCTGCTTCTTGCCAGCTTCATACAAGCACACCGGTGACCTATATGGCCGCCCATAGAGTGCCTCATAAGGTGCCATTCCGATGGCGGAATGGTAACTATTGTTGCATGCAAATTCTATCAGGGGTAAATTATCATCCCAGTTCCCCCTCCATTCAATACTGCACGCCCTCAGCATATCTTCTAGAGTTTGGATGGCACGCTCAGATTGCCCATCGGTCTAAGGATGAAAGGCCAAGCTAAGCCGCAACTCTATCCTCATAGCATGTTGTAAACTCTTCTAGAACCTCACAGTGAATCGAGGGTCCGAACAGAGATGATGGACAAGGGTGCACCATGCAACCAAATAATCTCAGCGATGAATAGCTTCGCTAAGGATTCGATTGGAGTTTGCTTGTTGATGGGCAGGAAGTGTGCAGTCTTTGTGAACCTATCTACAATTACCTAGATTGTGTCATGCTTCCTTCTGGTCATGGGTAGACCAGACACAAAGTCCATGGTGATTTATTCCCATTTCCATTGGGTCATCTCAATGGTCTGGAGAGGACCGCTAGGTCTTTGGTGCTCAATTTTTACCTGCTGACAAGTGAGACATTTGGACATGAACTCCGCAATGTCTCACTTCATTCCTGGCCACCAATACATCCTCTTCATATCTTGGAACATCTTGGTGCTTTCGGGATGGATGGAGAACTTTGACCCATGAGCCTCCCGCATCAAGTCCTTCTTCATCTCCACATCATCTGGTACACAAATCCTTCCTCGGAATGTAATCAGTCCATCAATCCCCATTTGGAAGTCCTCATTATTCAGTTGTCTCTGCAATGCCATGTCCTGCTTTTGCACCTCAACAATTCTATCTAAGTGTGCAAGTCATGCCGATAACCCAGCTAAGAGGCTGAACTGCTTCCTTTTCTCGGGTCGTGATTCGATCACACCCTCTATCATATCCCACTCTCGATGCAAACTCAACGCCATCAACTTACAACTGAGAGTGTCCGCCACCACATTCGCCTTGCCTGGATGGTACTGTAAGGTGAAGTCATAGTCTTTCAATAGCTCGACCCATCTCCTTTGTCTCAAATTGAGTTCCTTCTGAGTGAATATATATTTGAGGCTCTGATGGTTGGTGAAGACATCAAACCAAACCCCATATAAATAGTGCCTCCAGATGAGTAAAGCGTGGACCACTGTTGCCATTTCCAGGTCATGAGTGGAGTAGTTCTTTTCATGGTCCTTCAACTATCTCGAGACATAGGCGATCACTTGGCCATTTTACATTAGTACACAACTGAGGCCGATCCTAGAGGCATCTGTGTAAACAGTGAAGCCATCG